>JAWPHD010001013.1:0-367495 GCA_037043455.1 Cyrtodaria siliqua
AAAAATGAAAGCCCTATCGTCTTAAAGAGGCAACAGATAGCATTTTTAACTAAATCAAGGCTCATAACTCTTCTGTTACTGGTCCGATCTGTCTGATTTTCAAACTTTTCCAAGCTTTCATTGATATTAACAATCTGTTAAAGTTTGGTAAATATCGGATGAAAGCTTTATCTCTTTAACGAGGTAAAAGTTAACGGACGGACGACAGACGACGGACGGACGAGGGAAATCTCATTATCCCATAAGTTCTGCTGGCCCTTGGCCAGTAGAGTAACAAATATTGTGGGTAGGTTTTATTTTGCGTTTTTTTTTAAATCACACTCCCTGTTAGATTTCCGGTAAAATCGCAACAGTTTCAATCAAACCGAGACTGCAATATTTCATATTTATCGTGTTCGGCCGGTTCACTCTCATTCAGCTGCATGTAAGTGGCAATAAGCATGCTTTACAACTTGAATTCCTAGAGAACTCGTCTGAAAAACTTGAATGGTATAAACACATATTGTGTAACGTTGAAAGGTTACCATTTCACTTGCTGAAATGACGTTTTCGTAAACCAGTCTACTGAAATGGAGCATGAAATCATTACTATTATATGTATATTAGCAACTAAACGTTCACAAGCCTCAATAGCGCAGTTGATCGAGGCGCCGTGTTATTGCCGAAGAAAGTAGTACGATGGTATGATGGCGATGACGGGATGGACCATCGTGCCATCGCCATCGTACCATCGTACCATCACCCTCGTACCATCGTACCATCGCGCATCCGAAATCGACATGAGTCAGAGATATTGTTTAACTTTTGCACTATCTGAATTGTCATGCAAAATGACATTTCTTGTCAACACACCATATTAAATAGATCAGATGTTTAGAACAGTCAATGGACATTAATAAAATATGCATTTTAGGTATAGTTAGGATGATGAATATGCCAATTATGTAGATTTTCATGCCAAAATTTGATTTTTTAAGCAAATTCTTCAAAATTGGTGGTACCATACCTGATTAAAGTAGCGAACACGAGCTCAATAATGCCACAAATAACGCTAAAATCAAAATTGATAATAGCTGAACGCTACCAAGTCGACTTTGAAATATTTTACCTTTTACACAAACTTCTTCATTTTTTCATAGTATCCTATTTTAGGAAGTAGGGGAAAGATTTAGTGGTTTCATGCCTACCAAACCTGTTTCCATGCAGATTTAATTCATGAACACATGTTACAAAAATGCAACCCTACTTATTCATACCATACAAACATTAGTTCAATTGTAAACACTTCACAAACACATCATTTTATACACGAAAACAAATTGTAACTCAAAATTACGGCTTTTATAACGCTCAAAACCTATGTAAAACACTATGGAAGACTTATTTCTGAGCTTATTTTACAAATTGTTATCGGAAAAGTGTCCCTAGATACGAATCTGAAGTATCTCTTATTGGTATGAAACCACTAATTACACCAATGTTAAAGTACCACATATTAATGATTTTCTGCAACTTCAACTAACATATGGATAATGCAGCAGTGTAAGTTTCACCGATTAGCGACTGCATCATTCTCAAAGTGACCTTTTCTTTATTTAACATTTCTTGATTTTTTTTTAATGATTTCTTCAATTTATTGTTTTGGGACCCTCCATTTTATCTTGCGCAATGGTACCCCAAGACGTTGCATACATCGACCAAAATGCTCCATAAGACGCTTACACTCTGCTGTATCTTTTTTACCTCCAAATAGAAAGTCGTCAAGATAATGTATTAATGGGCGGACTGGTGCATTGTTTTTTATGCAAAATTCTAGGAAAGTAGCAAACTTTTCAAACGTACTGCAACTAATCGAACACCCAAAAGGCATGCATTTGTCAAAATAATAGTGTCCTTCAAACATAAAACCAAGTAATTCAAAGTCTTGTGGTTGAACCGGTAATAATCGGAAAGCTGATTTTATTTCTGCTTTTCCAAGCAAACACCCTTTCCCCAGATCTTGTACCATGTGCACTGCTTCGTCAAAGTTTGTGTATTGAACTGACGACAGCTGCGGATCAATATAGTCATTGACAGAATAGCCCTGTGGATATGATAGGTGATGTATTAACCTAAATTCACCGGGTACTTTCATAGGAACTAATCCAATAGGAGATATACGTAAATAAGGTAATGGTCAGTCGTCATAAGGACCTGCAACCCGGCCTTCTAATATTTCTTTATCTATTTTACTTTTAACCATTTTAGGATTAATTTTTGCAGACACTAGATTTTTTGCCTCTGTAGGTACACGTGGACCTTCGTAATGTATTGGGAAACCGTTTTTAAAACCACTTAAAATAATGTTTGAATCCTCATGTTTATATTTTAATAATTCCGCCTCAATGTTCGCTAAATTAATTGGTGTAGTTGCTAAGCAGTACAATTCATTATTGCTTGTACTATTATTAGTGTCTGTAATATGGACGCCCCCATCGGCTAGACCTACCTCTGAACCTCCGAAATGCATTTGACCCCCTTGGAATGTAATGATTTGTGTTCGTGTATGATGGTGCAGGTGCTGTGCTTGCCGTCGGGCAATTCAATCTACTGTGCTGAGTATTATAGCACACTGCACAAACATGGCTGTATTTGCAATTAAAATACACACAACTCCCTCTATTAAAATCATTACAAGGCGCTGATAAGCCCATTCTACTTCTAAATTGGGGGTTGGAGTTGGCCTTGCTTTCATTTGTATGCTGGCCAAATACTGCCTGTGTGCCCGTGTTTACGGACATCACCCTCAACCACAATTCGGAATTGATACTACCCCATGAAGCTGGCCTTACCGCTTGACGGAGACGAAATTGTTCGTCATAAATACGCCATGCATAACCTGAATGACGATAGGCAGCCTCCCTAATCACGGACATGTACTGAATTAATTCAGCCGCTTTGTCATGTCTTTTAATGTAAATGCACATGATTACCAAGAAGGCATCGGTCCATTTTTCAATATTTGGAATTTTTTCGTTGACATGTTTTGATTTGGATTTCAAAACAACGTTTGCATTTACCACCAATGCACCCGTACCCGCGCACATTTCTAGTAATTCAATATTTCCATTAAGTAAAACCGCTATATTGATATAATGATTTTGTCAAATTTTTTGACAAAGGACAAGGTATGATAAGAGGGTATTTTGGCCACCAATATGTTCAAAATGCAAAAAAATAATATTTACATATAATCTGTTGTGCATATTGAAGTAAACTGATCATATTCTATCTTCAAAATAAATTTTTCATTTATTTTATTTATCTAGAAGATTTAATAGGGTCTCAAAAAATGGTATTTTTGGTAATTTTGTTATATTTTGTAGATTTTAGACCTTTCTGTGCTCGAGGGTGCGCTCTGTATTTCCAAGACCAAAAACTGATCGAAAACTGCTGAAAATGAACAAACATGTCATTTTTTGAAAGAAAAGGCCTCGTTTGTGAGGCTCTTTTAGAGCCTTCAAACGTACTTGTAATGAGTTTTAATATTGATTCAGTTCATTTGTAGCTAAATTAGATATTTAAAACTTGTGCATTAAAACTTTCAATATTGGGGGCCAACTTTGTCCCTTATCATACCTAGTCCTTTGCAAAGGGACGTAAATCGCGACATCGTCCCCTCCACACCTCATGATTGGCTGAACATCAGCCTGACCCAAATCAATATCGTTCGACTCAAAACACGGCTCGTCAATTATTCCGGATTTATTAAGCAATCGTTCGAAATCAATAAACGGGCCCTGTGTATTACCCTTGCTGGTTGGGTTGACCTCTTCCTCGTCCGCATGTAGACGAAGGTTTCAATATTGTCCGGAGCCGGCGCCCGTGTCTCCGATTTTTTTGCCTTCTTCGTTGCCGATGGGGCCATCGTCACCACAGATTGGATTCTGGTCGTTCGCATTTTTGATCTGGCATCAACCCTAGGTTTACCACGACCGGACATGCTTGAAATCGTTAAGATTACTCGGATGATAATTTACTTCGAACTTTCTTTTTCGCAGAAGAGACGGAAGAGGAATTAAACTTTATCGCGCATGCGCAGTTGTTAAAGTAACACAAGCGCCAAATTTGGTTATGAAACCGTTCTTCCAAACTTTACCCATGTGTTGAGGTCACAAAATGATGCATATATGCTAATTAAAACTATATATGTATCCACGGGTTCATAAAATATCCGCACATGAATATGTGTGAAATGAATTTAGAGTTGGTAACTTTTTATTCGAAGCTTCAAGCAATAACAAAAAGGCGATGTATTTGGCTGGCCGGTTGTCATGTTTATATTGTATTTCTAGAGTTAGGAATTGCAATTATATGTTAGTTTTATACATACCTTATCGTTCGTCGAATTTGAAGCGGTGTGCATATGTTGTAAAATTAGCGTGCTGTTGGCGGGTGAGTGACTTTAAATGGTTCAATGGTACAAGTCGGCATCTCCCTCAACTATACTCGTACGCGAAATAAAGCTGGCTGTTTTTAACAAGTGGCAATAGCCAAACTTATAACACAACTTTTTTTAAAATATATTCAAACTAAAAAAATATATGAAGATTCAAAAGTGAGTAATTAGGATTTTTTTCATTATATATAGACTGTAACATAAACTTGACAAGGACTATCACAACCTGACTTCTATGGTGATGTGATTTATAAACTTCGTAAGATTCTTGGTCATGATCACTTTCATACTATCTTTGTTAAACTTGTTAAAAAGTTTATCAAAAGAGGTTATTACCCTATCATTTTGCAACGTACTGCATGCTTGGTGGTGGACCCTTTTACAGTTCGTCGAACTCTTTAATTGTACGATGACCAGACAGGCTGTGGACCCTATGATGACGCCTACCTAAAGCCCATTGGGACGGTGGCGTTTGATGTTTGACTACGATCTTTCCTGTCGTGCCCTTAATGGGTTATTCTCTTGTTGCTCTGGCTTCTGCCAAGTCATTGAGTACCTTCATTGTGGCTTTCTAGGCTATTGGGTTGTTTTGTATTATATTTACACGAGCATATTTGTGTTTTACTTATATTGCCTATTGATGCTGCCTTGTTGGTTAGAGATTAAATCATGGCGGGGATTTCTTTATTTACACTGTCCAATTTTAATGGGCTGACAGTAGGGTAAGTGTGAGGTTTGGTGCACCCTAGAACCGGTTTAAACACCAGTGGCCTTTGTTGCCACTGACCGTTCCAAGACGGTAGCCCTATTGTCAACCCTTTTGTGTTTTTGATGTCGTTTGCATTTTTTATTACTTTTGCCTTCTCGTTTGTCTGTTTGCGTGTTTTTTTTTGTGTTTTGTGGTTGACTGTCGTCCTTGAATGCTGCTTTCCCTGTCCGATATTTTTGTCTTTCTTAATGAGTTTTACTGAAAAACACAAGTTTAATCAATACATTTACTTACCAGCTCTAGCAATAACAACTCTCACCTCTCCCATCTATAAAAGTACTCAACAGCCTCATAAACTGGCCAGAATGTTCCAGTTCCGTCAATACATTTAACGAAGAGGATAATAGTACGTTACATAGCAACAACGTAAGTAATATAAGCGCACAATTAGTGTATTATATAACAATATAATCCATATTACAGGTAGATTTACAAGCATAATGAGTTCAATGACATGATCTCTAAGTGCTTCTCTGCAAGTTTATTTTATTAAACCACCAAACACACGCAATAACCAGTGTGCGTTTGTGCAAAAGTATAATTGTAGATGTAAATTAACCCCAAAATCAATAAAAAAGGACATTTCGCCAACATCTCTTTTAGCTTTTCTTAAACAGATCTTAATGTGCTAAGTAACTAATTCATATACATACTGACGATCAATGAAAACACACCATTAAGGATGTAGGGAACCATATGTGGCTCCACTACATGTATTGTCTAAAGGAGCCCAAACCACATGGAGTTTTCAGGTTGTCATACCTGGTATATATGTTTAACGCGACCTTAACAATGCAAACTTCGCGTTATTTTCAATGTAGAACAGGACGAGAATGCGAAATTTAATTCGCAATCTCGCGAAATTGAAAACGCGAGATCGCTATGGCTCTTACAGGATTCCGTATGGCACAGCTAGTTGCCTACGACGGATTTAACAAAACCACGGACGGACCATCAACAATGGACGAAACCTGCGAGATGCACACTGGCGTTGGACGCGGGCGTGGGCGCGAATCAAAACCTACTGCCAGTGTGAATAGCGGAGGATCCATCACGCCGTGAAAACGACAAACAAGAACGGATTGATATACTTGGCACAATTAAAGATATGTTTCTTCATTGGTTGTAAACATTTCGAGCCGGCATTCCGACTGAAATAGTCACACTTCTGCAGGCATCTGATTAGCCGAAATCTACAATCCACAACTTCAATCTAATATATTCATCTACGATGGAAATCTTCACTTCAACTTGCGATCTCAGCACCGTTATCAACTTTAATATTCTGTGGAAAAAAACTCACTTAAAGGCTTCGTGCCACATGGCGAGTATAAATAAAAACTTCATCGTCGTCGAACAACTCAATAACTTCTGAATGGCGAATGATGATTTATCAAACGTTACGAACATAAGATCGAACAAACGGATGATCCAATAAATGAAATGAATACATTTCTAATGGAAACAAGACAACTATGATGCAAAATATCGATCGCGGGTAGTATTGTTGGTACATTTCATTGCTTTGAAGATTGATGTTTGTTTAGTTTCTAAATGCGTATACTCGCACAATGGAGATAATTATCAATCTAAATCTCTGTTTGTTCTTCGGCGAATCACAGAAATATCATATAAGAATAACGAATATTCATAAGCTATTATCTTTTAAATATTCGTTTGGATACATATAATCAGAGATATAAATTGTACTTTTCCTATCCTAGATCCCTTATATAATCTAAATGACTAGCATACTAATCGTTGCAAGCGATTCACAGAAATAGCATATATTAAGACTAAATTAATATCCACACGGCCACATGTTCCGCGGACATACGGATCACACTTGTGCGTGCAATAATGTGTCCGGGGATATGTTGGATCACACGTTTGTTACGCGTAAATATCCAATACAATGGTCAAACGTGTCTCCAATGCGCCCGACCCAACATGGAACGTTTGTCTCCGATAACGTCCACGGCATGTCTCCCATATGTGCGCCGATATATTGGTTGTTTCCAATATGTTCGCGAACTATAAGAATACATCAAGAGTATCCATGTGAGATGGTCAAATCTCGCCCGAGGAGTTAGAATTGCTACCAGGGATGAGGCTGTGCCCGAGGGAGAGACGTCTCATGTAAGATAGAGTTATCTCACAGGAGTAAAACATCTGATTCTTACATGAATAGAAAAGGAAGACATAGTGGTTCACGAAAATATGTCCACAACGTGAAATATGTCCGCGGACGTATTTGAACTCAGGTTTATCACACGGATGTCTTCAATGTGTACTCGAGCATGCTGGACCCCGCGCATCCCACCCCCGCCCCACCCCACCTAGCCCTCGCCCCCACACACGAACATCATGTTATAAGTAGATAATTAGCGTGTTACATAACACTTACTGATAATGATCAATAAAGCTCAGTGGCGCATCTAACATTTTATCAATAGGACAACCTAATGCGTTTATTGCTTTCCCCTAATTGTTTCATGGCCCCCTCATTAGGTCTTCTCCCACTTTGATCGGAAGTCATAAATCAATATGACCCCACCCCAAGTGGTGTTTCTACTTAATTAATGGTCAGAATGCTGTTTTGACAAGAGTGTGACGTTGAAATCCTGCGTAATAAATTATACTCTATATATATATATATATATATATACTACTGTTATAAATGGTTTATTTCAGTTAATTAACCAGATCTAAATATATATACTACTGTTATCATGATTTAACAAGATCTCTATATATAAACTACTGTTATAAATGGTTTATTCCAGTTAATCATTCAGATCTATATATATACTACTGTTATAAATGGTTTATTTCAGTTAATTAACCAGATCGATATATATATATATACTACTGTTATAAATGGCTTATTCCAGTTAATCAACCAGATCTCTCTCTCTATATATACTACTGTTATAAATGGTTTATTCCAGTTAATCAATCAGATCGATATATATATATATACTACTGTTATAAATGGTTTATTCCAGTTAATTAACCAGATCTATATATATATACTACTGTTATAAATGGTTTATTCCAGTTAATCAACCAGATCTATATATATATACTACTGTTATAAATGGTTTATTTCTGTTAATTAACCAGATCTATATATATATACTACTGTTATAAATGGTTTATTCCAGTTAAGCAACCAGATCTATATATATATATACTACTGTTATAAATGGTTTATTCCAGTTAATCAACCAGATCTATATATATTGGGATTTGTTCTACTAGGGAACAAATACTAATTATTTCAGGGGGTGGAAATCAGCGATTATTATGTTTGGCGGTGCCACGCGGCATGTGGCATACACATGCCGAGTGGCATGTGGCGGTATTTCGCGGACACAGCATAGTGTAGTTAAAATATTCTAAGAACTTTGTTATTTTCTATGCAAGAAGTTTTTAATTTTAAGACTTGTCTTTGTGAACATCTGTTCCCAGGGTTTACACTGTACAGTAGTCAGTTACAATTTAAACTTAGTTTGGAGTCTTTGTGAACATCTGTTCCCAGGGTTTACACTGTACAGTGGTCAGTTACAATTTAAATTTAGTTTGGACTATGAACATTGGATTTACCTGAAATGTTCCAATTTGATTAACTACACATTTTATTTTACACTATATATTGTTGAAGCCATGGCCAGCTTATTCCAATAAATATAAACTAGTAACATTTTGTTTTATTTGTAACCCATCTTAAATAATGGGATTTGTTCTACTAGGGAACAAATACTAATTATTTCAGGGGGTGGAAATCAGCGATTATTATGAACGTGTAATTCTAACGCATAACCTCTCTTTGCAGTGACCGCTATTTTTGTAAGTATCGATCTGTTTTTGTGTTCTGAAAATCGGTATTTAATTGTTATCTCCAAACTAACCCACCCACCCTCCCCTGTGTTTGTTGTATTTGAATTGTATTTGGTACCAGTGTCTTTGGTTTGTCGTGTATATATTTCAGTGAAAAGCATGAGGAGATGAGATGCCTAGTGGTCTGTCGTCGTCGTCATGGCTCCATCCGAATCTCGTCTGCGGTGGTATACATTGGTGCAATCTTTGGGGATACAGCTACAATAAGTTTTCAAATACTACTTTTGACGGTGCAAGACTTTGTGGTATCGATGCATGAGGAGATGTGATGACTAGTGGTCTGTCGTCGTCGTCATGGCTTCATCCGGATCTCGTTTGCGGTGGATCACATTGGTGCAATCCTACAAGAAGTTTTCAAATACTACTATTGACTGTGCAAGACGTTGTGGTATCGAAACGTGAAGAACTTTAAAATCGTCTATGAACTTTGTGTCGCGGTATTTCGCGGACACAGCATAGTGTAGTTAAAATATTCTAAGAACTTTGTTATTTTCTCTGCAAGAAGTTTTTAATTTTAAGACTTGTCTTTGTGAACATCTGTTCCCAGGGTTTACACTGTACAGTAGTCAGTTACAATTTAAACTTAGTTTGGAGTCTTTGTGAACATCTGTTCCCAGGGTTTACACTGTACAGTGGTCAGTTACAATTTAAATTTAGTTTGGACTATGAACATTGGATTTACCTGAAATGTTCCAATTTGATTAACTACACATTTTATTTTACACTATATATTGTTGAAGCCATGGCCAGCTTATTCCAATAAATATACATATATATTTAAAGGTATGTGGCCCACTCATATGAGCTATAATTGTATGTATGTATGCGTCTATATGTTAATTGTGCCTCCAGACGAGTGTGTTATGATGTAGAGATACAGTTCATCAACGTGTGTTGCAGCTACCTTTATTAAGGAGTGAATGCATACGCTTGATTTCTGTGTATCTCGTCATAGCTAGGCGCCCTGCCGTAGTTCGTCCGAAGGTTGTCTGTCCTTGGTAGTTCACAAATATTTCTCCCTATATATAATTCTGCCTTGTGAACGTGAATCTCTTACGAGATCCAAATATCCGGCCTAAACAAATATATGATTTGGAATTCTAAATTTTATATTAGAATTTATGTATTCAAAGATTACATTTATTAGGTTAATCTGTTATATTTTTAATATTATTTGTACAGGTGATGTTTACGGCTTGATGTATTTTTAAAAATCTATAAATAGGTTATATTGTACATGTCTATAACCCTCCAACTCATTATTGAAATTCATAACGCTACGCGATAGATATCTCACATAGGGATGAATAAGTACGAAATATTTGTTTGTTTAAGAAATAATTTTAATATTGAAGCGCTTGTTGGGCTGAACACATTGAACTTCAAAATCTCAGAGTTTTAATAAAATAATATAATTTTTTAATTGACATTATTTTCATTTCATATTATCCTGTATTAGAGTGAGATTCCTTCAAAGCAAACCCTAGCGTTATATCAAGTACCAAGTCAAAGAACGTAACTTAAAACACAAGAATGTCAAAATTAGTTAATTATTGGAGGTTTTTAAATTAATTATTTTATGCATGTGAACTCTTGTAAAATGCATGTTGATACCCCCCCCCCCCCCCCCCCGCCCCCCCCCCCCCCCAAACATAAGAATCTCGTATTGTTTATAGCTGTATGATCGCAATAGCATGGTCTACTATTTTTCCTCTTTATACAATTTTATAATTAATACCATTTATCAAAATGTATAAATGTCATGCTTACATTGTTTATATACGTATGAACCAAACTGAAGATTCTCCTGAACAAAAAGGTTGGTTGTTTACGTTATTAACTTTGATCCATTTTTCTTGCTTACCCCTTCTTTTACAAATATACAATGGTAACAAGAAAATAAGTCAGGTTTGTGTCTTCAAAATTAACCAACTCAGTAATGTCAAATATAACAAATGTCAGTTTTCTTCAAATATTTTTTTAAATATTTTGAGCGGAGATAATTCTCAGGCGATTTCATCATGTTAATAGTATCAAAGAAAACTGAATCATATACGTTCGCTTGTAAGAATTTTATTGTTTGACTTAGCCGTATGAAATAAGTTACATTTCGTCTAGTATATACAATGGCGTCAAGAACTAGACTTCATTTAATATTCCGGCATTAGGCGAGGTTCGTTTTAAATACGGCCAGCGACATATTTCTGACAAGGTACTTAACAATTAATTCACTGACAAAGATAATTCTTTGCGTTCCGTTAAGTGTAATTTCTTTTCTGCATGGAGCTTCATCACATAACAAGTAAAAGTACGTGTACATATATAACGGCATTTCGCCGAGGTTCGAATTAAAAATACAAACCATGTCAGCTTATGTAACTATGTAAACTAAAACTTGTCATGAAATTAACTTGAAACGCAAAGTTATTAATAATATGTTCTTACTATAGTATTAAAGAACCTTCAATAATTATATTTGGGTATATACATTCTTTTCGGAATAAACTCTTTTCCTGTATATTTATTTTAGATGTATAACCAGAACGTTTTACTGTACCAAAACATATTGCTGTTAATGGTATTACATGTACTTTTGACCGATTACACACACCAGTTGCTTAAAGCTACAGTCTGGTAATAACTGAAGAATATGAATGAGTCACGTGTGAAGAAGTTTCAAATCGACGAACATCCCAATAGTTGGTATATAAGGCAGAAATCGATGCGTAAAATCTCACATTTATTTAGCTTTCGTACAGGTAACATCGATAAATATACGGCTTCAGAATATATGTGATAAAAAAGTAAATGCCCGGAACGGGATAAAATTTGAACCACTGTCGTTACGCTTTTAAGTTTTGATGGACGTACGTTTAAGCACTAGACCACGGCTATTCATTGATATGTTCTAGCATTATTAACACTAAATAGGCATTATGTAATAACTAGCGCACACACAAACTCATCAAGCGCTAAATAACAAGTCGAGATATGGTTGTTTTGAGGTGGAATATTAGTTTAATATTGATAACATATAGTATAACGCCAGGCAATGTTAATTACACGTCCGACAAGATGGTCTATATATTTATGGATTCAAGTTATTTTGCCTCATAATAAATGGCAGTTTGTATACCATTTTCTCAAGAAGCTTTATAGCTCAGAGAATAGAGTAACTAACTTGAAATCAGAAGGTCGTGTGTTCGAGTCCCTGAATAGGCTTTTATTTTCTGTAAATCATAATGTTACCTGTGTACAGGTGCGATGTGCACTGGTCGATGTCTATACAATAAATGATTCCTGTGTTATATTTGCTCGCTTAATTACCCGATTTCGACATGAGCTGGTGAACATGAAGTTACAAATAAAGACACGCCTACAAATAAGAAATATATTGATATAGAGACACTTTACATGTAGCTTTAAGGTCGTTCGAATCTTCAAAATTAGGTCGGAACTATTGACAATACAAATAGTTGATGAACAGGTTTTTATTTTGGAAAAACCGGTGTCACCTGGCCTGACGTTTTATTTCCAATAACTTTGGATCATGCTGAAATGTTTTGCTATCCAAATGTTTTAGTAAACGTCTAATTGATGTTTGTGTTCAAGTGACTATTCTGAAATAAAGTGTGCTCCGCATTTCTATATGCCGTTTATGTATTCAGTTTAAAGACGGAAAACAAGTAAAAGGAAAAATGGAATTTTAATAATAAAACGCTTCGCATACAAGCATCTGAATAATGTTTTCAAACGGGTTGCTTTTTAATCAAGCATATGCATGTTTTATTGACATCTTCGCGCCCAGGTAAAAATATCCAGATAACTTCTGTTTTCCGTTTCAATCGACCTCGCCTTCAAGACGAAAAATCAGCAAAAGATAAAATCAGATAAAAAATACATTATAATAATGAAACATTTAGATACAAGACTTTGGATAATAAGGATAGGTCGTTTTAAATGTCATAAAGATATGTATTGGTATACGTGTAATTGATGTTGGTGTTCAAGTGAATATTCTGAAATAATGTGTGCTCCGCAATTCCATATCGTGCTTCTGTATGCCATTTAAAACGACCTCGCCTTAAAGGCGGATAATAAGCATACATAAACGTGATTTGTAATAGTTAATCGCTTGGATACTTCGTATCATGTCAAAGAGTTTTTCTATCTAAATTAATTGGTCAACGTGTAATTGATATTTATGTTTAAGTGAATATTCTGCAATAATTTGCGCTTCGCAGTTCCATATGGTGCTTCTGTATGCCATTTAAAACGACCTCGCCTTAAAGGCGGATAATAAGCATACATAAACGTGATTTGTAATAGTTAATCGCTTGGATACTTCGTATCATGTCAAAGAGTTTTTCTATCTAAATTAATTGGTAAACGTGTAATTGATATTTATGTCCAAGTGAATATTCTGAAATAATTTGCGCTCCACATGTTCCATGTTCTCTTTCTGTATGCAGTTTAAAACGACCTCGTCTTGAAGACGTAAAAAACTACAAAGAATAAAAATGGATTTCAATAAGTATTCACATGGATGCAAGAATTCGGATCATGTCGAAATGTTTTATTATATAAATTAATTGATTAATAGTAATTTATGTGTGTGTGCAAATGAATATTCTGGAATAATTTACGTCCGCAAATGCTGTTTGAAAATGACACTCGCCTTATTGCCGTAAAATGAGCAAGATCAAGAGATAATAAACATACGATAAACGTGATTTTTAATAGTTAATCGCTTGGATACTTCGTATCATGTCAAAGAGTTTTTCTATCAAAATTACATGGTAAACATGTAATTGATATTTAGTCCAAGTGAATATTTTGCAATAATTTGCGCTTCGCAGTTACATATGGTGCTTCTGTATGCCATTTAATACGACCTTGCCTTAAAGGCGGATAATAAGCATAATATGAACGTGATTTTTAATAGTTAATCACTTGGATACTTCGTATCATGTCAAAGTGTTTTTCTATCTAAATTAATTGGTAAACGTGTAATTGATATTTATGTTCAAGTGAATATTCTGAAATAATTTGCGCTCCACATGTTCCATGTTCTCTTTCTGCATGCAGTTTAAAACGACCTCGTCTTAAAGACGTAAAAAACTACTGAGAATTAAAATGGATTTCAATAAGTATTCACATGGATGCAAGAATTCGGATCATGTCGAAATGTTTTGTTATCTAAATTAATTGATGAATAGTAATTCATGTATGTGTTCAAATGAATATTCTGGAATAATTTACGTCCGCAAATGCTGTTTGAAATGACACTCGCCTTCTTGCCGTAAAATGAGAAAGATCAAGAGATAATAAACATACGATAAACGTGATTTTTAATAGTTAATCGCTTGGATTCTTCGTATCATATCAAAGAGTTTTTATATCAAAATTAATTGGTAAACGTGTAATTGATATTTATGTCCAAGTGAATATTCTGCAATAATTTGCGCTCCGCTGTTACATATGGTGCTTATGTATGCCATTTAGTACGACCTCGCCTTAAAGACGGATAATAAGCATAAGCTAAACGTGATTTTTAATAGTTAATCTCTTGGATACTTCGTATCATGTCAAAGTGTTTTTCTATCTAAATTAATTGGTAAACGTGTAATTGATATTTATTTTCAAGTGAATATTCTGAAATAATTTGCGCTCCACATGTTCCATGTGCTCTTTCTGTATGCAGTTTAAAACGACCTCGTCTTAAAGGCGTAAAAATATACGAAGAATAAAAATGGATTTCAATAAGTATTCACATGGATGCAAGAATTCGGATCATGTCGAAATGTTTTATTATCTAAATTAAGTGATGAATAGTAATTTATGCTTTATTGCCATGAAATGAGCAAGATATATAAAATTGAATTTAAATAATGAAGCATGTTGTAAACAATACTCATTCAATAGTTAAAATATGTTTGCATTTTAATCTATTATATAAATGTGGTATTGGCATTGCCTCGTCCAAGTACAATTTTCAAGATAAGTTGCGCTCCAATCTTCTGTATGCCGCTTAAAACGACCTCGCCTTCAAGGCGGATATAAATGTTAATAATTGATCATTTGGATACAATACTTTGGATCATGCTGAAATGTTTTGCTATCCAATTGTTTTAGTAAACGACTAATTGATGTTTGTGTTCAAGTGACTATTCTGAAATAATGTGTGCTACGCATTTCTATATGCTGTTTATGTATGCTGTTTAAAGACGGAAAACGATGGAATGTAAAAAAAATAAAACGCTTCGCATACAAGCGTCTGAATAATGTTAAAACGCTTTGCTTTTTAATCAAGTGTATACATGTTTTATTGACATCTTCGCGCCCAGGTAAAAATACCAAGATAACTTCTTTTTTCCGTTAAAATCGACCTCGCCTTAGAGTCGAAAAATCAGAAAAAAATAAAAATACATTATAATAATGAATCATTTATATACAAAATATTTTCGTCAGGTATGGAACCACCGTTTATAGACAAATTGTTGGTATCCCTATGGGTACGAACTGTGCACCACTTGTCGCAGATTTGTTCTTATTTTGCTATGAAAGGGATTTCATGTTGAGTCTTTCACCAGATACCCGGGCAGATGTTATTGAAGCCTTTAATGACACCGCTCGGTATCTGGATGACATATTGAACATTGACAACCCTTTCTTTCCAACTATGGTTAATTATATTTATCCTAAAGAACTTCAGCTTAACAAAACTAATATATCTGATAATAACGCTTCTTTTCTTGATTTAGATCTCTCGATTGAAAATGGTAAAATAATTAGCAAAATCTATGACAAGAGAGATGATTTTAATTTTGACATTGTTAATTATCCCCACTTGGATGGGGATGTTCCCCGAGCAACTTCTTATGGGGTGTATGTGTCTCAACTTATTCGTTTTTCTAGAGCTTGTACTCGAGTTAAGGACTTTAATATTCGTAATCTTTGTATTACTAAAAAGTTACTCAATCAGAGTTACCGTTACCATAAACTTCGTAAAACTTCTGCAAAATTTTATTATCGTAACCCTGATCTTCTTTCCAAATATAAAAGTAATTTAAGGACTCTTCTGCGACAAGGACTATCACAACCTGACTTCTATGGTGATGTGATTTATAAACTTCGTAAGATTTTTGGTCATGATCACTTTCATACTATCTTTGTTAAACTTGTTAAAAAGTTTATCAAAAGAGGTTATAACCCTATCATTTTGCAACGTACTGCATGCTTGGTGGTGGACCCTTTTACAGTTCGCCACTATGCTTTCCTCTTTAATTGTACGATGACCGGACAGGCTGTGGACCCTATGATGACGCCTACCTAAAGCCCATTGGGACGGTGGCGTTTGATGTTTGTCCATGATCTTTCTTGTCGTGCCCTTAATGGTTTATTCTCTTACTGCTTTGGCTTCTGCCAAGTTATTGAGAACCTTCATTGTGGCTTTCTAGGCTATTGTTTTTTTTGTATTATATTTACACGAGCATATTTGTGTTTTACTTATATTGCCTATTGATGCTGCCTTGTTGGTTAGAGATTAGATCATGGCGGGGATTTCTTTATTTACACTGTCCTGTTTTAATGGGATGACAGTAGGGTAAGTGTGAGGTTTGGTGCACCCTAGAACCGGTTTAAACCCCCAGTGGCCTACTTTGCCACTGACCGTTCCAAGGCGGTAGCCCTATTGTCAACCCTTTTGTGTTTGTGATGTCGTTTGCATTTATTATTACTTTTGCCTTCTTGTTTGTCTGTTTGCGTGTTTGTTTCTGTGTTTTGTGGTTGACTGTCCTCCTTGAATGCTACTTTATCTACGGTCAAGTGCAAAGTTACCCGTAATGTTTAGATTTTAAATGCATAGAATGAACTAAAACGTAAGACATATTGAATAATTACGAAGTCATATGCGGTCCTCAGTTTGCATATGTGATTACATAGAATGAAATAACAATTCAGACATGCTCAATAAGTATGCATGTTGTAAAAATGGATATGAGCCGAAACACGCGAAAACGACCCTTCAGACAACATTTTGACATTTTATGTTTTTTTATGTTTATGAAACACAGTGATTTTCTCTTTAAAAATCTTTTTATTTTATGTTGATATCTTAATTAAAAATGATGTTATCTTAGTTTGAAAATTAAAGATTGTATTCACCATTAATTTTGACGTTGACGTCGGCGTCTTGGACGACGTCGTTGATTAAATAAAATAAAAAAAAGAAGAAAATAACCATTTTCTATAGCATCAACTATTTATATTAAGAAAAATATTCCCTATGATATAATAATTAGGTAAAACACAGGTGACGAGAAATTGATTAGTAATCAATTCATTACCGGCCGACGTCATAAATTGTTACGTTATGACGTTGTTGTCTAAACGTCCGAAGGGACGTTTTCGTGTGTTGGGGCTCATATGTAAATACATACAATGACATAATAAAAAGATAAGAAATAGTCAAATATAATATAAAATACTAAATATAACATGGAAGTGACTATGGCATAATGTAAGACACAACGAAAATCTTATATACTATGTAAATTATTAAGATGCTGATTCTTTACTTTGTGTTGAACAAATAAGTACCTACGACTGGACAATGTTTTTTCTAATCCTAATCCTCTAACCGCGAATATTTTGGATCAAACATATCCTAATGACGTTTGAATGGTCATGAGAATTTCGCACCTTCGGCGTTTACGCTCGCTCATAGACATCAAAGGAGACCCAATTGGACACACGTCCAGCTAACTTTGCTTCAATTTCTCACCTTCGACGTTTAGTTTATGTCCCGAGTCAGCAGATTAATTCGGTTACGTTCGCTCGTGGACGTAAAAAAAGACTCAATTGGACACACATTTAGCTAATGAATACAGAATGCAGCACAATATTTCATAGACGGGGAGATTTTACCAAGCTAGTAGTCGCTGTCTATACATCGACTGAGGTACACGAACATTTTCAGCTCTGAAAATACACTTCTCAAAACTGCTAACTACACCGCTCACGTTTTGGGTTATATATATCGATGGGTTGAATGTTTTTCAATAAAATAAAAAGGAAATACCAATTCAATCATTTTTACATCATTTCATTTTATTTTTTTCATGGGCAATGCTAGAACTAAACCACAATAAGCAATTACAAACGACCCATGTAAACACTAAAGTCACACTTTTATGAACAAGAAATGAAAAGTGTGACTTTAGTGTTTACATGGGTCGTTTGTAATTGCTTATTGTGGTTTAGTTCTAGCATTGCCCATGAAAAAAATAAAATGAAATGATGTAAAAATGATTGAATTGGTATTTCCTTTTTATTTTATTGAAAAACATTCAACCCATCGATATATATAACCCAAAACGTAGCGGTGTAGTTAGCAGTTTTGAGAAGTGTACTGTATAACTCGATCTTTATTTGTTCTCTTTTGTTAAATAAAAGGCTTTATAAGACGAACTAGACGGTATCAACCCGATCTGATATTATATCTGGACTAAACCAGACTCTTAACGGCATTAAGAGTGTATTCTTCTATACATACACCATAAACATATAACTGTAAGACAATACAGACGGTATCAACCCGATCTGGTCTTACCCCTATATACTCTCTATTCTCTTTGGTCAAAATTGAAGGCTGAATAAGACAAACTAGACGGGATCAACCCGATCTGATCTTATTTCTGGACTCAACCAGACTCTTAACGGCATCACGCCGTAGAGTGCCTTTGAGTGTATTCTCCAATACATACACTCATAAACATTAACTGTAAGACAATATAGACGGTATCAACCCGGTCTAGCCTTACCTATGTATACTTAAAGTATACTCATCTATACAAAAAGTGGAAACACCAAAAGAAATAGACAATATATAAGATTGATTGCCTTACTTTACTAACGTAAATCGCTAGCTGGGGATTTGAAGATCCGTACTATAGACATCGTATATCCTCAGAACGGGATATCAGTTTGCATTTCAGTACATACACGACCTTACAGTGTAACACACGATCGTACACGCTACACAGATAAGTAGTAATACACGATATAATGAAATACATGCTAAAGGGTATATCTCACTGTTAAAGGTACTATATAAACTTGCCAGACTACGGAACATACCGTAATAACTGCCGAGAATACGGGATATCCCTATATACCAGTACCACAGCGAGTGCCAACTGTGAACTAGACGGTCCGATATATTTTGAAATATTCAAAATAAGGGATTCTCCTACACAACATACTAAGACAATAAGCATATTGTCATCGATAATACAAATAATTTAGGATTTCATTGCAACTGAAGAAGACCTTTTTAGGTCGAAAGCGCTATTGCAAATCGGGATATTGTCTCCCGAGTGAAATCATACAAGACACATAATACACGTCTCTTAAATATCTCTAGGTATTTTGCTTGTTTTTTTTATTTTTAAAAGAAACAGCACTACAGAAGGCGTGTGCATTACATCATAATATTATCAAATATTACGTTTATACGAATTAACGTATATATAAACCCACTACTGTATATTATATATATTCTATATAGGAACTGGTTAATTATATATAGCAAATGGGTAGACTGATCAATACACAGTTTACGACCAAAATATATAATAAACCCGTGGCTAGTGTACTAACTGGGCATGTCACTACCACGAGACAGTTTGAAACCGCTACTATGGTCAGACACACGGAACCCCAATTTAAAAAAAACGCTGCGCCAGCGTGTCTATGATGTTGATCTGCCCGCCGGCAACACGCCTTATCCGACGACCAGACGCGTTTTTGACTACTTTCGAACTTTCAGTCATACTGTAGTAGAATCAAAATTGTGATAAACGGTCTCAAATGGTGTGATTTTAGTAGCACTCCCATAAGGCTTTACAAAAAACGCTGCGCCAGAGTGTCTATGTGGTTGACCTGCCCGCCGACAACACCCGAAACCCGATAAAAACGCCATTTCGAGTCTATTTCAATGCAAACTTCAGTAACACAGCAGTATAACTAAAACGTTGATAAAGAATTTCAAATAGGTTGATTTTAGTAGGTCGGTCATCTTGCTTTAAAAAATCGCTGAGACCACGTATCTATGAGTTTGATTTTTCCGCCGGCAACACCCGTAATCGGACAAAAAAACGCATGTTCAAATGTACCTCTGTACACACTTCAGTACTACAGCAGTAGAACAAAAACTGCGATAAACTAGCTCAAGTGGAGTGGTATTACTAGGCTGGCCATCATGCTTTTAATATCCAGAGACTACATGTCTATGATGTTGATCTGCCCGCCAGCAACACTCCTTACCCGACGACCAGACGTGTTTTTGACTACTTTCGAACTTTCAATCATACAGCAGTAGAACCAAAATTGTGATAAACGGTCTCAAATGGTGTGATTTTAGTAGCACCACCAAATGGCTTTAAAAAAACGCTATGCCAGCGTGTCTATGTGGTTGATCTGCCCGCAGGTAACACTCGTTATCCGACGACCAGACGTGTTTTTGACTACTTTCGAACTTTCAATCATACTGCAGTAGAACCAAATTGTGATCAACGGTTTCAAATGGTGTGATTTTAGTAGCACTACCAAAAGGTTTAAAAAACGCTGTGCTAGCGTGTCTATGTGGTTGATCTGCCCGCAGGTAACACTCGTTATGCGCGACCAGACGTGTTTTTGACTACTTTCGAACTTTCAATCATACAGCAGTAGAACCAAAATTGTGATAAACGGTTTCAAATGGTGTGATTTTAGTAGCACTACCAAAAGGCTTTAAGAAACGCTGCGCCAGCGTGTCTATGTGGTTGATCTACCCGCCGGCAACACTCGTTATCCGACGACCAGACGTGTTTTTGACTACTTTCGAACATTCAATCATACAGCAGTAGAACCAAGATTTTGATAAACGGTCTCAAATGGTGTGATTTTAGTAGCACTACCAAAAGGCTTTAAATAAACAGCGCCAGCATGTCTATGTGGTTGATCTGCCCGCCGGCAACGCTCGTTATCCGACGACCAGACGTGTTTTTGACTACTTTCGAACTTTCAAGCATACAGCAGTAGAACCAAAATTGTGATAAACGGTCTCAAATGGTGTGATTTTAGTAGCACTACCAAAAGGCTTTATAAAAACGCTGCGCCAGCGTGTCTATGATGTTGATCTGCCCGACGACAACACTCGTTATCCGACGACCAGATGTGTTTTTGACTAATTTCGAACTTTCAATCATACAGCAGTAGAACCAAAATTGTGATAAACAGTCTCAAATGGTGTGATTTTAGTAGCACTACCAAAAGGCTTTTAAAAAAACGCTACGCCAGCGTGTCTTTGCTGTTTATCTGCCCGCAGGTAACACTCGTTATCTGACGACCAGACTTGTTTTTGACTACTTTCGAACTTTCAATCATACAGCAGTAGAACCAAAATTGTGATAAACGGTCTCAAATGGTGTGATTTTAGTAGCACTACCAAAAGGCTTTAAAAAAACGCTGCGCCAGCATGTCTATGTGGTTGATCTGCCCGCCGGCAACGCTCGTTATCCGACGACAAGACGTGTCTTTGACTACTTACGAACTTTCAATCATACAGCAGTAGAACCAAAATTGTGATAAACGGTCTCAAATGGTGTGATTTTAGTAGCACTACCAAAAGGCTTTTAAAAAAACGCTACGCCAGCGTGTCTATGCTGTTTATCTACCCGCAGGTAACACTCGTTATCTGACGACCAGACGTGTTTTTGACTACTTTCGAACTTTCAATCATACAGCAGTAGAACCAAAATTGTGATAAACGGTTTCAAATGGTGTGATTTTAGTAGCACTACCAAAAGGCTTAAAAAACGCTGCGCCAGCGTGTCTATGTGGTTGATCTTTCCGCAGAAAACACTCGTTATCCGACGACCAGACGTGTTTTTGACTACATTCAAACTTTCAATCATACAGCAGTAGAACCAAAATTGTGATAAACGGTTTCAAATGTTGTGATTTTAGTAGCACTACCAAAAGGCTTTAAAAAACGCTGCGCCAGCGTGTCTATGTGGTTGATCTGCCCGCCGGCAACACTCGTTATCCGACGACCAAACGTGTTTTTGACTACTTTCGAACTTTCAATCATACAGCAGTAGAACCAAAATTGTGATAAACAGTCTCAAATGGTGTGATTTTAGTAGCACTACCAAAAGGCTTAGATGAACAAGAGGTCAATGACCTTGAAGCTCTACTGATTGATTTTGATTTCAGGAAGTAGTCGCTACAGACTTGTTTTTTGAAAATTTATTTTTAGCCGTGGCGGCCATCTTGAATTTCCGGCCGACCTGAAATTTTGCTAGGATCAATTAGACATCAAGAGCAACATTCCTGTGAAGTTTCATGAAAATCCGTCAAGTAGTTTCAGAGGAGCAGTCGCTACAAGTTTTCATTATATAACTCTATGTAAACAAAGATGGCCACTGGCAGCCATGTTTAACGTTGAATCAAAATAATGTTTGACTCTGATAACCATCATGTCATGCTGATCATTTTACAAAAAGTCCCATATCAATATCACTTATAGTTTTCAAGACGTAGTCGCTACAAACTTCTTTTTTAAAAATCTATTTTTAGCTGTGGCGGCCATCTTGAATTTCTGGCCGATCTGAAATTTTGCTAGGATCAATTAGACATTAAGAGCAACATTCCTGTAAAGTTTCATGAACATCCGCCAAGTAGTTTCAAAGGAGTAGTCGCTACAAGTTTTTACTATATAACTTTATGTAAACAAAGATGGCTGCTGGCAGCAATGTTTAACGTTGAATCAAAACAATTTTTGACAAGGACCAACATCATGTTATGCTGATCATTTTAGAAAAAGTCCCATATCAATATCGCTTATAGTTTTCAAGAAGAAGTCGCCACAAACTTGTATTTTGAAAATTTATTTTTAGCCGTGGCGGCCATCTTGAATTTCCGGCCGACCTAAAATTTTGCTAGGATCAATAAGACATCAAAAGCAACATTCCTGTGAAGTTTCATGAAAATCCGTCAAGTAGTTTCAGAGGAGTAGTCGCTACAAGTTTTCATTATATAACTCTATGTAAACAAAGATGGCCGCTGGCAGCAATGTTTAACGTTGAATCAAAACAATTTTTGACAAGGACCAACAGCATGTCATGCTGATCATTTTAGAAAAAGTCCCATATCAATATCGCTTATAGTTTTCAAGAAGAAGTTGCCACAAACTTGTATTTTGAAAATTTATTTTTAGCCGTGGCGGCCATCTTGAATTTCCGGCCGACCTAAAATTTTGCTAGGATCAATAAGACATCAAAAGCAACATTCCTATGAAGTTTCATGAAAATCCGTCAAGTAGTTTCAGAGGAGTAGTCGCTACAAGTTTTCATTATATAACTCTATGTAAACAAAGATGGCCGCTGGCCGATGTCGATGTTTAACGTCGATGTTTAACGTCGAATCAAACTGATTTTTGACAAGGACCAACATCATGTCATGCTGATCATTTTAGAAAAAGTCCCATATCAATATCACTTATAGTTTTCAAGAAGTAGTCGCTACAAACTTGTTTTTTAAAAACCTATTTTTAGATTTGGCGGCCATCTTGGATTTCACATCAACATGAATTTTTGCTAGGATCAACTAGACTTCATGGGCAACATTTCTGTAAAGTTTCATGAAAATCCATTCAGTAGTTTCAGAGGAGTTGTCGCTACAAAAAAAGTTTACGGACAGACAGACGAGGGACGCCGCACCACGGCATAAGCTCTGCTGATCTCTGATCAGTAGAGCTAAAAATGAAGGCCCTATCGTCTTAACGAGGCAAAATATAGCATTTTTAACTAAATCAAGGGCTACAACTCTGCTGTTGCTGGTCCGATCCGGCTGGTTTTCAAACTTGTCCAAGCTTTCATTGATATTAACAATCTGGTACAGTTTGGTAAAGATCGGATGAAAAATGAAGGACCTATCATCTTAACGAGGCAAAATATAGCATTTTTAACTAAACCAAGGGCCATAACTCCGCTGTTACTGGTCCAACCAGGCTGTTTTTTGAACTGGTCCGAGCTTTCATTGATATTAAAAATCTGGTAAAGTTTGGTAAAGATCGGATGAAAAATGAAGGCCCTATCGTCTTAATGAGGCAACATATAGCATTTTTAACTAAGTCAAGGGCCATAACTCTGCTGTTACTGGTTCGATCTGGCTGGTTTTCGAACTTGTCCGAGCTTTCACTGATATTAACAATCTGTTAAAGTTTGGTAAATATCGGATGAAAAATGAAGGCCCTATCGTCTTAACGAGGAAAAAGTTAAAAGACGGACGACAGACGACAGACGAACGACAGACAACTCGCCATCCCATAAGCTCTGCTGGCCCTTGGCAAAGTTTGGCAAAGATCAGATGCAAAATTAAGGCCCTATCGTAAGACGAGACAAATTATAGCATTTTATAACAAAATCAAGGGCCATAACTCCGCTGTTACTGGTCCAATGTCTGGTTTTCGAACTTGACCGAGCTTTTATTGACAATAACAATCTGATTAAGTTTGGTAAAGATCAGATAAAAAATAGTCTTAACGAGGCAAAATATAGCATTTTTAACTAAGTCAAGGGCAATAACTCCGCTGTTAATGGTCCGATCTAGCTGGTTTCATTAATTAAAGATTCGATTAATAATGAAGGCCTTTGAGTGTTCACAAGGCAAAAGTTAACGGACGACGGACGGACGGATGATGGACAACTCGCCATCACATAAGCTCTGCTGGCCGCTAATGAACATGAAGGTGGGGTCCTACCCATCTGCCTCTAGCGGGATTTGCAGTGGTTGTATTCTACCCCGGCAACCACTTGGGGATCCTCTCAATAAATTTTGTTAGGAATGAATAAATTTTGTTAGGAATGAGGTATTGTGATGAAACTTGCATGGTATGTAGCTTATATGGAAAGTAAAGTTGGTATTCCATTTGGGGCCACTAGGGTAAAGGTCACTGTTACTAAAAATAGAAACATGGTTTCCGCTCAATAACTTTTGTTTGGAGTGAGGAATTGTGACGAAACTTGCTGGGTAGGTAGCTTATGTGAAAAGGTAAGTTGGGATTGCATTTTCGACCACTGGGGTCAAGGTCAAGGTTACTTTTAACATGGATATAGACACAATCTTTATTAAAAAATTTAATGGTCTATCAAAAAAGGTTATAACTATCATTTTACAAAAATGCATTGCATGTTTATTAGTTGACGCCTTATGCTTTCCTCTCTGTTTGTGCGATAACCGGACATATTTTGGACCCTATGATGACGTCTACCTAAATCCTGAAAGTCAGTAACGTTTGATGTTTGTCTCCCATCTTGTCTTGTTGTGCCCATAATGATTTATTCTCTTGTTTCTCTGGCTAAAAATTAAAAATTAAGTCATTAAGTACTATAAATTTAAAAGTATTATATATCTTTAAACAAAAAGCACTGCCCATCGGTGCAGACGCTCGACTTTCCAGGACTTGTCTATTTATTGGGAAACTAAGTTGAAAGGCACAATTCCTCTTAATTGCCAAACAGAATTATGTCATTTTCTCGGAGTTCTTCATGTGAAAGTCAATGCATGTGTGATGTGTCATTGAATTCTTTAAGGCAATTCAAAGATATAATGACAATTTTAATTTACAAAAGACTGACAAGCTTACATACAAAACTGTAACCAATTTGTTCTAAGTACTAGAAGTATGTTATTTGTGTACATAGTTGCTCTTAGACAGGTATGCGCGAAAAAGACGGCAAAATGTAGGAAATATGCTTTAAGTTAACCAAAGTGAAACAACTGTAGGAAATGTCCTAGTAAATGGAAGTGAGAAAAAAGATTAAGAGCACACGTCAAACTTAAGTTTTATTGATTTTCTTTCTCCTGGTGTATTTTGCAATACTAGTTTGCTGTACAAAACATTATATACATATAAAGCCAAGACAGAAATGCACGAATGAGTGATGTGAACTAAAAGAGAAATAAAAGTTTCAATAAGAACAATAGTAAAACCTAGGTTGGCTCATTACAAACAACAGTGTCAACATGAGCACAGCAACAGATCTTGTCCATTTTTAACTTGTATTTACTGAATAATTAGACAAAAAACTATCAAGACTCACTGCGCATAAACAATGATAAGTTTTACACATTAAAGTATCAATCTACTAAAAATACGTGAATCATTTTAGTTATTTAAGGTGGTCTCATGGTTACAAATGCTCTCAAAATTATAATAATTTATTTTAAAACAAGAATTTGAATGTCTCGCATACACTGTGCTTTGACATACATGAAATGTCTAATTGGGTGCAACTCGTGCTAAGTTACATAAACAACATGTGGTTATTCTTTTGTATGTAATTTGAGCGAAACGGAACAATAACAAAATAAATCAATGTTGACCTTATTACCAACATGAATTGAAAGCTAGTCACAGTTTTGTATCTCGTGTTTCATATGTATTGGCTTTAAATGGCAATGGTGCCAATAAGTTACTTAAGTGATCAAAATACAAATCTTTAATGTATTTCCTCTTTTGCCTGAAGCGTCAGTCTCAACCCCTAGGTCATGTTGATACCTAAGAAGTTTATAGTCTCTAAACACAGTTTCTGTGAAATGGAATTGCCTGATGCTTCTGTAACATTTACTGGTTTTAATACCACAATATCATAATGTTTATGTTATATTCATCTAAAGGCAACACCTGCCACACTAGTAACTTTAGTTGAAAGTAGGCAATATAATAGGTAATGCATGCAGATGGTGTAAAATAACCCACTATCACCTTTTAATATTGGCTACACAGGTGCCAACTTAGAAAACAGGAGATTCCTATTAAACAAGGACGGGTTGGAATGTGATCATTTTACATAAATACGATGATAAACATCGAACAGGTAAACAAACATTCAAGTTAAGACTGAAATACGATTGTTTCGGATGGATTAATGAATGAACAAACAAACAAACAGACGGATGGATGATGCGATTACTATATACATAAAAAATAATCAAAGTTCAACTTTTTGACAGCTCATTCCTCAGTAACTTTAAGAAGGCTCAGGTGACTCATGAATAGTCTTTGATAGCTCAGGTGACCCATGAATAGTCTTTGATAGCTCCTCAGGTGACTCATGAATAGTCTTTGATAGCTCAGGTGACTCATGAATAGTCTTTGATAGCTCAGTTGACTCTACAGGTTTTCTAAAGCTCATTTTACTAACTAACTTAATGAAAGTTTTTGAAAGCTCAGTTGGCTCAAATAATAGTTTTTAGAAGCTCTGATGACTCAATGTAAGTTTTTGAAAGCTCAAATGACTCCATAATAAGTTTTTGAAAGCTCAGTTGACCCAATAATAGTTCTGGAAGGCTCAGATATTTCAACTTTCAACTCTCAGATGTTTCTGCTAGTGGTCCATTGTAAACTTCCCAAGCACCGACACATTTCCATAACTGTTGACCAGACATAAAAGACACCACATGTTAATAGTTAGGTGATACATTGGCCAAAGCATATATCATATTATCACATACTTTTTAAAGCTATGGAGGACATTTCTGCAATTCATATATGACTGTGATTCACCTACAAAATCCATTCCTATTAATATAGACACTAACAGTGATTTATAGGTATGTGGTTTTATTTCTGACTGACAATACATTTACATCTTACTAAAAACACGAATGCCATGTTTAGAGGTAATATGATCATGAAACTGCAAAATAATATTTACATATGTACAACAAGTATAAATTTGACAAAGTAAAACTATAATACTCAATAGAAAGAAACACACAATTTCATATTGATTCAAATGATTCTAACAAGAAACATTCTACCACTAAAGGTCTAACATCACTGTGACATCAAATTGAACCACAGCGTGTTATTGCTGATACCACTCTGATGCAGCCATGTCTCATACCAAGTTGCTGGTGACATCAGTCTCTTGTTGTGAATCAATATGAACATGAATGACATCAAGCAAGTGAACACAATACCTTCTGTAAAATAATCATCCGCATAATATAAATCAGTATTTTAAAGTAAAAAATATACATTTTTAAATTGCATCAAAATAACACAACGGAGTATACACATACATGTACAACATCTGTTTAACACAATATATTTTGCATTGCAAACAACGGCTGTTCCAACAATATACACTTAAATACAATAATGTCTGGTACTAATGGTCGTGGTTGATTAATGACTTTCTACTACCCCCTACTGGAGCAACTCCCATTTATTAGTTTAAATGGACACATTGAAAACTTGAAGTTTTATCAAGCATTATAAAATTAGCATCTCGATTTATTAATCGTGCATCATTTTGACTTTAAACCTGCTTGCATATAATTGAATACAAGTTAGAGTTTTTTCTTTCTTATTCTACGATAGGTTTAAATATATTATTGTTGCAATATAATCAACAGTAATATACAAAAACAATTTGCTTTGAAATATTCTTATAATTAATATTAATGATTGAACAATTGCACGTTATGTAGAAAAACTAACAGGATGCTGCGAGTTTTAAAACGTTGCCATGTGTCCCTTAAAAACTCTGCTTTGTTTTTGCTATCTTTTTAAAGGCTAAATAATTTTACTCTTCAAAGTTATTTTAAATCAACATAACACGTTTTGTTTTATAGTCTCCAACAGCTAGGTTTTGTGCACAAAATAATGTGGACATGAACGATCAGTAGAAGCCATATTCCCACAGTGCATTAACATGTGCTCATACTGTGACAGTTTTTAATTTATCATGCTGAAGAAACAATACATAACCAGCTGAAGAAACAATACATAACCAACTGGATTTGCTGGCATTATTTAGAGTATGTTTAGTTGTATACTGCAAATCTGAAGCCATCATACCAGTAGTCACATGTATATATCACTTCAAGAACATGTGTACTTAGAAGGAGACTATATGTGTGTACTAGGGGGAGACTGTATGTGTGTACTTAGAGGGAGACTGTATGTGTGTACTTAGAGGGAGACTGTATGTGTGTACTTAGAGGGAGACTGTATGTGTGTACTTAGAGGGAGACTGTATGTGTGTACTTAGAGGGAGACTGTATGAGTGTACTAAGAGGGAGACTGTATGAGTGTACTTAGAGGAAGACTGTATGTGTGTACTTAGGGGGAGACTGTATGTGTGTACTTAGAGGGAGACTTATGTGTGTACTTAGAGGGAGACTGTATGTGTGTACTTAGAGGAAGACTGTATGAGTGTACTAAGAGGGAGACTGTATGGGTGTACTTAGAGGGAGACTGTATGTGTGTACTTAGGGGGAGACTGTATGAGTGGACTTAGAGGGATACTGTATGTGTGTACTTAGGGGGAGACTGTATGAGTGTACTTAGGGGGAGACTGTATGTGTGTACTTAGGGGGAGACTGTATGAGTGTACTTAGAGGGATACTGTGTGAGTGTACTTAGGGGGAGACTGTATGTGTGTACTTAGGGGGAGACTGTATGAGTGTACTTAGGGTGAGACTGTATGTGTGTACTTAGGGGGAGACTGTATGAGTGTACTTAGGGGAGACTGTATGTGTGTACTTAGGGGTAGTTTGTATGTGTGTACTTAGGGTGAGACTGTGTGTGTGTGTGTGTGTGTACTTAGAGGGAGACTGTAGGTGCATATTTAGAGGGAGACTGTATGAGTGTACTTAGAGGGAGACTGTATGTGTGTACTTAGAGGGAGACTGTATGTGTGTACTTAGAGGGAGACTGTATGAGTGTACTTAGAGGGAGACTGAATGTGTGTACTTAAAGGGAGACTGTATGTGTGTACTTAATCAACCATTTCCGAAAGAACAACTGTGTTTCCGGCAGGAATTTTGACCTCTCAAAACTTGTAGCATGTATGTTCTGTACACGCACTTGTAAATGGAAAACACAAATATCACAAGGCTGTGCTGACATAAGCTTCTGCAGACTACAACATATTAAAGTTCAACAGAAACAGGACAACATATAGAGCACAGGGTTTATGGTGCCATGGCAATAATCAGCAGACAGGTTGGGATGAAAGCTCTGACTGGCTTAGTATGCTGGATTGTTTTGCTGACTGCGATTGGTTGCTGTGTTGTGCCGCTCTTAATGTCGGAACTGGAGAAAAACAAAGATTTATTTATAAATAGATAATACAGCAAAAGTGTTCTTGTTTAATAATAGTTAAAATCATTAAATATGCTGATATGTTTTCGATATGAAGTACTGTAGATAATGCAAAATCAACATCAGACACACCCAGAATGCACCATCATTTGAAAAATGGTTTCAATATGAAGTAAACCAACTATGCACATCAACTACAGTAAAACAGAATGAAGGTATCTTCCCTAGATGCAAGATGGCAAAGCACTGACATTCCTTTTTAACAAACTACATGTTCACTTTTGTTTTATATTACCCACAGTACAAAAAGGTATTTCCACAGAACATAATTATGTTGCTCAAAACAATGAAAGTGGCAGATGTAAACTTTGTCATATTTATAAAATGAAATAACAAGAGCTGTCGGAGAACAGCGCAGCTCAACTATTCGATTTTTCGGAGAATAATAAATTTATAGCTAGTATATACCATCAGAAAACAAGGCTACAACAATGTGGGGTGGGAGCACAACATAACTATGTGTAAGAATTGATCAAAACTACACAGAAATATGTAAAAAAAAATAAAAAAAATTAGATTTTCAAATGGGAGTTAGTTTTAACTTATTTATTTTACATCGATTGTAACGAAAGCTCTATGAACTTATTTGAATCACTCTCAATGTCTTCCTGAGTAGAACCAGTACTAAGCAATGCAGATAAAGTGTCTTGCTCAGGGACACAACGCATATGGCAATGGCGGGAATCGAACCCACGACTTTTGGATCATGGGTCCAACCCTCTACCACTAGACCACAGCGCTCCACTAGTGGGGGTTGGGTGGGGGGGAGCGGGGGTGAGAGGTGGGAGTGGGTGGGTGGGGGGTGGGGGGGCAACATATGTGTGTAAGAATTGACTAAAACAACAACGAAATATGTAAAAAAAAAAATCCAAGTGTGGGGCGGGGTGTGTGTGTGTGGGTGTTGGGGGGTGATTGGGTGAGAGGGATGGGGGGAGCGGGGTTGTAACATACATGTGTAAGAATTGACAAAAGCAACACAGAAATATGTAAAAAAAAAATATAATAGTTTCAAGTGTGGGGTGGGGGGGGGGGGATGAGGGTGAGAGGCAGGAGTGGGTTGGTGGGGGTGGGGGGGAATTTGTGTAAGAACTGAATATATATTGTGTAAGAATTGACAAAAGAAACACAGAAATATGTAAAAAAAAAAAAAAAAGTGTGGAGGGGAGCGGGGGCGAGGGTAGAGTGGTGGGGGAGGAGGGAGCCCATGCCCCAATATGGGTGAAGTAATAAGATGCATAATGCTATAACAAATCCCAAACCAAAATTATAGATATATACATGCTTACATGCAAACCTAGATCTGCCTTTATTGCACATTTTATGGGCCATCACAATTTGGGTTCCATGGGAGCCCAGAATTTGCAGAAGACAATTTAGTTCAGCTAGGACAAAAAATTTAAGAGATATAAACCTGTAAACACAGCTTACACGCAAAATTTGATGTGAAACAGACATATTTTAAGGGCTATCAGAATTTGGGTTCCATGGGAGCCCAGGGGTTACAGGAACCAAAATTACTTAAGCAGCCCTTACGATAATGCTATAAGGAAGCTAATGGCCAAATTTGGTTGTGCTAGGGTAAGAATTGTAAGAGATATAGACTTGTAAACACAGCTTACACGCAAAATTTGATGTGAAATGGGGCACATTTTATGGGTTATCATAATTTGGGTTCCATGGGAGCCCATGGGTTACAGGAACCAAAATTGCTGATGCAGCCCTTAAGATAATGCTACAAGGAAGCCCATGAACAAATTTGGTTGTGGTAGGATAAGAAATGTAAGAGATATAGACTTGTAAACACAGCTTACACGCAAACCTTGATGTGGGACGCCGACGCCAACGCCGACCCGGGGTGATTACATAAGCTCTCTTATTCTTCGAATAGTCGAGCTAAAAAGGAATCCAACAAATTTCACTGCACAGTTTACGTCAAAACAGACTCGATACGTAAGAGGAATGCAAAACATGGAGCTACATCTTGGATGGACAAAAACAAAATTTCTGGACAAACATGACAGAACAGCAATTCATTTTGAAATTTACTATACAGTATATAAATATGTGAAAAACGCTCCTTTAATTATATGTTTTAGAAATTATTTATTAACAGTAAAAAGCAAACGATCTAACTTTAAATCTATTCTAACCGACATCAATCAACAGCTACTGTCACATTTATGTAAGAAAACAAAAGCTAATCAAGCCACTGAATCTTTGTTTTTCACTTGAAAAAACATAAGACTAGATTACACTTCTTGTCAACTAATCTAAAAACTGCTCAGCAATAAGAAATAGAGAACGGAAATGGAGAAAATGGCATTTAATCTAACGAGGGGCATAGCCAGGAGTTAGTAAAGTGACATATTCAACGTTTTAGGAACTCCATGTTATTTGTATGATAGCTTCATCTCACTCGTGTTGCACGTCATATTCATCTGTAAGTAAACTTCGTTTGTGCACTATGAGCGGCCGAGACATTAAATATATGATTGGAACAAATGTAAATGAATCATATGTGTATGATATTTAATTAACAAGAGGCCCAAGAGGGCCTGTAGACGCTCTACTTGTATGATGTGATACATAAACATGGAAAAGGCCAACCCAAGAAACATGTTTCCTATATAAAACTCTATGTAAGCTTTGGGTTATCGTGGCTGCCATTTTGAATAATTTTGATTATTTGACAATAATGAAAAACACAAAGTTGATAGAGGCTAACCCAAGGAACATGTATATGATATTTCACAAGAATGGAATAAGTGGTTTAGGAGATGTCGTTTGATATTTCCTTAAATTGACCTAGTTTTAGCCATTGCAGCCATCTTGCATGACTGGCGGCCGTGAAAAACATAAATCTGAGAGGGACTATCCCAAATATCATAGTGATTAAGTTTCATCAAAATCCTTCAAGCGGTTTCAGAGAAGATGTAATTTTTAACCTTTTCCTATATAACTCTATGTAAACTTTGGGTCGCCGTGGCGGCCATTTTGATTATTTGACGATAACGAAAAACACAAACTTGATAGAGGCTAAACCAAGGAACATGTATATGATATTTCACAAGAAAGGAATAAGTGGTTTCGGAGGAGATGTTGTTTGAAATTTACTTAAATTTGACCTAGTTTTAGCTATGGCGGCAATCTTGGATGACTGGCGGCCGCAAAAAACATAATCTGAGAATGACTATCCCAAATATCATTATGCTTAAGTTTCATCAAAATCTTTCAGGCGGTTTCAGAGAAGATGTAATTTTTAACCTTTTCTTATATAACTCTATGTAAACTTTGAGTCGCCGTGGTGCCATTTTGATTATTCGACAAACCAAAAAACACAAACTTGATAGAGGCCAACCCAAGGAACATGTATATGATATTTCAGCAGAATGGACTAAGTGGTTTCGGAGGAGATGTCGTTTGAAATTTCCTTAAATTTGACCTAGTTTTAGCCATGGCGGCCATCTTGGATGACTGGCAGCCGCAAAAAACATAAATCTGAGAGGGACTATCACAAATATCATTGTGATTTAGTTTCATCAAAATCCTTTAAGCGGTATAAGAGAAGATGTCATTTTTAACTATTTTCCTATATAACTCTATGTAAACTTTGAGTCGCCGTGGCGGCCATTTTGATTAATCGACGATAATGAAAAACACAAACTTGATAGAGGCCAACCCAAGGAACATGTATATGATATTTCAGTAGAATGGAATAAGTGGTTTGGAGGAGATGTCGTTTGAACATTCCTTAAATTTGACCTAGTTTTAGTCATGGTGGCCATCTTGAATAACTGGCGGCTGCAAAAAACACAAATCTGTGAGGGGCCCTCCCAAGTAACATTGTGATGAAGTTTCATCAAAATCCTTCAAGCGGTTTTAGAGAAGATGTCATTTTTAACCTTTTCCTATATAACTCTATGTAAACTTTGAGTCACCATGGCGGCCATTTTGATTATTTGACGATAACGAAAAACACAAACTTGATAGAGGTCAACCCAAGGAACATGCATATGATATTTCAGTAGAATGGAATAAGTGGTTTCGGAGGAGGTCGTTTGAAATTTCCTTAAATTTGACCTAGTTTTAGCCATGGCGGCATCTTGGACGGGAAAAACACATATCTTAGAGGGACCCTCCCAAGTAAAATCGTGATGAAGTTTCATCAAAATCCTTCAAGCGCTTTCAGAGGAGATGTCGATTTTATAAAATTGCTAACAGACGGACAACGGACGAAAAGTGATCGCATAAGCCCTCCTGGCCTTTGGCCAGTAGAGCTAAAAATCATTCTTGAGTGCACTGTATTTCGTTATGATTTATTGTTGTTGGACGAGTTCAACTGTTCCTTTTGTAAAATGCAAGTGTTAATGTGTTATGAAAGTAGAAATGTAGTGGGTGTTGTCTCCCTTGGTTCTCGTATCTACAAACTAAGAGCTATCACTGAAGGTACTGAATACCCACACTTAAATCTAAGTCAAACAAAGGGCCATAATTCTGTAATAAATTAGGCAATCAACAACGGGTGATGTAGCGGGACATAAGGTCATCAGTTATGCATCTATGAAGTCTGGGAATAACGCATTTAAAACTGTTTGAGGAATGCAAGTAATAACCAGAAATGTCACAGTAAGTGACAAATGCCCCCGAAGTGACCTGTATGTGTGACCTTGACCTTGGAGCAATATGAAACCAACAGATATATTTAAAAAATAAAATCAAAAAAAAAAATATTGAAAAAAATTAAAAAATTGAAAAAAAAAAAATCATAAAAAAAAAAAAAAAATTAAAAAAAAATTGAAAAAAAAAAAATCATAAAAAAATAATAATATATATATATATTAAAAAAAAAAAAATATTAAAAAAAATTAAAAAAATCACATACAATTTAAGAAATAAATTAAAAAAAAATAATTAAATATGACCTTGACCTTGGACCCATGGACCTGGATTTTGTGCACGACAAGTCGTTTGGTTGTGATGAGCACTTGTGCCAAGTTACTTGAAAATACTTCAAGGCATGCAGAAGTTATTGACCGGACATGATTTGATCTTTGACCTCTAAGTGTGACCTTGGCCTTGGGGCCACAGACCTCAAATCCGTCCATGAATGCCAGAGTTATTGACCGGACACAATTTGACTTTTGACCTCCAAGTGTGACCTTGAAGACCTGGGTTTTGCTCTCGACATATCGTCTTGTTATGGTGATCACTTGTGCCAAGTTATTTAAAAATCCCTGCAGGGGTTGTGATGTTACGGTCCGGACACGAAATTGCATACCTGTTTTTGACCTATGAACTGCAAGTGTGACCTTGACCTTTGTGGTAAGGACCTGGGTTTTGTACGTGACACATCGTCTTGTTATGGTGCGTGACACATCGTCTTGTTACGGTGATCACTTGTGCCAAGTAATTTAAAAATCCCTGCAGGGGTTGTGACGTTACGGTTCGATACGAAAATGCGTACCTGTTTTTGACCTATGAACTGCAAGTGTGACCTTGACCTTTGAGGTACGGACCTGGGTATTGCACGCGACACATCGTCTTGTTATGGTGATCACTTGTGCCAAGTTATTTAAAAATCCCTGTAGGGGTTGTGACGTTATGGTCCGGACACGAAATTGCGTACCTGTTTTTGATCTATGAACTGCAAGTGTGACCTTGACCTTGGAGCCACAGACCTGGATTTTGTGCGCGACACGTTGTCTTGTTGTGGTGAGCATATGTGCGAAGTTATTTGAAAATCCGTCCATTACTGTCAGAGTTATGAAGCGGACACGATTGTACAGACGAACGGAGTTTGACCGTTGACCTCTAATAGTGACCTTGACCTTGGAGACACGGACCTGGATTGTGTGCGCGACACGTCGTCTTGTTGTGGTTATTAATTGTGCAAAGTTATTTGAAAATCCGTCCATTATTGTCAGAGTTATGAAGCGGACACGATTGTACAGACGAACTGACAGACAGTGCGACTACTATATGCCACCTTTCGGGGGCATAAAAATGTGTTACATGATGGGACATGATGCAACAAAAATGTCAATGACATTGAACCTCTACTGATAGGTTTTGATAACTGGATCAGCATTTATGAAAATCTGTCACATAATTTAAGAGGAGTAAGCCCTACAAGTTTTTACTATATAACTCTAAGTAAAGAAAGATGGCCACTGGCAGCCATGTTTAATATTGAATCAAAATAATTTTCAACAAGGACCAACATCCTGTCATGCTGATCAATTTAGAAAAAGTCCCATATCAGTATCACTTATAGTTTTCAAGAAGTAGTCGCTACAAATTTGTTTTTTAAAAATCTATTTTTAGCCATGGTGGCCATCTTGAATTTCCAGCCGACCTGAAATTTTGACAGGATCAACTAGGCAACAAGAGCATCATTTCTGTTAGGATTCATGAAAATCTGTGAAGTAGTTTCAGGAGTAGTCGCTACAACTTTTTACTATATAACTCTTGTAAACAAAGATGACCGCTGGCAGCCATGTTTAAAGTTGAATCAAAATGATTTTCAACAAGGACCAACATCATGTCATGCTGATCATTTTAGAAAATGTCCCATATCAATATCACTTATAGTTTTCAAGAAGTAGTCGCTACAAATTTGTTTTTTAAAAATCTATTTTAGCTGTGGTGGCCATCTTAAATTTCTGGCCGACCTGAAATTTTGCTAGGCTCAACTAGACATCAAGAGCAACATTCCTGTGAAGTTGTAGTTTCAGGAGTAGTCACTACAAGTAAAAACTCTATGTAAACAAAGATGGCTGCTGGCAGCCATGTTTAATGTTGAATCAATAAGCTTATTAAATGGAAAATATTACACCGCTGGCTCTTGTAGTTTCCGAAGAATAATTTTGAAGTATTTCCCTATACAAGTCTATGTAAAACATTTGACCCCTGGGGTGGGGGCCAAATGTGACCCAAAGGTCACCATTTGAACAAATTTGGTGGAGGATCATAAGCTTATAGTAAATGCAAAATATTAAACCTTGTAGTTTCAGTTAAGTTTTTTTAAAAAAAGATTCTATATAATTAAGTCTATGTAAAACCGACCCCTGGGGTGGGGCCAAATTTGACCTCAGGGTCACCATTTGAACAAACTTAGTAGAGGACCATAAGCTGATGCTACATGTAATACATGAGAACTCTGTGCCTTGTGGTTTCAGAGAAGATTTTTTAAAAACAATTCCAATACAAGTCTATGAAATACATGCAAAATCTCAATAGGCGTAATTACACCATTGCGTTTATGCTTCCGTGGTATATAGTCAAATAGTGCAGAATGAAAATTGTTTCCCTGCCTTACAAGTGATACAATATGCCCACTTTTGATTGCTTTTTGTTAGTATTACCTATAATTCATCCGAATGATGTTTTGGGAACATTTATTAGTGTTTGTTTGAGATATTTAATTATAATTGACATAGACAGTAAGGCGCAAGTAGAAATGGGGTAGGGTAAATCTATCTGTGACGTGTCAAAATAGAACGTGACATCATTCAACAGATTGGCATTTTTTTACATGATACATGACCCCCTGTTTTTATTGCATTTTTATATTGGTGGACGCTCGATCGTTTGATTGATATGTGTTTTATAATTTTCTACGGAGAAAAATGCACATTTTTTGTCTCTTCACATACAGTCGTCCTATATAAAATGAAGAATGAAAATGAATAGTGCAATATCACCTAAAGAGAGCTAAATAATTGGGATAACTTGGTCTCTCATGGACGTACTTATAGGCTAATTTCAGACGAAAACTAGTAAATAGAGCTACAAAACACACACTGCTTTTATGTCCTTTTTGAGCATTTTTAGTCAGTTTTAGTCTCTAACGGTCGTAATTTCAAGTTTCCGCTTTTTGGGGTCTTAAAAATTGAACTTTAATTCTTTGGTATAAAAGTGTAGGTTGCTAGGTGTGGAACGTTTTCAAAACTTTACCTTCATAAAAAAAGGTTTGGTAGGTTTGACACCACAAAATCTTTCCCCTACGCCCCAAAAATAGGATATTGTGAACGTTTTTAGAAGGGTTTAACTTGTAAAATATTATTAATATGCATAAATACACAGACTTTGTAGCATTCAGCTATTATCAATTTTGATTTTAGTGGAACTTGTGACATGTTTGTGTGTGTATACTCGACTGAAAATAGACAATATGCCATAAATATTGTCATGATGTCAAAATGCCTTGATGCATGCAAGATTTATGTAATGGAGACAAAATGAGCCTTACTTTAATATGTTAGTGGGAGCTTTGTAATAATAGGGATATAAAAATGTTTATGAATAAATAGCAGAGTGAATTAAAATGTCTTTGATTAGAATTTGAATGTCACACTATTTAACATTGCTACCTTCACAAAATGATTGAAACAATATGTCAAGACTTTCAAACTCTATCCATACTTTTCTTCACACCAACAAAGCATGCAACTGTTTTTGTTTTTGACAAGCAAGACTTACGGAGGTGACACAAAATGGGCCTTACTAAACGTATGTAGAAAAGGAAGGATCTTCAGAGTGACCTTGACCTTGAAGATACTGACATGGGTGTTGGGTTCTACACATCGAGTAAATGTGCCAAGTTATTCTGAAATCCCTCCATGCATGCAAGAGTTCTGGAGTGGACACGAAATAGGACAGACCTACGGACGGCATAATATTTGTCAATTTATATGAACTTATTTGAATCACTCTCGGTGTCTTCCTGGGTAGAACCAGTACTAAGCAATGCAGATAAAGTGTCTTGCTCAGGGACACAACGCATATGGCAACGGCGGGAATCGAACCCACGACTTTTGGATCATGGGTCCAACGCTCTACCACTAGACCACAGTGCTACCACTTTAGTGTGACCTTAACCTTGAAAACAACAACATGGGTGTTGGGTTCTGCACATCAGTTCAATGAGATGTGTAAATTTGCGAAGTTAATTTGAAATACAAATATGCATATATGAATTGATTGACCTTCAGACTGACCGTGACCTTGAATATACTAACGTGGGTGTTGGGACTACAGATCATCTAGATGAGAGAAGTACATGTGCCTAGTTATTCTGAAATTCCTAGATTCATGAAAGAGTTCTGGAGCGGACACAAAATGGGCTTTACTGTAGGCATATTAGAAGTTTGGTTGTTTGAATGGTTTTTTATGTCATATTTAGCACATCTTAAGCCACATCTGACGGTCAATTGTTTTGTTGTTGTACAGGCAGACCACCCCTATTTCCTGGGTAGAACCAGTACTGTATACCTCCTGCCATCTGTTACAATTAACACTTTCTCACTTGATTGACGTTCAGAGTGACCTTGAAGATTCTACACATCGTCTTGATGACGTGCCAGTAAATGTGCCAAATTACTTTGAAATCCCTCCATGCATGCAAGAGTTAAAGAGCGAACACGAAATTGGAGGCCATTACTATATCCCCCTGAGGGGATAAAAAGCGAAACAAAAGTATTATAACTGATTGAAAGCAGTATACAAGAAGAAAAGTGTACAGATACAAACAGAAACCGAGGAAACTGAAATGACACTACAGTGATGGTACTTACTCGAGGGCAAGTAGGGACTACAGGAGGTTGGCAGCAGAGACAGAAACGGTTACACATAGGGGTCACACACATATATGAAATACTGTTTACATAGTTACACCTTACAGATATATGAACAAGAAAAGGAATGAGCAAAAAAATAATGTGTTTTAACTTATTTTTTATTTGTTCTTTAAAGATTTTTGAAAAAATGTTTTAAAAAGGTCAATAAATATTGAATACAAGTACAACATGGAGTGTTAACTTTGAATATATCCAATGTTTTTATGAAAAAGATATTGCTGGTTTATTAACTGATCATAGGAATATTGCGTTAAAATTCCCATCTGATTACATGCCTGGGGGATACACTCTAGTTTCATGGGACCATCACATTAACATTCCCATCTGATTACATGACTGAGGGATACGCTCTAGTTTCATGGGACCACCACATTAGCATTCCCACCAGAGTAATTGACTGGGGGATACACTCTAGTTTCATGGGACCACCACATTAACATTCCCATCTGATTACATGACTGGGGGATACACTCTACTTCATGGGACCACCACATTAACATTCCCACCTGATTACATGACTGGGGGATACACTCTAGTTTCATGGGACCACCACATTAACATTCCCACCTGATTACATGACTGGGGGATACACTCTAGTTTCATGGGACCACCACATTAACATTCCAACCTGATTACATGACTGGGGGATACACTCTAGTTTCATGGGACCACCACATTAACATTCCCACCTGATTACATGACTGGGGGATACACTCTAGTTTCATGGGACCACCACATTAACATTCCCACCTGATTACATGACTGGGGGAAACACCCTAGTTTCATGGGACCACCACATTAACATTCCCACACGATTACATGCCTGGGGGATACACTCTAGTTCATGAGACCACCACATTAACATTCCCACCTGATTACATGACTGGGGGATACACTCTAGTTTCATGGGACCACCACATTAACATTCCCACCTGATTACATGACTGGGGGATACACTCTAATTTCATGGGACCACCACATTAACATCCCCATCTGATTACATGCCTGGGGGATACACTCTACTTCATGGGACCACCACATTAACATTCCCACCTGATTACATGACTGGGGGATACACTCTAGTTTCATGGGACCACAACATTAGCATTCCCACCAGAGTAATTGACTGGGGGATACACTCTAGTTTCATGGGACCACCACATTAACATTCCCATCTGATTACATGACTGGGGGATACACTCTACTTCATGGGACCACCACATTAACATTCCCACCTGATTACATGACTGGGGGATACACTCTAGTTTCATGGGACCACCACATTAACATTCCCACCTGATTACATGACTGGGGGATACACTCTAGTTTCATGGGACCACCACATTAACATTCCCACCTGATTACATGACTGGGGGATACACTCTAGTTTCATGGGACCACCACATTAACATTCCAACCTGATTACATGACTGGGGGATACACTCTAGTTTCATGGGACCACCACATTAACATTCCCACCTGATTACATGAATGGGGGATACACTCTAGTTTCATGGGACCACCACATTAACATTCCCACCTGATTACATGACTGGGGGAAACACTCTAGTTTCATGGGACCACCACATTAACATTCCCACACGATTACATGCCTGGGGGATACACTCTAGTTCATGGGACCACCACATTAACATTCCCACCTGATTACATGACTGGGGGATACACTCTAGTTTCATGGGACCACCACATTAACATTCCCACCTGATTACATGACTTGGGGATACACTCTAATTTCATGGGACCACCACATTAACATTCCCACCTGATTACATGACTGGGGGATACACTCTAGTTTCATGGGACCACCACATTAACATTCCCACCTGATTACATGACTGGGGGATACACTCTAATTTCATGGGACCACCACATTAACATCCCCATCTGATTACATGCCTGGGGGATACACTCTGGTTCGTGGGACCACAACATTAACATTCCCACCTGATTACATGACTGGGGGATACACTCTAGTTTCATGGGACCACCACATTAACATTCCAACCTGATTACATGACTGGGGGATACACTCTAGTTTCATGGGACCACCACATTAACATTCCCACCTGATTACATGACTGGGGGATACACTCTAGTTTCATGGGACCACCACATTAACATTCCCACCTGATTACATGACTGGGGGAAACACTCTAGTTTCATGGGACCACCACATTAACATTCCCACACGATTACATGCCTGGGGGATACACTCTAGTTCATGGGACCACCACATTAACATTCCCACCTGATTACATGACTGGGGGATACACTCTAGTTTCATGGGACCACCACATTAACATTCCCACCTGATTACATGACTTGGGGATACACTCTAAATTCATGGGACCACCACATTAACATTCCCACCTGATTACATGACTGGGGGATACACTCTAGTTTCATGGGACCACCACATTAACATTCCCACCTGATTACATGACTGGGGGATACACTCTAATTTCATGGGACCACCACATTAACATCCCCATCTGATTACATGCCTGGGGGATACACTCTAGTTCATGGGACCACCAAGTTAACATTCCCACCTGATTACATGACTGGGGGATACACTCTAGTTTCATGGGACCACCACATTAACATTCCCACCTGATTACATGACTTGGGGATACACTCTACTACATGGGACCACCACATTAACATTCCCACCTGATTACATGCCTGTGGGAAACACTCTAGTTTCACGGGACCACCACATTAACATTCCCACCTGATTACATGACTGGGGGATACATTCTAGTTTCATGGGACCACCACATTAACATTCCCACCTGATTACATGACTGGGGGATACACTCTAGTTTCATGGGACCACCACATTAACATTCCCACCGGATTACATGACTGGGGGATACACTCTAATTTTATGGGACCACCACATTAACATCCCCATCTGATTACATGCCTGGGGGATACACTCTAGTTCACGGGACCACCAAGTTAACATTCCCACCTGATTACATGACTGGGGGATACACTCTAGTTCATTAACATTCTCATCAGACAAATTAAGTAGTGGAGAAATGTGACCTTTCAAAAGATGTACTGTAGACCTAGATACACAGAATGAATTTAATGACAGTCACAATTAAAGGTTATTCCAACATCAAAGAGAACTACTCACTGTATCCCATCCCTTGAAGGAAGAGCCTGAATGCCTCACACACTTTGCCTGGCTGTTCCTCCAGTGGCATCCCTCCACAGTCAGCAATCTGTCAACATGGATGTCATTAATATAGTAATAGTGTCACACATCCCTGGAACGGTTAAAGGGACACACGGCAATCTTGAGTTTTATTCAAACACTAAAATGTTCACCTCGATTAATTCATCCTACCTTATTTTGACATTAAAACTGCTTGCATATAATTAAATAATAATTTTGAGATTTCATTTTTCTTCGTTATTCAACCAAATAATTAAATATATTATTGGTGCGATATTATCGAAAATTAGTAATATGTAAAAAAAAATAATGAATTATTAATGATTGCACATATGCAAATTAAGTTGAAAAACTAATGGGATGCCACTTTGGACAGGACACATCAAGATTGCCATATGCCCCTTTCAGTTCAGCCTTTATTTTTCCTTAAAAGATTTTTCCGATCTATTGCAATATATGTACACACACAAGATTTATAGAAGTAGCTTCATACAAAGGGAACTGTCTTCATCCTTTCCTTCTTTGATGCCAAACCTGATATATCAGGTATACAAGGCCACTCATAAACAAGAGCTATCGTGAAGTCTTTAAACTGTTATATTACGAAAAATATCATAAACGCCTCATTTAACTGATCTGATCATAAACACATTAGAAAAAGAAATGAAAGGAAATGGCGTTATATCCAATGAGCTATTGAGGTATGAGAATGTAATTTAAGTTCTGCCTAGCCTGTTTGCAGTTGTATACTCCTTTTTGACATAGATTCAGATTTTACTTGTCTAACTTACTAAATGTGCTTTTAAAAATTATTTATGCATCTACTTATGACAATTAAATTATTAAATCGGAACACTTTGGACGAGTTAACCTAAATGACCTCATAATGTTGGAGACATCTTCTTCCTATCTGTCATACCTTCTGTGACTGCTTTGTCTGCTATTACTGTGATGAGCAGAAAGTAAACCAATACATTATAATTATAGTTAAGTAATGGCTACCTTCATGAATTCTGTTTGTTCTGGGTCCATGCGTCCGTTCATATTGACCACATCATCAATGTGTGGGGAATCATCACCCACCAACACCAGTGTTTGGCATCTGAATATATATAACCAATTGTATTACTGTACAAAATCTATAATTATATATCCTTGGTCAATGACCTGAATTTAGTCATTCCATAAAAATAAGTATGCACCAGAAAATGAGGTATTGGAACCAATGCCTCGGTCAATATTGTTTTTCCCATTCAATATCTAAATGATTACTTTGTAACTCGCTTTTTTACAGGACAATGTTGTGTCACGTGGCATTCAATTTTTCAAGATATTACCCTCAACCTAACTTCCCAAAACCATACTGACCACAATGTGATGTTATACTGCAATACTGAAACACGTTACATTTACGGAATATTGTTATAAATTATGAAATTAGTGACATGCAACAGAAAAATATTGACTATTATTAAAATCAAAACATGATTCTTTGAACCCGAGTATAAAATAACTACGCTCTTGGTCAATATAATGTTTACTTATGGCCACAGAATCAAGTATTAACCACATTAGCATATTTTGTATAGTATCTATCATCTCAAAAGTCTATAATTGTACACAGAATTAAGTATTAACCACATTAGTATATTTTGTATAGTATCTTTCACCTCAAAAGTCCATTATTGTACGACAAAAGCAATGTACCAAGAGTTTTAAAATGCATATTAAAAGCGAAGAACTGGTTTTCAATAAAACCTATATTTCATTAACAGTTGCATAACTAATTTAAGTCTAGGTCAGGTATAAAAGCAATTCCTAGAATATCCCTCCAACATAATTACATATATTTATCATAAGTCAATTTTTTTGTTTTGGTATTGGAAGTTGTATGCATCATTAGTTTACAATAGAAACTCTCCTGGTCATTTACCCATCTAAATGCCAACACTCTGATTTACATCAGCAATCGTGCTAGGCTTAGAGCTGCCATTTTGTTTTCAGTATATCTACCCAGGTCTCCGGAAATATGGTTGCCCGACGCCCCGGGCAAGTGGGTTTTTGGTGCGGGCAGGTGACCTTCGTAAATCTGGTTGTCCGTCACTTGCCCGATGGACGTTTCATTATTAGATAAAAATCAAGGGAAAATTTGCCTGGACTGTGAAGTTTGCTGATAATTGCGTAGTAATTAACCACCCGTCGCTTTCGCCGCGAGCAATTACTGAACAGTGTCATAAAACTGACCTGTTAAAGCTGACCCGTGTTGTTCGTTATTGTTTAATCCCTCCCACTTGACAGTTTATCAAAATTTGATTGGCCGAGGAACGCTTGGGGTGCAATCTTCAGTTGAAGACGGGCGGTTTTTAGAATGCGTATACCGTGTGAAATATACCCCCGTAACGAGCCCCTCTATGCAGGAAGTAAGTCACGCGCCAGATTAGTGTGAAATACACATCAGTGTGTAAATCAGTTATTGAGTTGGTTGTTGTCGCTTTGTATGTCGGTCGGTGTGTCGTAGGTAATATTCTGTACAGTAATTGAAAATCATGACGCAACACTTGACCTAGTACTGTATCCATATTATCCAATCAAATAACCGATGTATTTTTATCAGCCAATGAAACAACTCCCGTTCACTACCACGTGGTAAAGTGAAACAATGGCGATTCAATCAAACCAATTTGTAAACAAGTAGGGCAATAAAACGATGGGCAAAGAGACTATCGACGCATGTCGTAATGAATAGGTGTGCATCTGTTTTTATTTCAAAATGCCATGTTTGTTTTGAATGAATCCGAGATCAATGACGGAATGGCGTGTTTTTGTTTTGATCAAATTTGCCATTGTATCCAAGATGTGCTTCGACCTTGGCTAATTTCGATAACTTCGATAATTATTCGAAGAATTGCAATTTGGCATCTCAAAAGATATTAGCAGAAAAACAACTACAGTATCAGTCAGATTTAGGCATAAACCGTGCTAATAATTTCCAACACTTAAGAATTATCTACATGAATTATATAACGAAAGTGAAAGTAGGAAAAAAGTTCTGTTTGACCTAATGCATCATTTTTTTCATTCTTTTTATCTGGTGTAGTCTATAACAAAAGTAAAAGTAGAAGTAGAAAAAAGTTTTGTTCGACCTAATGTATCTTTTTTTTTTGTTATCTGCCTGCCCTTTTGTAATTACTGCACTAGGAGCAAGCATCTTGTACATCTTAATTCCATAGGCATTAGAGTCTACCAATTTGGTACCAGGTTCATCAGCGATGTTATATCCTCGGGGTATCCCCACTGACACCCCACTCCCACCGGTGTAGTAAAACACTGATATGTGCATAATGGTAACAACCTGTAGCTCTGATCCTTCATAATTTAAGTCATTAATTTTACAATGAAATTATGTAAAAAAATATGACAAAAAAAACAGTGAGAGAAAAGGATTTAACTTAGCGTGCGGTCTCGACGTAGCTTAATTGTGGGGCAAGTGACTTTTGAAATCAGGGCAAGTGACATTTTGGGCAGGGCAAGTGGATTTTGAAAATCTACTTGCCCTGGGCAAGTGGATTTTCAAAATATTTCCAGACCCCTGCTACCTTCTCAATTTCAATAAAGGGTGAATGTTCTGCATGTTTTTTAATATTGATTTTTTAAATACCATTTTTCTATTACTGTTGAGACACTTCTCAACAATAATTGTAGTTTTTAATAGAATATACAATTACATTTAAAGTTTGAAGAAAGCCATAGCCCTAACACATATTAGTGAAGAGAGGTTTGACCTGACAGCAATCTATCTCCAGAATGTGATAAAAAGAAAAGTTATGACAGTGAGTCAGACATATTATGTAACAAACGCTAACGTACTTGACTGTCTTGCCGGCCTTTGTTACGTGATCCAATTCTCTTATGATATCCAGGTCTGTCCTCCTGCAAAAACATTCAACAATTCTTCTATATTACAAACTAAGATACCTCAAAATAAAAAAATGTTTGTGTAACTTTTGATATACCTGAGCTATGTAGCACGTTAGCAGTAAATAAGCAAGCTTTCCGTGCCTTTTCAATGACCATTTACTGTTGGGAAATAGGTCCGTAAGGTAAAAGTGTTTACAATCAAATAGTACAGAGCATTTGGAAAAGGTTTTAATCTATTGGGAGTATTTTTTTCAAGTCTGTGCAATCCCCGACTTTGCTGTAAGACTTGTTAAAATGAATTCCATTTTTTCCAAACATAGAAATTGAATCAGTTTTGTAACATGCCTTATCCAATACTACCAGGTTTTGACCAGTTTTCACACACCCCTTACTTCGTCATTTGTTCAGTCATTGTTTACCTCTTGAAATATCTCGCCAGTAAAAACGAGACTGCAGTATAATGGAATAGCTCTGTCCATCTCTAGTGGAATTAGACAGCTCAGAACTATGGCTCAGGGAAGCAGACTGGACTTGGGAGGAGCTAAGTTTCCAGAGAAGCAGACTGGACTTGGGAGGAGCTAAGTTTCCAGAGAAGCAGACTGGACTTGGGAGGAGCTAAGTTTCCAGAGAAGCAGACTGGACTTGGGAGAAGTTAAGTTTCCAGAGAAGCAGACTGGACTTGGGAGAAGTTAAGTTTCCAGAGAAGCAGACTGGACTTGGGAGAAGTTAAGTTTCCAGAGAAGCAGACTGGACTTGGGAGAAGTTCAGTTTCCAGAGAAGCAGACTGGACTTGGGAGGAGCTAAGTTTCCAGAGAAGCAGACTGGACTTGGGAGAAGTTAAGTTTCCAGAGAAGCAGACTGGACTTGGGAGGAGCTAAGTTTCCAGAGAAGCAGACTGGACTTGGGAGAAGTTAAGTTTCCATATACCACAATCTTGAGAGGTAAACAATGGCTGCACAAATGACGAAATACAGGTAGTGGTTACAAGAAATGTGATATCTTTACCTTTGGTGAGCTGTATGCATGGACATGTGGTAATAAAGTCAATTGATAGATGGCAGTTGTTTACGAAGGCATCGCATGTCTTCAGAAACATCACCAGAAAGTGCAAACTGGAGTCTAGGCCGAGTCATAACTCTTTGGTAGGTGCAGAATATAAACCCATAAGAGCTATGTGATAAACAACAGATACAGACCCTTTCAATATAATATACTACTACTATAGCTAATATTAAAACTACAGGATAAACAAACCTGAGATATGTTTCAATGAACAAGGAGAGATTCTGGTTATTTACAGACTTGACATAATCTTTGAACACTGTCACTAGATCATGGTTCTCCCATCTGGTTCTCTGAAAATACAAACAACATTTGTTGTACATCCAAAAGAGAATAATAGATCTTAATTGTTTCCTGCTCCAGAGGAGAAATGAACCTGTAACCTCCAGTATGTCCAGGGATACAGCATAGCCATGACAGCCCTGCACTATACCAGGTAGTGTATGTCTCCTCTGCATACACACTGCGACATCGTTAAAGAATACTTAAAATGGCTAGAGATATACTGAAAATATAAGGAATAACTAATGACCAACCTAGTGAGATATACTGAATGTATAAGGTGTAACTAATGACCAACCTAGTGAGATATACTGAATGTATAAGGTGTAACTAATGACCAACCTAGTGTTGCAATTGGTACTGTGATTAATACAACTGCCACATAAAGTGGTCTGGGGCAATACAGTATTACAACAGCACAAAAACACCAGTAAACAAGAAATGTCACTGTAAGTGACAAATGTGACAAATGCCCCCGAAGTGATTTTGACCTTTGACCTCTAAGTGTGTCCTTGACCTTGGAGCCACGGACCTGAATTTTGCGCTAACAAGTCGTCTTGTTGTGGTGAGCACTTGTGCCAAGTTATTCGAAAATCCGTCTATGAATGTCAGAGATATTAACCGGACACGAAAGCACTTCTTTTTGACCTTTGACATCTAAGTGTGACCGTGACCTTGGAGCCACGGACCTGGATTTTGCGCACGACACATCGTCTTGTTGTGGTGAGCACGTATGCCAAGTTAGTTGAAAATCCGTCCAAGAATGTCTGAGTAATTGTACAGACTGATGGACTGACAGACTGACTGACTGACGGACGGTGCGACTACTATATGCCGCCCTTCGAGGGCATAAAAATGATAAAACGTTTTACACTGCTAAAACTTGTTACGAAGTTATCCATAAGTAGTTCTCCAGTTGAATGACTGTCATGTTTTAAACTGAAGCTGACATTTTGTCAGTCAAAAGAAATAATGTGATTTTTTAGAAGTGCCATGCAAAACAAGTTAATTTGTAATATATTTTTCTTTTAATTATTAATATTTCCATTCAATCTTCAGTCAAAAATACTGCCTTGAGAAAATGTTTAGAATTTGTTCGTTTTTTTGCAGAGAGATGATTAGCTTGGCAAAATACCTACTATGCATGTTGTTTATATACTGAAGAATCCAATCAGAGATATACAATGAATCATGCTACAGTTTGTGGCCAAAAATGATCTAACTTGCCCCTCCGAATACTGAGTGACATAAATACTCACTGCGCCAAACCAGTGCCAGAGCAAGTACTCCTCTGTAAAGTTGGTCATCTGTCCACTCCACAGGTACCATGAGTTCATCTGAAATAGTCACGCATTCATCGATAATGATCAGTACTTCTATATAATGGTCATTAACTTTAAGAGATGTGAATGGGTTTCTATGCCTCTTTCAACATCAGGTCAAATATGATTATATGCAAACAGGCAACAACATGGAATGAAATGAGGTAAACTAGATTCAGCTTGGTTGCAGGTTTCTATATGTAGCAAGGCAAATGAAGCACAAAGTAAATGGTCACAAGAACTAAAATATGCCAAACAAATGAGTTAAAGGATATTCTGAGAACTTCAAACTCACATCAAACAGGTCAGCAGTGAATTGCTACACTAGTCCTGTGCTTTTATGTAAACAACAGGCTACTAAAGCAGACCATATGTTATATATAAGAGTGGTTTGAATAAAGTAGTCTAATTGTGTACAATCGGTACTGTATGAGCAGACGTGTTTTACAGCACTGACAAATAAGTAGGTCATAGTCATTATTGTGTGTGGACTAGAAAGCAGATTACTTTAGCACCACTGATTGATGCCTGGGCTATGAAAGTACGACTTGTGCTAAAATATAAGCACACAGATACTTCAAAATAAATAAAATGGGCTTAAATAGTGTTCAACGACTCATAAATATATTGATAACCTTAGGTAATTATGAGCCATCTCAGAGAGAGGGATTATGGGAACCATGCCCAACTCTTTTTATCAAACAGAAAACTATGGTTCTTTCATAAGATACTCGAAGGATAGACTCCAATATATGGGACCCCCAGTTTATGTCCCCATCTGATGGATAGGGCGATGGAACCCCCTAGTTTACGTCCGCATCTGATGACACGGTGATGGACCCCCAGTTTACGTCCCCATTTGATGGACAAGGCGATGGAAATAAGTGTTTTGCCAATGGAAACACCAAAGAAATCCGCTCAAACTCTTGATCTTCCAGTGGTGACAGTGAAGGTGACAGTGATGCCCACACTCGGGATCTCCCAGTGGTGACAGTGATGGTGACAGTGATGCTCACACTCAGGATCTCCCAGTGGTGACAGTGATGGTGACAGTGACGCTCAAACTCGGGATCTCCAAGTGGTGACAGTGACGGTGACAGTGATGCTCAAACTCGGGATCTCCCAGTGGTGACAGTGACGGTGACAGTGATGCCCACACTCGGGATCTCCCAGTGGTGACAGTGATGGTGACAGTGATGCCCACACTCGGGATCTCCCAGTGGTGACGCTCAAACTTTTGATCTCCCAGTGGTGACAGTGACGGTGACAGTGACGCTCAAACTCTTGATCTCCCAGTGGTGACAGTGATGGTGACAGTGATGCTCACACTTGGGATTTCCCAGTGGTGACAGTGACGGTGACAGTGATGCTCAAACTCTTGATCTCCCAGTGGTGACAGTGATGGTGACAGTGATGCTCACACTCGGGATCTCCCAGTGGTGACAGTGACGGTGACAGTGATGCTCACACTCGGGATCTCCCAGTGGTGACAGTGATGGTGACAGTGATGCTCAAACTCATGATCTCCCAGTGGTGACAGTGACGGTGACAGTGATGCTCACACTCGGGATCTCCCAGTGGTGACAGTGATGGTGACAGTGATGCTCAAACTCTTGATCTCCCATTGGTGACAGTGACGGTGACAGTGATGCTCAAACTCTTGATCTCCCAGTGGTGACAGTGACGGTGACAGTGATGCTCAAACTCTTGATCTCCCAGTGGTGACAGTGACGGTGACAGTGACGCTCACACTCGGGATCTCCCAGTGGTGACAGTGATAGTGACAGTGATGCTCACACTCGGGATCTCCCAGTGGTGACAGTGATGGTGACAGTGACGCTCACACTCGGGATCTCACAGTGGTGACAGTGACGGTGACAGTGATGCCCACACTCGGGATCTCCCAGTGGTGACAGTGACGGTGATGCTCACACTCGGGATCTCCCAGTGGTGACAGTGATGGTGACAGTGATGCCCACACTCGGTATCTCCCAGTGGTGGCAGTGACGGTGACAGTGATGCTCACACTCGGGATCTCCCAGTGGTGACAGTGATGGTGACAGTGACGCTCAAACGCTTGATCTCCCAGTGGTGACAGTGACGGTGACAGTGATGCTCAAACTCGGGATCTCCCAGTGGTGACAGTGACGGTGACAGTGACGCTCACACTCGGGATCTCAGACTTCTGATTCAGTTCACTGTGCTATCTGCTAAGATTTGCTAGCTCCTTTTATTGAAATGGGATAATTTGTAGAAGACAGAGGATTTGTTGAGGGATGAATGTTACCTTCTGATAACCCCACTCTATCCATCCTGGCCTAGTGGAGGTGGCATTCACCAGAACCAGAGAGTCTACACGACTGGGGTGGGTCAACTGAAATGGAAACATGCATGTCAGTACCAGGATAATATACCTGTAAAGTGTCATGAGTATGAAGATTAATAGTGGATAAGGGGTTTCATAACTGGGTAATTATGACCTAGATTGTAAACATATTAAACCTATTAAAATGTATAGGGGTCATCTTCTCACCATGGACAGTCTACTGTGTAGATTCATATGTCATGGTGATCTTGATCTTAAACCTAATGTTGGGGTCATCGTCTCATCATGGATAGTAAACCTGTGAAGTTTCATGCATGTGGCTGAAAATCTTGAAAAATTATTGGGCAGACAAGGTTTTCATTATCAGGTCACGGTCATCCTCTCATTGTGGGCATTCTACCTGCTCTGTTTCAGGAGTGCGGTTATAAGTCTTTATAAGAGTTATAGAGCGGACATGGTTGTGTCTAAAGACAGGCGGACGTAGAGACTGAATCCAGTATATCCCAATGAACTTCATTTTGCGGGGGTATAATCAAATGGGCATATGCATTAAATTAAGTTGTATGTTACCTTTGGTTTAATTGTTGTTTATGAAAAAAAGTTTGGTCTGGAAAACCCAATGACTCAGGGTTGGTTTTTGTTCGTAAATCAGAAAATTTTCTCCAATTTCCACTTTTCAGTAACAGTGGCCTTTACCTGGACCCCAGTGATCATCCTTCCCATGTAAGCAACCAAAACACCAACTTCCAATAACTTCCTAATTCAAGTTTTCAGAAAAAGAAGTGGCCTTGACATTGACCCCAATGACACCAAAGGCAATCCCAAGCTTCTGTTCCATACAAGCTACCTACACACAACATTTTACTTCAATATCTCATTCCTTACTCAAGCTATAGACCAGAAACCATTTTTTATGTTAAGGCAACAACGACCTTGACCTTGACCTGAGTGATCTCAAATGCAATCCCAAGCTTCCTTTCCATATAATATATACACCAAGTTTTGTTCTTACGTCTCTATTCAAACTAAGTGGTTGCCTGGAAAGCGTTTTCTATTTTTAGTAACAGTGACCTTCACCTTGACCGAAATGACCTCAAGTGCAATACCTAGCATCCTTTCCATATAAGCTACCCACAAAATCAAGTTCTGTTCCAACATTTAATTCCAATCTCAAGTTACTACTCTGAAACATGTTTTATTTTCAGTAACAGTGACCTTGACAATGACCTCAGTGACCTCAAATGCATCCCAAGCTTTCTTTCCAGATAAGCTACCTACACACCAAGTTTCATTTCAATACCTTATTCCTACCTCAAGTTATTGCCCTGAAACCATTCTACACTTTTAGTTACAGCAACCTTGACCTTGAAACCAGTGGCTCAAATGCAATCCTAAGCTTCCTTTTCACATAAGCTATCACAATTTACACTTCAATATCTCATTCCTAACTCAACTTATAACGCATAATTTTATTTTTAGTAACACTTACCCACTTACCCTTGATCTTCAACCCCAGTGACCTTATATGCAATCCCAAACATTCTTTCCAAATAATTATAAGATACCTGTACATGCTAGTTTCATTCCAATACCTCATTCCTAACTCAAGTTATTGCCTTGGAAACCATTTTTCTATTTTTACCTACAGGGACCTTGACTTTGACCCCAGTAACCTCAGATAAAACCTCAAGCTTCCTTTACACATAAGCCCAGTAACCTCAGATAAAACCTCAAGCTTGCTTACACATAAGCCCAGTAACCTCAGATAAAACCTCAAGCTTGCTTACACATAAGCCCGGTAACCTCAGATAAAACCTCAAGCTTGCTTACACATAAGCCCAGTAACCTCAGATAAAACCTCAAGCTTGCTTACACATAAGCCCAGTAACCTCAAATAAAACCTCAAGCTTCCGTTACACATAAGCCCAGTAACCTCAGATAAAACCTCAAGCTTCCATTACACATAAGCCCAGTAACCTCAGATAAAACCTCAAGCTTCCGTTACACATAATCCCAGTAACCTCAGATAAAACCTCAAACTTTCTTTACACATAAGCCCAGTAACCTCAGATAAAACCTCAAGCTTGCTTACACATAAGCCCAGTAACCTCAGATAAAACCTCAAGCTTGCTTACACATAAGCCCAGTAACCTCAGATAAAACCTCAAGCTTGCTTACACATAAGCCCAGTAACCTCAGATAAAACTGCAAGCTTGCTTACACATAAGCCCAGTAACCTCAAATAAAACCTCAAGCTTCCGTTACACATATACCCAGTAACCTCAGATAAAACCTCAAGCTTCCGTTACACATAAGCCCAGTAACCTCAGATAAAACCTCAAGCTTCCTTCACACATAAGCTATCTACAAACCAAATTACATGTTAATATATCCTTCCTAACTCAAGTTATTGCCTGGAAACAATAGAAATTACAAGGGGATTTCATATAATAAGTTTAGTATCAGCAACCTTGACCCCATTTTCTATATCATTGACAGTGACCTTGACCCAAATTACCTCAAATGCAATCCCAAGCTTCATTTCCTTATAAGCTACTACATACCAAGTTTTGTTTTAATATCTCATTCCTAACTGAAGTTATTGCCCGGAAAACATTTTTCTTATTTTAGTGATACCAACCAGTACCCTCAAACACAATCCCAAGTTTCTTTTTATATATATAAGCTACCTACACATCAAGTTTCGTTCAAATATCTCATTCCTAACTAAAGTTGTTACCAGGAAACCCTGAATTTTGATGTCAAGCTGCTAAATGACCTACGAATAACCATGTCCCCTAGGTTGTCGTCGGAATACCTGGCTAAAAACTAGAGAGTTGTCAAGTTTTCCATACCAAATGATTTTATTAGCAATATTAAATCATATTGATCACAGGGCCTAGTTAATACTAGTGCTGGGTATTGATCACAGGGCCTAGTTAATACTAGTGCTGGTTATTGCATCCAAAAAATGTATCGCGATATATTACAATACAAGAGACTGTATCGCGATACATATCGTAATATATTTTCTTGTACAATTGCGTTGATAATTTCAATAGACTTTGCCGATTTCCTGGTGTACTTTGATGCATATGACATAATGTGTTGCAATGCTGGTTGTGCTGATGAGAAATATTGCACATGGCAGTTCCGAGGTTGACAATGTCTAATTCCTGTTCTGTATTCAATGTCGAGTAATGTCTTCGCAAATGTGTTGTGCTGCAGAGCACTTGACCGTAACCTTACATATTTTACAAAATGCAACATTGCCTAGATCTAGACTAGACTACTATTGTAGCGCCCATTTTAAACATTTTAAGCCCAAAGTGATCTTGCTCTACATTTCTCAATCACTCGAGTCGGTCATGCTCGTCTGAGTGCATGGTACATATGCGCACATTACGATAAGCGAACACCAGATACTATTGGAAGTGCATCTATTTTTAACTATGATGGTACCCACTTCCCAATATGTGTATTTACGATTGTATTTACAAACACAGGAACCATACAAAGTTAAAAATAGATCTTAGTCCCAGATTACGATTTACTTTCATATCAAAATACATGTGTAGAGAAAAAACGTCATGAACCGGCCCCCTAAAATAATATCACGGTACATATTATTTTGAGGTCCGTATCACAATACAGCGATAAACCGATAATACCCCGCAGCACTAGTTAATACACATTATGATGGCTTTATTCGTATTTGGATTGACACACATAATTTTTGCAGATTGCCTCAAGTCCCTTTAAATATCTGGACATTTATTTAGTTATTATTTTAATAATTAAATTAACTTGATATTGAATAATAAAAAGAAAAAGATGAAGATGATGTCAGTTGGTTATCTAGAGGACTTGTCAGTTAATTCAGGATAGCCACCTAGAACATGTCAGTTGGTTATCTAGAGGACTTGTCAGTTAATTCTGGATAGCCACCTAGATGTCAGTTGTTTATCTAGAGGACTTGTCAGTTAATTCCGGATAGCCACCTAGAACATGTCAGTTGGTTATCCAGAGGAATTGTCAGTAATTCCGGATAGCAGCACCTAGAACATGTCGGCTGGTTATCTAGAGGACTTGTCAGATAATTCCGGATAGCCACCTAGAGGTCAGTTGGTTAACTAGAGGACTTGTCAGTTAATTCCGGATAGCCACCTAGATGTCAGTTGGTTATCTAGAGGACTTGTCAGTTAATTCCGGATAGCCATCTAGAACATGTCAGTTGGTTATCTAGAGGAATTGTCAGTTAATTCCGGATAGCCATCTAGAACATGTCAGTTGGTTATCTAGAGGACTTGTCAGTTAATTCCGGATAGCCATCTAGAACATGTCAGTTGGTTATCTAGAGGACTTGTCAGTTAATTCCGGATAGCAGCACCTAGAACATGTCAGTTGGTTATCTAGAGGACTTGTCAGTTAATTCCGGATAGCAGCACCTAGAACATGTCGGCTGGTTATCTAGAGGACTTGTCAGTTAATTCCGGATAGCCACCTAGAGGTCAGTTGGTTATCTAGAGGACTTGTCAGTAATTCCGGATAGCCACCTAGAATATGTCAGTTGGTTAACTAGAGGACTTGTCAGTAATTCCAGATAGCCACCTAGAACATGTCAGTTGGTTATCTAGAGGACTTGTCAGTAATTCCTGATAGCCACCTAGAATATGTCAGTTGGTTAACTAGAGGACTTGTCAGTAATTCCAGATAGCCACCTAGAACATGTCAGTTGGTTATCTAGAGGACTTGTCAGTAATTCCGGATAGCCACCTAGAATATGTCAGTTGGTTAACTAGAGGACTTATCAGTAATTCCAGATAGCCACCTAGAACATGTCAGTTGGTTATCTAGAGGACTTGTCAGTAATTCCGGATAGCCACCTAGATGTCAGTTGGTTATCTAGAGGACTTGTCAGTAATTCCGGATAGCCACCTAGAATATGTCAGTTGGTTAACTAGAGGACTTGTCAGTAATTCCAGATAGCCACCTAGAACATGTCAGTTGGTTATCTAGGGACTTGTAATTCTGGATAGCCACCTAGAACATGTCAGTTGGTTATCTACAGGACTTGTCAGTTATTCCGGATAGCAGCACCTAGATGTCAGTTGGTTATCTAGAGGACTTGTCAGTAGTTCCGGATAGCCACCTAGAACCAGGGAGTAAAGTATACAGGGAGGAGACGTTTGTTTTGTCACGCGTTTCACTACTGCGTGAAAATGACTATTTCCCGTTGTTGCGCGCGTGTGTGAAAAACAGCAAATTCTTATAAATTATTATACTTACAAACTCAATAAAGGTGTGAAATGTAAACATAAGTATTATTTATTCACATTGTGTCCTCTGATACAGAGCGTGTATTTGTTTGCATGTATAAAAGCACATTTTACCAGACGGTTACGTGCAACAAAGATGGCGCCACTCGCCACCAAATAAAAAATGGTGACAGTGTATAGCTATTGCAAACGAGATACTTTATATTAGGCATTAATAATAACAAAAAGTGAATAGTAGACATAGAAGGTAATTTCACGGTGGTGATTATAAGACAAAGTCTAAAAAAGATGTGATGAAAATGCTTTTGAGATCTCAGCTGAAATTTCAAAAAATTTCAAATTAAAAATGGTGCAGAGCTATTGCAAACGAGATACAAAATACGGATTATATTAGGCATTAATAATAACAAAAAGTGAATAGCAGTCACATTTATCTTTGCCAAGAAGGTAACTTCGTAATGTTGATTATAATTGAAAGCCTTAAAAAAGAGGCTGTAAAATCTGCCTATTTTGAGATGTTGGCTGAAATCTTAACTTTTCTCGAAAACATAAATTTATAAACTACAGCGTTTATGAACCCGTGTCTCCTCCCTGTATACTTTACTCACTGCTAGAACTCTTAAAAGATATGTTGTTGAATCCCTGGGGGCGATTGCTAAAATAATACATTTAATAAGAAACAATTAGATTTTTTCAAATCACAGAAAACTTCATTCGCAACAAACACCTGAGCAGTAATAAAACAAGTTTTCTCTTTTGGCAATGAGAGTAAAATTCTACTCACAGCAAACCTTGTCAGTACATTCGAACCAGAACCAACTCCAAAACCAATGAACCTTTTGACTCTGAAATATACAGAAGAGAAAAATCTTTAGATAACAGGACAATCTTTCTGCATCTGTTATAGCGCATTCATTAATTGCAAGGAAGAATCTTGCTTTTTTATTAACCTACATGTTTTGACATTTGAAATACACCAAACAATATAATTTTATGTAAAATGGGTAGTGACACAAACTGTGTAGCTTCTATCACTTTTGAAGGTTTAAGACATTATAAAGAAATGTAAGACCTTCATGTCGGTTGGATGTATATAACAAAGCTTTTTGGAGTTATGGTCCAGTTTAACAATTGTTTATGCAAAAATAGAGACAACAAGAAATGTGGTTTTGACCTTCGACCTCTAAGTGTGACCTTGACCTTGGAGCCACGGACCTGAATTTGCATGTGACACATTGCCTTGTTGTGGTGAGCACTTGTGCCAAGTTATCTGAAAATCCGTCCATGAATGTCAGAGTTATTAACCGGACAGGAAAGCACTTCTTTTTGACCTTTGAGCTCTTAGTATGACATTGAAGGACATTGAAGGGTGCTCTTGTTCCTTGCCATTCTGCTATAGGTTTGACTATGCCATTGTTCCTTGTCATTCTGCTATAGGTTTGACTATGCCATTGTTCCTTGTCATTCTGCTATAGGTTTGAATATTCTATTGTGCCTTGTCATTCTGCTACAGGTTTGACTATGATATTGTTCCTTGCCATGCTATATGTTTGAATATGCTCTTGTTCCTTGCCATTTTGCTATAGGTTTGACTATGCCATTGTTCCTTGTCATTCTGCTATAGGTTTGAATATGCTATTGTGCCTTGTCATTCTGCTATAGGTTTGAATATGCTATTGTGCCTTGTCATTCTGCTATTGGTTTGAATATGCTATTGTGCCTTGTCATTCTGCTATAGGTTTGAATATGCTATTGTGCCTTGTCATTCTGCTATTGGTTTGACTATGCTATTGTGCCTTGTCATTCTGCTATAGGTTTGAATATGCTCTTGTGCCTTGTCATTCTGCTATAGGTTTGACTATGCTATAAGTTGCTGTAAGATTATAAGAATCCATAATGAGTATCCATGTGAGATTGGGAAATCTCACCCGAGGGTCAGATTTGTAACCACGGAAGAGGCGCTGCCAAGTTCCTTTTTGCAATTCTGATCCCAAAGGTAATATTTCCCTTTCTCAAATGGATAAACCCATGATGGATTATTTTTCTCCCATCATGCGCTTAGCACAGGCATACTTCAATGACTGCATTTGATTTTCATCACCAATGTGACGTTGTGACGTTTCATTTAAGAGTCACGTTATGCAGGATATAGTTATATTCCATGCGGAAAAACACTATCTCACATGACTAGAAATGGGAGAAAAGATCATCCAGCAAAGAGGATATCCTAATATAATAAGAAAAGAGTTCTAGTACCTGAACTAGAACTAAAACTGAGAATATGAAATACATATAAAGCTACAAACATAGTGCAACACCTTGGACTTTTGAACTATCGACAATACTGTACAAGAACCTTACCCAAAATGGTCAGCCACAGTCAGAACAGATTCAGCCAACTCGTCCATTGTTGGGTACACAAAACTATAGAAGAGAAAAACACTTTTGTTAAAATAAGCTACATTGATTATTCAGTCACCATGAAGTTACACAAGGGCAATATGCAACAAAATGCTCAACGAAATTCAGTTGAAATCTTAAATTGTAGTCATGTTTTAAAAAAGACTCTATGGTTTTTCTCATAAAATTGTACCGGTTTCAACATTTACACAACCTGTAATTAAGATATAAGAGTGATACCTCCAAGTTGATAAATTATTTTTGACACAAAATTGTAAATATTGTTTAAGCCCTATAGCAATGAGCAGCCCACAGACTTCTCGCCAAAGTCAATCCAGGTTTGACTCCATCAGTCTTGTGGTAGATGGTCAATCACTCCCACATGTGGATTAACCCCGGGTTTCCTCCCACATATGGGTAAGGATGAAACTAATGTTGTTAGAACTTGTGATCCATTTGCTTACTTTCAGTAAAAAAAACTAGACATGAACACCAAGAAAAGACTGTCATATAGATAGATATTTTCATAAAAAATGTCAAGTAGATAGGTTATACATTAGCACCTACAGGAAGCTAGCACCATAATCCCAAAGACACACCTTCACAAATCACAATAATTTTCAACAAGAAAAATGATTTTCAATACAAGTTCATTGAGTGTTCCAGTCAGAACTTCATTAAAATGTATTCAATATCACCCCCATTAGTTGAGAAAGGTGCATAATTATAAAGTCTAGTGAGATGGTTTCATTCTCTACTAATATACACATTATATGAAATTCCCTTTGTCTCCCATTTTCCATAAATAGATTTCCCTCATTTTTTGTCTAAAAACGTGAGTTACTGGTATTCTATATATATGGTAAATATCTGTACCCTCCCAGGGGTGGCAATTTTATGCGATAATTATTGGCTTTGTGAATAGTGTTCCAAGCAGATATTTCCTTTTAGAAAGTGTCAAATGAAAGAATATTTAATAATTCTCTATGATTAAGTGGAAGTTAAGGCATTTGTTTAAAGTCCCTGTCCTTCCTTGTGATAAACAAACATACCTAATTAATAAGTTTTATATCAGACTAGCTTGCGGAACGTCGGTGGTTCTACCCAGGTGCCAGCCCGTGCACGAAAATTGCCCGGAGGGGCACCTTGGGTCTTCCTCCATTATTGGTGGAAGCTGGAAAGTCCCCATATGACCTTAGCTGTTGGTGGGACTATAAAATCCAATTCAATTCAATTCATATTAGACTAGTGCTTGATTTAGACTGGTGCTTGATTTAGACTGGTGCTTGATATATTTTTGAGTTCAGACTGGTGTTTGATATATTCCTGAGTTTAGGCTGGTGCTTGATATATTTCTGAATTCAGACTGGTGTTTGATATATTCCTGAGTTTAGACTGGTGTATGATATATTCCTGAGTTTAGGCTGGTGTTTGATATATTCCTGAATTTAGGCTGGTGTTTGATATATTCCCGAGTTAGGGCTGGTGTATGATATATTCCTGAGTTTAGGCTGGTGTCCGATATATTTCTGAATTCAGGCTGGTGGTTGATATATTTCTGAGATCAGACTGGATTTTGATATCTTTCTGAATATAGACAGGTATTTGACAAATGTCTGAGTTAAGGCTGGTGTTTAATATATTCCTGAGTTTAGGCTGGTGTATGATATATTCCTGAGTTTAGGCTGGTGTTTGATATATTCCTGAGTTTAGGCTGGTGTCTGATATATTCCTGAGTTTAGGCTGGTGGTTGATATAGTTCTGGGTTTAGGCCTGTCTTTAATATATTTCTGAATTCAGGCCGGTGGTTGATATATTTCTGAGTTCAGACTGGATTTTGATATATTTCTGAATATAGACAGGTATTTGACAAATGTCTGAGTTCAGACTGGTGTTTGATATATGTCTGAGTTATGCTAATCAAGCACCATGTAAATAGCTCTAACCACAAACCTTACCACAATTTATCATTAGGTCTGTGCTTTGTTTCAGATGTTTTATAGTAATTTTTTTTATGCAAATATGGGGTTACACAACTGACAAGCCAAGTCACAGTCAAGATGATATTAGTCTGATTTAGTTTTTTTATATCAACCTCATATGTACATTCCTGAATAGCTGTAAAGAACATGGTTATACACTCACCTAGTTTGTACATATTCACCCTCTAAAGGTGCCTAGTTGTGTACACATTCACCCTCTAAAGGTGCCTGGTTGGGTACACATTCACCCTCTAAAGGTACCTGGTTGGGTACACATTCACCCTCTAAAGGTACCTGGTTGGGTACACATTCACCCTCTAAAGGTGCTTGGTTGGGTAAACATTCACCCTCTAAAGATGCCTGGTTGGGTACACATTCACCTGCTAAAGGTGCCTGATTGGGTACACATTACCCTCTAAAGGTGCCTGGTTGGGTACACATTCACCCTCTACAGGTACCTGGTTGGGTACACATTCACCCACTAAAGGTGCCTGTTGGATACACATTCACCCTCTAAAGGTGCCTGGTTGGGTACACATTAACCCTATAAAGGTGCCTGGTTGGGTACACATTCATCCTCTAAAGGTGCCTGGTTGGGTACACATTCACCCTCTAAAGGTGCTTGGTTGGGTACATATTCACCCTCTAAAGATGCTTGGTTGGGTACACATTCACCCGCTAAAGGTGCCTGGTTGGGTACACATTCACCCTCTAAAGATGCATGGTTGGGTACACACTCACCCTCTAAAGGTGCCTGGTTGGGTACACATTCACCCTCTAAAGGTGCCTAGTTGGGTACACATTACCCTCTAAAGGTGCCTGGTTGGGTACACATTACCATCTAAATGTGCCTGATTAGGTACACATTCACCCTCTAAAAGTGCTTGGTTGGGTACACATTCACCCTCTAAAGGTGCCTGGTTGGGTACACATTCACCCTCTAAAGTGCCTGGTAGGGTACACATTCACCCTCTAAATGTGCCTAGTTGGGTACACATTCACCTTCTAAAGATGCCTGGTTGGGTACACATTCATTCTCTAAAGGTGCCTGGTTGGGTAAACATTCACCCTCTAAAGGTTCCCGGTTGGGTACACACTCATCCTCTAAAGGTGCCTGGTTGGGTACACATTCACCCTCTAAAGGTGCCTGGTTGGGTACACATTCACCCACTAAAGGTGCCTGTTGGATACACATTACCCCTCTAAAGGTGCCTGGTTGGGTACACATTAACCCTCTAAAGGTGCCTGGTTGGGTACACATTCATCCTCTAAAGGTGCCTGGTTGGATACACATTCACCCTCTAAAGGTGCGTGTGTTGGGTACACATTCACCCTCTAAAAGGTGCCTCGTTGGGTACACACTCACCCTCTAAAGGTGCCTGGTTGGGTACACATTCACCCACTAAAGGTGCCTGATTGGGTACACATTCCCCCTCTAAAAGGTGCCTCGTTGGGTACACACTCACCCTCTAAAGGTGCCTGGTTGGGTACACATTCACCCTCTAAAGGTGCATGGTTGGGTACACATTCATCCTCTAAAGGTGCCTGGTTGTGTACACATTCACCCTCTAAAGGTGCTTGGTTGGGTAAACATTCACCCTCTAAAGATGCCTGGTTGGGTACACATTCACCTGCTAAAGGTGCCTGATTGGGTACACATTACCCTCTAAAGGTGCCTGGTTGCCTGGTTGGGTACACATTACCCTCTAAAGGTGCCTGGTTGGGTACACATTCACCCTCTAAAAAAGTGCCTGGTTGGGTACACATTCACCCATTTTCCTCTTACCCACCTAGTTAGGTACATATTTCCTGAGTTTGGTACACACTCACCTAGATGGGTACATTCTCACCTAGTTGTGTACACACTTACCTAGTTGGGTACACATTGACAGTTAGTTTGGTACACACACACACGTAGATGGTTACAAACTCACCTAGTTTGGTACAAACACATACAGCTGGGTACCACTCACCTAATTAGGTACACACTCACCTAGTTGTGCACACACTCACTTAGTTTTTACACACTCACCTACTTGGGTACATACACACATAGTTGGGTACACACTCAGTTTGGGATACACACTCATTGAGTTTGGTACACACTCACCTAATTTGGTACACACTCACCTAATTTGGTACATGCTCACCTAGTTGGCTATACACTCACCTTGTTGGGTACATACTTATTGAGTTTGGTACACTCACCTAGTTTGGTACACACACATATAGTTGGGTACACACTCACCTAGTTGGGGTACACACGCACCTAGTTTGGTACACACACACATAGTTGGGTACAAACTCACTTAGTTGGGGTATACACTCACCTAGTTGGGTACACACACACCTAGTTGGGGTACACACTCACCGTTGGGTACATGCTCACCTAGTTTGGTACACACTCACCAAGTTGGGTAAACACTCACCTAGTTTGGTACACGTACACACTCACCTAGTTGGGTATACACTCACCTAGTTGGAGTACACACTCACCTAGTTGGAGTACACACTCACCTAGTTTGGTACACACTCACCTAGTTTGGTACACACTCACCTAGTTGGGGTACACACTCACCTAGTTTGGTACACACTCACCTAGTTGGGGTACACACTCACCTAGTTGAGTACACGTAAACACTCACCTAGTTGGGGTACACACTCACCTAGTTGGGTACACGTACACACTCACCTAGTTGGGGTACACACTCACCTAGTTGAAGACACGTACACACTCACCTAGTTGGGGTACACACTCACCTAGTTGGGGTACACACTCACCTAGTTGGGGTACACACTCACCTAGTTGGGTACACACTCACCTAGTTGGAGTACACACTCACCTAGTTTGGTACACACTCACCTAGTTTGGTACACACTCACCTAGTTGGGTACACACTCACCTAGTTGGGGTACACACTCACCTAGTTGGGGTACACACTCACCAAGTTTGGTGCACACACACATAGTTGGGTACACACTCACTCAGTTGGGGTACACACTCACCTAGTTGGGTACACACTCACCTAGTTTGGTACACACTCACCTAGTTGGGGTACACACTCACATAGTTGGGTACATGCTCACCTAGTTGGGTACACACTCACCTAGTTGGGTACACACTCACCTAGTTTGGTACACACTCACAGAGTTGGGGTACACACTCACCTAGTTGGGTACACACTCACCTAGTTGGGTACACACCTAGTTGGGTGCACACTCACCTAGTTGGGGTACACACTCATATAGTACACACTCACTTAGTTGGGTACACACTCACCTAGTTGGGTACACACCTAGTTGGGTACACACTCACATAACTGGGTACACACACACACACCTAGTTTGGTACACACTCACTTAGATGGGTACGCACTCACCTAGTTTGGTACACACTCACCTAATTGGGGTACACACTCACATAGTTGGGTACACACTCACTTAGTTGGGTACACACTCACCTACTCACTTAGTTGGGTACACACTCACTTAGTTGGGTACAAACTCACATAGTTTGGTACACACCTAGTTTGGTACACACTAAACTAGTTGGGGTGCACACTCACCTAGTTGGGGTACACACTCACTTAGGTGGGTACACACTCCCTTAGTTGGGTACATACTAAATTAGTTTGGTACACACCTAGTTTGGTACACACTCATCTAGTTTGGTACACACTCAGTTTGATACACACCCACTTAGTCTGGTACAAACTCACCTAGTTTAGTACACTCAGTCTGGTACACACTCACCTAGTTCGGTACACACCTTCTGTGCATTTCAGAGTGCCTAGACATCGAGTATGAATCAAGATATCGTTTTTATTACTTCCTGTATGTTTTTATACCTGATATGATTAGATAGAATTAAAAACACGCTCCTGGTTTGCAATCTTGCCATAGTTATCCTCTAAGTTCGCAAAGCCAAATTCATTCTAACCCCACACGTTTACATTGTAGTTTTATTGACAGACGAAAAACAAAATGGCGAAGGGAACATTCCATTTTTCTAAGGTAGGGTGAATTAAAAACAAGAGGCCCAAGAGGGCCTGTATCGCTCTACTGGCTATATGGTGTCTATTGGCTGTTGAATTTCATAGAAAAAGATTTTTTAAGTTTGTCTCTATATAAGTCTATGTAAAACATGTGACCCCCGAGACAGTGCCAAATTCGACTCTAAGGTCACCATTGAACAAACTTGGTAGAGAACCATAAGCTGATGGTAAATACAAAATATTAAACCTCTGGCTCTTGTAGTTTCAGAGAAGAGGATTTACCTATGTAACACTATGTAAAACATGCGACCCCTGGGGTGGGGCCAAATTTGAGCCCAGGGTCACCATTCAAACAAACTTGGTGGAGGACAATAATCTGAGTGTAAATACAAAATATTAAACACTTGACTCTTGTAGTTTTATAAAAAAAGTAAAGTTTTTCCCTATATATAGTCTATATAAAACTGTGACCCCTGGGGCGGGGCCAAATTAGACCCCAGGGTCACCATTTAAACTTTTTAGAGGAACATAAGCTGATAAAAAATACAAAATATTACACCTTTAGCTCCTATAGTTCAGAAGAAGAATTTTTAAGTTTTTCCTGATATCTGTCTGTGTAAAACTGTGACCCCTGGGGCAAGTCAAATTTAACCCCAGGGTCACCATTTTAACAGTCTTGGTAGAGGACAATAAGCTGATACTAAAAACAAAATATTAAACCTTTGGATTTTGTAGTTTCAGAGAAAAAGATCTTTGAAGTTCTTCCCTATAACTCTATGTAAAACTGATCCAACAAGGGAACATTAAAGAAAAAAACACGGTTTTTAATGAGAAAAAAAATATAATAATAATAACAAGAGGTCAATGACCTTGAAGCTCTACTGATTGATTTTGATTTCAGGAAGTAGTCGCTACAGACTTGTTTTTTGAAAATCTATTTTTAACCGTGGCGGCCATCTCGAATTTCCGGCCGACCTGAAATTTTGCTAAGATCAATAAGACATTAAGAGCAACATTCCTGTGAAGTTTCATGAAAATCCGTCAGGTAGTTTCAAAGAAGTAGTCGCTACAAGTTTTCATTATATAACTCTATGTAAACAAAGTAGCCATGTTTAAGGTCAAATCAAAACGATTTTCGACAAGGACCAACATCATGTCATACTGATCATTTTAGAAAAAGTCCCATATCAATATCTCTTATTGTTTTGAAGAAGTAGTCGCTACAAACTTATTTATTTTGAATCTATTTTTAGCTGTGGTGGCCATCTTGAATTTCCGGCCGACCTGAAATTTTTCTAGGATCAACTAGACATCAAGAGCAACATTCCTGTGAAGTTTCATGAACATCCGTCAAGTAGTTTCAGAGTAGTAGTCGCTACAAGTTTTTACTATATAACTCTATGTAACCAAAGATGGCCACTGGCAGCCATGTTTAACGTCGAATCAAAATAATTTTCCACAAGGATCTACATCATGTCATGCTGATCATTTTAGAAAAAGTCCCATATCAATATCACTTATAGTTTTCAAGCAGTAGTCGCTACAAACTTTTTTTTAAAAAATCTATTTTTAGCTGTGACGGCCATCTTGAATTTCCGGCCAACCTGAAATTTTGATAGGATCAATTAGACATCAGGAGCAACATTCCTGTAAAGTTTCATGACAATCCGCCAAGTAGTTTCAGAGTAGTAGTCGCTACAAGTTTTTACTATATAACTCTATGTAAACAAAGATGGCCGCTGGCAGCCATGTTTAACGTTGAATCAAAACGATTTTTGACTAGGATCAACATCATGTAATGCTGATCATTTTAGAAAAAGTCCCATATCAATATCACTTATAGTTTTCAAGAAGAAGTCGCTACAAACTTATTTTTGAAAAATCTATTTTTAGCTGTGACGGCCATCTTGAATTTCCGGCCGACCTGAAATTTTTCTAGGATCAATTAGACATCAAGAGCAACATTCCTGTAAAGTTTCATGACAATCCGCCAAGTAGTTTCAGAGAAGTAGTCGCTACAAGTTTTTACTATATAACTCTATGTAAACAAAGATGGCCGCTGGCAGCCATGTTTAACGTTGAATCAAAAAGATTTTTGACTAGGATCAACATCATGTCATGCTGATCATTTTAGAAAAAGTCGCATATCAATATCACTTATAGTTTTCAAGAAGAAGTCGCTACAAACTTGTATTTTAAAACTCTATTTTTAGCTTTGGCGGCCATCTTGGATTTCACATCAACATGAATTTTTGCTAGGATCAACTAGACTTTATGGGCAACATTTCTGTAAAGTTTCATGAATATCCATCCAGTAGTTTCAGCTGTGAAGTCGCTACAAATAAAAGTTTACGGACAGACAGACGGACAGACGGACAGACGGACAGACGGACAGACGGACGGACGGACGACGGACGCCGCACCACGGCATAAGCTCTGCTGATCTCTGATCAGTAGAGCTAAAAATAAATAAACAAGAGCATCAAGAATTGCAGGGCAATGCATAGTCCCCCACCGGCCCAGACAAACATTTTCTAGACATTTTCTATGATGGAGGTCAAAAATCAAGGTCAAGGTCACAATGACCTTATTCTGGTACGTGTATTCACATACCAAGTTTGGTGTCTCTAAGTGTTATAGTATTGAAAATACAGTCAGGACAAGCATTTTCTATGACAGAGGTCACAGGTCAAGGTCACAATGACCTTATTTTGGTACGTGACACACCGCTATCCCAAGATGTATTCACACATACAAAAGGTATCTCTAAGTGTTATAGTATTGAAAATACAGTCCGGACAAGCATTTTCTTTGACAGAGGTCACATGTGAAGGTCACAATGACCTTATTTTGGTATGCGACACACCGCTATCCCAAGATGTATCCACATCCCAAGTTTGGTATCTCTAAGTGTTATAGTATTGAAAATACGGTCCGGACAATCATTTTCTATGACAGAGGTCACAGGTCAAGGTCAAGGTCACAATGACCTTATTTTGGTACGCGACAAACCGCTATCCCAAGATGTATTCACATACCAAGTTTGGTATCTCTAAGTGTTATAGTATTGAAGAAACGGTCCGGACAAGCATTGTTTATGACAGAGGTCACAGGTCAAGGTCAAGGTCACAGTGACCTTTTTTTGGTACATGACACACCACTATCCCAAGATGTATCCACAAATCAAGTTTGGTATCTCAGTCTTATAGTATTGAAAATATGGCCCGGACAAGCATTTTCGGAACATTTTCTATGACAGAGGTCACAGGTCAAGGTCAATGTGACCTTATTTTGGTATGCGACACACCGCTATCCCAAGATGTATTCAAATATCAAGTTAACAGTGACATTTTTTTGGTACGCGACACACAGTTATCCCAAGATGTATCCACATACCAAGTCTTATAGTATTGAAAATATGGCCCGGACAAGCATTTCGGAAGGACGGACGGACGGACGGACGGACGGACAGACGGTTGGATGGACGGACGGACGGACGGACGGAGAAGGTCTGTCTGTCCGGACGGACGGACAGGGTAAAAACCTATAGTCCCCCACGGGACTGGTGGGGGACTAATAAATAAATGAATAAAAAAATAAAAAAAATATATAAAAAAAAATAACAAAAAATAAATAAAACAAGAAGCTCTACTGATAGCTAGATCCCAGGGCCTCCTCTGGCCAGTTTTTTTCTTGCACCACTACTTGTGCCAAATAAACGGAGCATGTACATTAATGTGATAGGGATCTGATCAATTAGTAATATGTGATTCATTCATTTTGAATATTACACATAGTTTCTTTTTAAAAAATAATATTGTATACATGTAATGTTGCAAGCAAACATCTGTTGTTTTTTTAAAGGAGTTATGGCATTTCTGCGTTGAAATGGATTTGGGCGCTGGAACTCGGCGTGGCGAAAGGTTGTAGGGTGGGGTTGGGAGTCGTGTCACCCCTTCCTGCTTCAATTTTTTTTAAATGTTGGTTGAAAGTAAGAGATTTGGTTTATATCTGGTATACTAAGGAATGAAATAAATAAAAGCAAAAAATATATAAATAATAATTATTTATATATATGTTTTCCTTATGGTAAAAAGTTGCAATAAACAATAATAAATAGCTAGCAAAGCAGTTACTGTTTCTGACCCCTCCATAAAGCAGTTACTGTTTCTGACCCCACAATATCTGGAATGTTCCTATACCACTTTTTTGGTTAAATAAACTAGCTGAAACAAATGACAGCAGGAATCATACATAGAGGCTTTCATTTGATTGTTTAAGATGTATAGGTAGGCCTATATATCAGTAACAAGTTGATAATCAGCTGTTTTTTCGTATTTCTAGAACCGCGAAAACCAATGACAATCGCTTATCACTACGTCTTTTTGAACTTATTTTGAAAAGATGAACTACCATATACATTAAAAACATATTTTGGCAATGACATACACATAAAACCTCCTAAAAACTTATTAATCAATGCTTCGTGTAAAATGTTTGCATTGTTTGGTCAAATCCAGATGCCGACACCTCGCAATTGTGATTGTCGTGAACCAAAACAAAAACAAAATGAATGTCACGTGGATCTTGTCAATCATGTAAAATATGTAAATTAATGAGGTGCTAATTTGTATTTGATTGGTTAGAACCTAATGGCGCTAGATATTATTCAGCGGTGAAGTTATGGTTGGAAGGTGTTGGCATGACAGACTTGATAATCCCCGAGGCGAAAACGACAGTCATCAGTTGTTATTTAGGGATTAAGTTAATTACCGGAATAGTACATTAAAGGTTATCAGCTTTGTTTATTCAAGGTTAAGTGCTTGTGCGTGGTAGGAGTCAATTGGTTGGTTATCGTTTTTTCTACTCTATGTGATTAGTGTAGAGGTATTTTTATAACAGGCCGCTTACGGCATAGGAATTAAACAAGTTTGGCTTTTTGGCAATTTTCATGTCGCCAAACAGTTTCGCCAAAGTTTAAAATTTAGGGCCATTTTCTTTTTTCTTTCGCCATTGGCGCCATTGACAATGCCCAGAGGGGGGCCTGGATCCACATTCCTGTTAAGTTTCATGAAAATATGTAAAGTAGTTTTAGAGGAGTAGTCGCTACAAGTTTTTTACTATATAACTCTATGTAAACAAAGATGGCCGTGGCAGCCACGTTTAATGTTGAATCAAAATAATTTTCAAAAGGGGCCAACATCATGTCATGCTGATCATTTTAGAAAAAGTCCCATATCAAATATCACTTACAGTTTTCAAGAAGTAGTCGCTACAAATTCATTTTTAAAAACTCCATTTTTAGCCGTGGTGGCCATACTGAATTTCCAGACGACCTGAAATTTTGCTAGGATCAACTAGATATCAAGAGCAACATTCCTGTGAAGTTTCATGAAAATCCATCAAGTAGTTTCATAGCAGTAGTTGCTACATGCTTTTGCTATGTAACTCTATTGTAAACAAAGATGGCCACTGGCAGCCATGTTTAACGTCGACAATGACCAACCTCATGTCTTGCAGATCGTTGTAGAAAAAGTACCATATCAATATCACCGATAGTTTTCAGAAAGTAGTCGCTACAAATTTGTTTGTTTTTTAAATCTATTTTTAGCCGTAGTTTCAGAGGAGTAGTCGCTACAAGTTTTTCCTATATAACTCTATGTAAACAAAGATGGCCGCTGGTGGCCATGTTTGACATCCAATCAAAACCAACTTTGGTTAGCACCAACTACATGTCGTGCCAGTCATTTTGGTAAAGGTTTCAAATCAGTATCACTTATGGTTTCTGAGAAGTAGTCCCCACAAAATCACATTTTTAAAATCTATTTTTAGCCGTGGTTGTCATCTCGAATTTTCGGTTGACCTGAATTTCTGCTAGGAACATCTAGACATCAAGAGCAACAATCCTTTGAAGTTTCATGGAATTCCATCAAGTAGTTTCAGAGAAGTAGTCGCCACAAGATTTTCCTATATAACTACGTAAACAAAGATGGCCGCTGGTTTGACATCCAATCAAAACGAACTCTGGTTAGAACCAACTACATGTTGTGCCTTATTTTGGTAAAGGTTCCAAATCCATATCTGGTTTTTGAGAAATAGTTGCCACAAAATTGCATTTTTAAAATCTATTTTTAGCTGTGGCGGCCATCTTGAATTTCCAGACGACCTGAAATTTTGCTAGGATCAACTAGACATCAAGATCAACATTCCTGTGAAGTTTCATGAAAATCTGTCAAGTAGTTTCAGAGGAGTAGTCGCCACAAGTTTTTCCTATATAACTCTATGTAAACAAAGATGGCCGCTGGCATCCAATCAAAATGAACTTTGGTTAGGACCAACTACATGTCGTGCCAGTCATTCAATATCACTTATGGTTTTTCAGTAGTCGCCACAGAATCACATTTTTAAAATCTATTTTTAGTTATGGCGGCCATCTTGAACTTCCAGCCGACCTGAATTTTTGCTAGGATCAACTAGACATCAAGAGCAACATTCCTGTGAAGTTTCATGAAAATCCGTCATGTAGTTACAGAGGAGTAGTCGCCACAAAAAAGTTTACGGACTGACGGATGGTCGACTGACAGACAGACAACGAACGACCGATAACTCCGCATCCCATACGTTCATTCCTAAATTCATTCATCCCATTCATTCCTAAATATCATTTGACCAATAGTGTTATAAATAACAAAATATAAACGCATTATATTATTTACCTATTATTTGATAAATATAATGGTTTTCTTTCCACAATAAAAGTATGATTGTTTTACTTAATACACCCAAACCCTAAAAAAGACAAATATCTAAAAGATAACACCGCCACGTTGTTTTATTTTAAAATGTAAACATGAATTTTGGGCTTTGTGAAGCTTAGCAGATGGCTACGGCAAGATTGTAAACATATCCAGGAGCTTTTGAGTCATTCCATCTAACCATATCAGGTATGAAAACATATTGCAATTAATTTTTAAAAAAATATTGTCAGTCTATGCACCTTGAAATGCACATTAGTTGGGCCGCTAATACTACTACAGTATAACACATCAAACTGATAACAAAACATGACATTACAACACAGATCTGATTACACCGATTGATAAAGCTCTGTGACTAAAGGAATCCATCTACAACAATCTCCGTTTAAGGGAAGCCCACAACAGAACATACCTCTTTCCTGCTGGTTCCGAGTTGACCAGTGCCTCGCTGCTGTGTAATCATAATATGCAAAGAACATCAGTTACACAGCTGATACACACCCATCATGGAGACATGCCACAAGAAAAATGGTATATAAAGGCTAAGGAACTGTTTCAACCAAAGTATCATCAAATGTATAACATTTTATTTAAAGATTTGATATGGCTGGACTGGTTTGTTACTTGAACGATATAAAACCTCTTTCCATCTCATTCTTTGTAACTGGTGTGAACCAGTTGGAACACAGTTTTACAGTATATTTGTACTCACTATAACACATATTTCCCATGGCAAGTTCCATTTAATATCTCCATGCTCTATCTAACACAGGTAAATTGTTATGGCATGTCTATTTAAAGTCTCCATGCTATCTAACACATGTAAATGCAAGTAAGGTCCTATTTCCATTCAAAATCACCATGCTATAGTATTTTACACAAGTAAATGCAAGTAAAGTCCTATTTCCATTCAAAATCACCATGCTCTTTTACACAAGTAAATGCAAGTAAGGTTCTATTTCCATTCAAAATCACCATGCTATTTTACACAAATAAATGCAAGTAAGGTCCATGCAAATCTCTGTGCTAGCTAAGACAATGTCAACAGTTAAATGCAAGTTAGATATATCTTTCTATTGAAAATCTCCATACTATCTAATATCTAATATATTTAAATGCATGTAAGAGTGGGGGCTGACACCCATCACTCCCCCTGGAGTGACACCTATCACTCCCCCGGATCTCCTCCAGTATCTTTAACACTTTGAAAAAATAATGACCTTAGTAATATGCCGTGTAACATCGCCAAAACCAATCACTATTTCACGGACTGAGCAGAAATATTCACTTTTACCTCGAAGTGTGGCCTTGACCTTTATTTTAGGGACCTAGGAGTTGTTTGCAGCACATTGCACATGAAAACTTTCACTTTGACCTCAACCCCAGTGTGACCTTGACCTTCATGATAGGGACATGGGAGTTGTATGGTCCCACCAATCTTGTTTACACTTACCATTATATATAAAATATTATCATCAGAATTGCTCCCCTAGTTCAAAAGTTATGGAGCCATCATAAAAATATACACGTTAACCTTTAACACCACCAATGAGACCTTGACCTCGATTATAACCAGTTTCATAAATCTTAAATAAATTTCATAGATCTTATATGGAATGGGGACAAGTTTAAGATCCCATTTATCACATGGCAAGTCAAATGTGTAAATATTTAAGGTAGTCCAACATAAAATTGACGTCTGACAAACTTTAACGAAAAAAGGTATTGTGACAATATAACAACATTGAATATCAAAGAGTTTGTGTCATATCTCTTTTGAAAAAAAGGTAATTGATGCCTACCTTTAACTAATTAAACAGGTTTTTATCAGGTTAATTATTTATTATAAGGTTTGGTAAATAATAAGTTCATGACCTAAGTCGATGAATTTATTAAAAAAAAAAAATAGTTTCAGGTAATAAAATGTGCAGTGTTATAGGTTTAATGCATTTCAAGCATTTATGCCTAACCAATCAAACTCATACCAATTTGTATTACACATGTATACATACAACAGAATATGAAATGGTTGTCTGAAACGCTTTATACAAGACCTTATGTGATAAAACAGTATATAGGTAATTCAGGTTTTCAGCAAATCTTCATTCTTTCAAGTGTAAACTGTGTGATTTTAAGACTGATTCTTCATGTGGACAACTGGCTGTGTTTCATCAAATATTTCCTAGAATTTTATTCTTGGCTAAATGCAATGCTCCCTGTCATCTTTCAACTTCCTGTCGACAATAACGAAACTGTGTACAAACAAAATGAGAAATTAATTTATAAATAGCACACCGTAATAAAACCTACACATGCAACGTGTTACAATAAGCGTATTTGACAGGCCTTTATTAAATTGAGCAACTTGCTGTTCTATTTCTTGATCTTTCACATCGTTCAATCAGACTTCAGTAAACAATTCATTCCCAACATCTCAATCACTTCTTTGAATAGATTTGATTGATCAACAGAGGTAACACGGTCTTTACTGTGTAAAGTAAGTATCCATGTTTCCTATTGATTAATGCCACCCTATTGATTCGTGACACCCTATTGATTTGTGCCACCCTATTGATTCGTGCCACCCTATTGATTCGTGCCACCCTATTGATTCATGCCACCCTATTGATTTGTGCCACCCTATTGATTCATGCCACCCTATTGATTCATGCCACACTAATGATTCCTGCCACCCTATTGATTCGTGCCACCCTATTGAATTTGTGCTCTTACAATTGACATAATAATACCAATTGTGTACTTTTGCGCATGTCCAAATTCTGTTCAATTATTGCCAAGATTTTCTTCTTGTCTACAAATTTCACGAAAACCACCAGAAATGAGGGTAAAACAGGTAAAACACCTGTTGTCAAACAGGTAAAACACCTGTTGTCAATATTATGTAATTAAAAGTTTTTATACAACAAAATCTTACCAGCATGTGCTTACTTTTGCTTCATATTATTATAAGAAAATTAAACAGGTCAAGTCTATTTCTCACTCGCTCCCATTTTAAAATATGAGAAATTTTAAAATATTACAGCAAAAGGACGGATCAGATTAAGACATTTCCCACTGGAAAAGCCAATCAGAAAGCACAAATTCAATAGGAAGCTTCTGGAAGATTTAGATCAGTTGAAATGGCCTACTTTGAGCCAGGTTTTTCACTTTCTCTTTGGCATTTGAAGGTTATTTGATGATGGTAGTTACTGAAATGTTTATTTAGTTATGTAATCAAGTATTTTTTTAATACTTTCAACCTATAACACGCATACGCAGATCGAGCTGTTAAGGGGCACGAATTTATAGGAGAAGGGCATATTTAAGGCAAACAGTAAATTGTGCCTGTCGATTACAAAACTTGCTAAACGGGAAAAAAAATACGAAAAAGGCCAGTCAAATACGCAGAGTGTAGGCATGTTTTTAGCTTTCTTTTTTGAGCAATCACCCTTCCTTGCCCCAAAGCTTGCATTTTCGTTAACAAATTCGAGGGAGGGTTTAAACAAGCTGGTGCAAAATTGCTGTGCAGTATTCGTAACTGTTACTTACTCCTGGAGAAGGTTGGAGGCCCCCTCCTCCATTCCCGGGGCATTTAGATGGTACACACAGAAACTCTTCAGGATTGGCTGCATATCCGGGAAGTTAAAGAATCCCTGGAAACATGTGATGTCTGAAATAAGCCAAGACACCATTCACTTTGTTGTTGCTAGAACAGAAGGATACGTTTCCACAGCTTGTGTAGATGCAGGTTCTATTAATATCCAGAGGTTTCATACAGGGTAACCGCTGGGAATAAGATTGATATGCGTATGAAGTTTTAGAAAGCTATATATATTTGAGTCATGCTACAGAACCAAATAATTATATCAATACCACAAGCCAAAGGAGCAGCAATTGTAAGTCTAAAGTTTATTTTTAGCAAGATCGGTCATATTGGTGCTATGAACTATTTTCTTTTATTATTATTCAAAGGTTTTGGCTTCCCACTTCATTGATAAATAGCAACAAGCAAATTTAGTTAATTATGAGTCCCTACCAGTGTATACATATATCAAAAAATGGCAGAGACATAACCCCCTCGTTGAACTTGAAACACCTGCCAAGTTCCATAAATCAATCCCTTGACTGTTTGACCAAATGACCCGAATAACAACTCCAAGTTTCCTGTCCATGAGCTGCTCCTCGTAGTGAATTTTGTTAAAATCTTTGAAAGGAAAGTAAAGTTAATTGAAACATGACAGACAGACAGACCGACAGAGTGAAATCCTACAGCACCTCTGGTCAAGACTGGTAGGAACTACAAAGATTGCAGGCATATACATGCACTTGTGCATCAAAACCATCAACAAGAAATGTCACCAATACGTGGCAAATGCCCCCGAAAATTTTGACTCATTTCACCTTTGACCTCCAACAGATGGACGAACAGAAGAACGGTACGATTAATATATTCCTCCTTTCAGAGGGCATAGAAAAGAAACTGGGGGTATAGAAGAAAACTTACAATCGCTAGAAAATTTCTATTTTATTGGGTAAAGGTGATGTCCACCATGATCCAACATTTGAGAATAACATTTGTCAATATTTCATATTTGCTACTGAATGTGAATTAACAAGACTTACGGTTGAGTCCAATATCATGGTAGGTAAATATGGCAGGCTTTGACCGATCTCCTTGGATGGCCACATGGACATTGCCATATGACGTCTCCACATCATCAGACTAGAATGAATGAATGAATGAATGAATGAATGAATGAATGAATGAATGAATGAATGAATGCCATGGTAATGGCCATGGCATTTAATATGATGATGCTTAAATCATTTTGTGCTGTTTATGTGCCAAAATGTTCCTTTTGGTAAAATAACTTATTTAGGATACTTTCCTGAAAAAATATTTGAATAAAACTCCTTGCCGTGGCAGCCATCTTGAACTTCTGGCCAACCCGACATTTTGCTAGGATCAACTAGACATCAAGAGGAACATTCCTGTGATTTTTTACGAAAATCCGTTAAGAAGTTGCAGAAGAGTAGTCGCTAAAATATTTTACAATACAAACTCTATGTAAACAAAGACGGCCACTGGCGGCCATGTTATGTCGATTCTAAATAATTTTTGGCAACGATTAACATCATGTCATGCTGATCATTTTAGAAAAAGTCCCATATCAATATCACTTGTAGTTTTCAGGAAGTAGTCGCTACAAACTTGTTTCTAAAAAATCTAATTTTTATTAAATAAACTCTATGTAAACAAAGATGGCAGCTGGCGTTCATGTTTAATGTTGAATCAAAATAATTTACGACTATGATCAACATCATGTCATGCTGATCATTTTAGAAAAAGTCGCATATCAATATCCTCATAATTTTCAACAAGTATGGGTTTTTTAAATCTATTTTTAGCCATGGCTGCCATCTTGAATTTCCAGCCGACCTGAAATTTTGCTAGGATCATCTAGACATCAAGAGCAACATTTCTGTGAAGTTTCATGGAAATCCGTCAAGTAGTCTCAGAGGAGTATCGCAATTTTATATAACTCTATGTAAACAAAGATGGCCCCTGGCGGCCATGTTTAATGTGGAATCAAAATAAATTTCGACAAGGATCAACATCATGTCATGCTGATCATTTTAGAAAAAGTCCCATATCAATATCACTTAAATTTTCAAGAAGTAGTCGCTACAAACTTTTTTTTAAAAATCTATTTTTAGCCGTGGCAGCCATCTTGAATTTCTGGCCGATCTGAAAATTTGTTAATGTTGAATCAAAATAATTTTCGACTAGGATCATTACCATGTCATGTTGATCATTTTAAAATAAGTCCCATGTCAATATCACTTCTAGTTTTTAAGAAGAAGTCGCTACAAACTTGTTTTTTTAAAAACCTATTTTAAGCCGGCCATCTTAAATTTCCGGCTGACCTGAAATTCAACTAGACATCAAGAGCAACATTCCTGATAAGTTTCGTGAAAATCCGCCAAGCAGTTTCAGAGGAGTAGTCGCTACAAGAAAAAGTTTACAGATGGACGGACAGACAGACAGACGGACAGACAGATGGACGACGGATGCCGCACCACGGCATGAGCTCTGCTGATCTTTGATCAGTCTAGCTAAAAATAAATAAAAACGAACGCATGTCTGAAAACAACTTGTTGCAGTTATTTTGAAGGAAAAAAACACACCCAAAACTGTAATAACCTAAACAAGTTATTTCAAAAATAAAATAAACAAGTTACACCCCTGACTGACAAAATTAATGTCCATATTTTCGGGTGTATTAATCTGCCAGATGACATTTTTTCAACAATGTCCAAGTCAATCGGAGAATGACAAAGTCCAAAAAGGGTCACATCTCTTATCTCTTCCGGATAGACAGACGGATTTATGAAGACATAATTTATGGACTGACATACAGACATGCTCAACCCAGTATAAAAAGTGAGTTTTCCTAACCAAACTATTTCATGTACAATAATTAAACTGGACCGAACATGATTAATTGCAAACATGATGGTTTACTTGTATTTGGTTGACACCCGTGTTTCCCATAAAAAAAATAAAAAAATAAAAAAGGTACGTGTAGATTTTGAGCCAACTATTTTTATAAGCTTTATGGTCTTTTTTTTCGACTTAAGGTAAGACTTCATTAGTGAGATAAATACAAACCTGGATGATGATGCAGGAAGCGTTGGTTAGTGAGATAAATACAAACCTGGATGATGATGCTGGAAGTGTTGATGTTAGTGAGATAAATACAAACCTGGATGATGATGCTGGAAGCGTTGGTTAGTGAGATAAATACAAACCTGGATGATGATGCTGGAAGTGTTGATGTTTGTGAGATAAATACAAACCTGGATGATGATGCTGGAAGCGTTGGTTAGTGAGATAAATACAAACCTGGATGATGATGCTGGAAGCATTGGTTAGTGAGATAAATACAAACCTGGATGATGATGCTGGAAGTGTTGATGTTAGTGAGATAAATACAAACCTGGATGATGATGCTGGAAGCGTTGGTTAGTGAGATAAATACAAACCTGGATGATGATGCTGGAAGCGTTGGTTAGTGAGATAAATACAAACCTGGATGATGATGCTGGAAGTGTTGATGTTAGTGAGATAAATACAAACCTGGATGATGATGCTGGAAGCGTTGGTTAGTGAGATAAATACAAACCTGGATGATGATGCTGGAAGTGTTGATGTTAGTGAGATAAATACAAACCTGGATGATGATGCTGGAAGCGTTGGTTAGTGAGATAAATACAAACCTGGATGATGATGCTGGAAGCGTTGGTTAGTGAGATAAATACAAACCTGGATGATGATGCTGGAAGCATTGGTTAGTGAGATAAATACAAACCTGGATGATGATGCTGGAAGTATTGATGTTAGTGAGATAAATACAAACCTGGATGATGATGCTGGAAGCGTTCGTTAGTGAGATAAATACAAACCTTGATGATGATGCTGGATGTGTTAATGTTAGTGAGTTAAATACAAACCTGGATGATGATGCTGGAAGTGTTGGTTAGTGAGATAAATACAAACCTGGATGATGATGCTGGAAGCGTTCGTTAGTGAGATAAATACAAACCTGGATGATGATGCTGGACGTGTTGATGTTAGTGAGATAAATACAAACCTGGATGATGATGCTGGAAGTGTTGATGTTAGTGAGATAAATACAAACCTTGATGATGATGCTGGAAGTATTGATGTTAGTGAGATAAATACAAACCTGGATGATGATGCTTGAAGTGTTGGTTAGTGAGATAAATACAAACCTGGATGATGATGCTGGAAGTGTTGATGTTAGTGAGATAAATACAAACCTGGATGATGATGCTGGATGTGTTAATGTTAGTGAGATAAATACAAACCTGGATGATGATGCTGGAAGTGTTGATGTTAGTGAGATAAATACAAACGTGGATGATGATGCTGGACGTGTTGATGTTAGTGAGATAAATACAAACCTGGATGATGATGCTGGAAGTGTTGATGTTAGTGAGATAAATACAAACCTGGATGATGATGCTGGAAGTGTTGATGTTAGTGAGATAAATACAAACCTGGATGATGATGCTGGAAGTGTTGATGTTAGTGAGATAAATACAAACCTTGATGATGATGCTGGAAGTATTGATGTTAGTGAGATAATTACAAACCTGGATGATGATGCTTGAAGTGTTGGTTAGTGAGATAAATACAAACCTGGATGATGATGCTGGAAGTGTTGATGTTAGTGAGATAAATACAAACCTGGATGATGATGCTGGATGTGTTAATGTTAGTGAGATAAATACAAACCTGGATGATGATGCTGGACGTGTTGATGTTAGTGAGATAAATACAAACCTGGATGATGATGCTTGAAGTGTTGATGTTAGTGAGATAAATACAAACCTGGATGATGATGCTGGAAATGTTGATGTTAGTGAGATAAATACAAACCTGGATGATGATGCTGGATGCGGAGATGTCAAATGTGCGTGCCTTCACATCCTGACACTGGATATCTGTCAGCTCGAAGTCCGTCATCTTCTCCATGGTGCGGCGGCTCTGCAACACAACAGGCAACAATATAGTGGTATGTACATGAAAAGATATCATTTAAGAATGGCCATCTACAAGCATATGTTTTATTAGGCATGTTTAATGGACAAATGACAAACTTCAAATATTTAAACTTCAAATTTATCAAGCGTTAAAATTATCACGTTTATTATTGCAGAATCATTTTGACTTTAAACCAGCTTGCATATTCATTCTGATGATTCTTTTTTCATTTTACATATAATTATATATATTAATGTTGCAATCTAATCAAAAATAAGGAATATACAAAAACAACTTGTTATACAATAATAATAATAATAATAATAATAAATTCTTTATTTAAAGAAGGTTAACACATTATGACATAATATCAAGAAATAAACATCATATTTTCAATGCGGCCTTCTGTACATAAATTAACAAAAATTTAGTGATTTTTAACAAATACACTAACAATAAAAGTTAACATTCAATCTTCGACAAACACTCAATTATATTTGAATATAGAAGAAATCGTAATATGCTTACATAATGTACATATATATCCAAGCAAATAAATATAAATATTGACTTTAATATCATTCATATCAATGTGCATTTTGCAACAAACATTTTTTATAATTATATTTAAATGACTGGATAGTAGGAAGAGAACGTATGATTTGCAACTAATCAAACTAATTGGACGCCGCGAGTTTTGGAAGCTCCATTAGTTCCATTTGTTTTAAAACAATCAGGATTACCATGTGTTTTTAATAGCAATACACACATTGTATAGGACTCAATGATTGGTCTGGATGTAAGGCAAACTGGAATCATCAAGATTTTCTGTTTAAACTTAAACCTTTTTGTATTAGATTTGAAATTGATAAAAGAAAATGTTCAAATGGAATGAGTTTATGATATTTTTATTTAAATTCTCCGATATGAGAACTATATTCATTTTCAACAGTTATGTAGTTAAACATGTCTACGTTCAAAACCAAATTCATACAAAAATTCTGCCATGAAATGGAAGAATTGCAAGTATTTAAAAAAAAAAGTCTGTAATAAAGTTTCTTTCATCAAATTGTATGCATATTTTGAAAACCAAGCAGAACTTTATTTCCTCCACATGCCAGAACAAAACTGCAGCAATTATTAAACAAACACTATAAAGGGACGATGAAGTATAAATATGTAAAACTGTTACATTTATATCTTTCAAAACATCTGTGTTTGTCTTTCGTAATTTCATATTAAACCCTATAAACACAGCAGTTAATCAACCCAAATCAAGGTTATTAATTTTATATTCATATATAAAACATTACAACATGGAATCATTCATTTAATGCAATTTATTATTGAATGAGAACAGTTTGACACATCATGCACAGTGCATACACATCATCATAATGTAGCAGTTTTAATTTCATGTAGTAGTTTTACCATCGTTTTCATAAACAGTGATAACTGACATAACAGTTCATGTATTTCCATTACCACCAGTAATAACAATTAAATCATCATGAAATATCTCTTTGTTTTAGTTAAAGCAAAAGTTTCAAAAAAATTAAATGACAGCAAAAAACAAATAACCTACATAATGAATTCAGACTACACCTATTCAATTTGCATTTTGTCAAAAATAGTAATGTCAACTTAATGGCCTGAGGAATGATTCAACCAAGTAAAAGATAAATCATGTCATTTTAATGGGACTTTTTATATTATACTGACATGTAAAAACAAACAATGCAACATCAAACTTTACAAGAGTTGTCGGAAAACAGCGTAGGTTGTCGGAAAACAGCGCAGCTCGACTATTCGATTTTTCAGAGAATAATAAATTATATAGCTAGTATATACCATCAGAAAACAAGGCTAAAACAATGTGGGGTGGGGTTGGGGGTGCAACATAGCTATGTGTAAGAATTGACCAAAACTACACAGAAATATGTAAAAACAAGAGGCCCAAGAGGGCCTGTAGACGCTCTACTGGTTAAAGATAAAGTTTATGCACAAGGGGCCATAACTCTTTCAAATATCGTTCAACCAGAACATGGTGATGATATAGGCAACTAGGCTTGGTACTGATTGTCCCTGACAAGTTTCGTTGAAATCCAGCCAGAGGTTCAGGAGAACTAGTCTGTACAAAGTTAGTGTATTAAAACTTTTAAAGGGCCATAACTCTGCCAAAATTCATTCAACCAGAACACGGCAATGATAGGTGAAACAAGGCTTGGTACTGATCATCCCCATCAAGATTCGTTGAAATCCAGCAAGGAGTTCAGAACAGACTAATCTGGACGTTTCTCTATTAAAACCTTTAAAGGGCCATAACTCTGACAAAAATCATTCAACCCGAATATGGCGATGATATGCACAACTAGGCTTGATACAGATCATCCTTGTCAAGTTTCGTTAAAATCCAGCCAGGGGTTCAGGAAAACTAGCCCGGAAAATGTTTGTGTATCAAAAACCTTTAAAAGGCCATAACTCCACCAAATATCTGTTAACCGGAATGCGACGATGATATGCACAACTTAAAGCTTGGTGCTGATAATCCCTGTAAAGTTTCATTGAAATGTGGGGAGACGTTCAGGAGAATAGTCCAGTCAAAGGTTGTGTATTAAAACCTTTAAAGGGCCATAACTCTGCCAAAAATCATTCAATCGGAACACGGCAAAGAATTGCACAACTAGACCTAGAACTGATCATTCCTAAAAAAATTGTTTAAATCCGGCCAGGGGTTCAGGAAAACTAGTCAGGACAAAGTTTGTGTATTAAAACCTTTCAAGGGACATAACTCCGCCAAAATCATTCAACTGGAACACAGTGATGATATGCACAACTAGGCTTGGTACTGATCATCCCTGAAAAATTTCAATGCAATTTGGCCAAATGAAGGCCCTTTCTTCTTAATGAGCCTGAGGCCAAAATATAGCATATTTCAGAAAATAAAATCAAGGGCCATAACTCCGGTGTAAATAGTCCAATCTGGCTGGTTTTCAAACTTGTCAGAGCTTTCATTGATAGTAACAATCTGGTAAAGTTTGGTAAAGATCGGATGAAAAATGAAGACCCTATCGTATTAACAAGGCAAAATATAGCATTTTTAACTAATTCAAGGGCCATAACTCCTCTGTTACTGGTTCGATCTGGCTGGTTTTCGAACTTGTCTGAGCTTTCATTTATATTAACAATCTGGTAAAGCTTGGTTAAGATCTGACGAAAAATGAAGGTCCTATCATCTTAACGAGGCAAAATACAGCATTTTTAACTAAATCAAGGGCCATAACTCCGCTGTTGCTGGTCCGATCTGGCTGGTTTTCGAACTTGTCCAAGCTTTCATTGATATTAACAAAAATGAAGACCCCATCTTCTTAACGAGGCAAAATATAGCCTTTTTTAACTAAATCAAGGGCCATAACTCCACCGTTACTAGTCCAATATGAATGGTTTTCAAACATGTCCGAGCTTTCATTGATATTAACAATCTGATAAAATTTCGTAAAGATCGGATGAACAATGAAGCCCCTATCGTCTTAACGAGGCAAAATACAGCATTTAATTAAATCAAGGCCAATAACTCCGCTGTTAATAGTCCGATCTAGCTGGTTTTCGAACTTGTCCGAGCTTTCATTGATATTAACAATCTGTGCAAGTTCGGTAAAGATCAAATAATAAATGAAGTTGCTAGAGTCTCTAGTTCACAAGGCTTAATATGGCATTTTTCAGCAAAACAAGGGCCATAACTCCATTGAAATTATTTCGATCTGGCTGGTTTTCGAACTTCATTGATATTAACACAACCTGTGAAAGTTTGGTAAAGATCGGATGAAAAATAAAGGCCCTATGTTTGAGCTTTCATTGATATAAAGACACATGCAAAGTTAAGTAAAGATCCGATTGATATTGAAGGCCCTAGAGTGTTCACAAGGCAGAAAATAGCATTTTCCAGAAAAAACAAGGGCCATAACTCCGGTGTTACTGATCCGATTTAGCTGGTTTTCGAACTTGTTCGAGCTTTTATTGATATTAACAATCTGTGCAAGTTTGGTAAAGATCAAATAATAAATGAAGGTGCTAGAGTGTTCACAATGCAGAAAATGGCATTTTTCAGAAAAAACAAAGGGCCATAACTCTAGTGTTACTGACCCAATTCAGCTGATTTTCGAACTTGTCCAAGCTATAATTAGTATTAAAAATCTGTGCAAGTTTGGTAATGATCAAATAATAAATGAAGGTGCTAGAGCGTTCACAAGGCAGAAAATAGCAATTTTCAGAAAAAACAAGGGCCATAACTCCGGTGTTATTGATCCGATTTGGCTGGTTTTCGAACATGTCCGAGCTTTCATTGATATTAACAATCTATGCAAGTTTGGTAAAGATCAAATAATAAATGAAGGTGCTAGAGTGTTCACAACGCTTAATATGGCATTTTTCAGCAAAACAAGGACCATAACTCCGGTGAAATTAATCTGATCTGGCTGGTTTTCGAACTTCATTGATATTAACACAACCTGTGAAAGTTTGGTAAAGATCGGATGAAAAATAAAGGCCCTAGAGTGGTCACAAGACAAAAGTTAACAACGGACTCCGCTGTTACTGGTCAGACACGAATAGTTTTCGAACTTGTCCGAGCTTTTATTGAATTAACAATCTGATCAAGTTTAGTAAAGATCGGATGAACAATGAAGCCCCTATCGTCTTAACGAGGCAAAATATAGCATTTTTAACTAAATCAAGGGCCATAACTCCGCTGTTACAGGTCCGATCTGGCTGGTTTTTAAACTAGTCCAAGCTTTCATTGATATTAACAATGTGGTAAAGTTTGGTAAATGAAAAATGAAGGCCCTATCGTCTTAACGAGGCAAAATATGGCACTTTTAACTAAATCAAGGGCCATAACTCCGCTGTTACTGGTCCGATCTGGCTGGTTTTCGAACCTGTCCGAGCTTTCATTGATATTAACAATCTGTTAAAGTTTGGTTAAGATCGGACGAAAAATGAAGGCCCTATCGTCTTAACGAGGGAAAAGTTAACAGACAGACGACGGACGGACGAAGGACGGACGCCTGACACCGGACGACGGACACCACGCCATCCCATAAGCTCTGTTGGCCCTTGGCCAGTAGAGCTAAAAAATATAAAAAAATTGAGTTTTGAGTGGCGGTAGGGGATGGAGGTGGGGGTGAGGCAGGGGTGGGTGGTGGGGGGAGTGGAGGTGGTGAGGGCAGTATATATGTGTAAGAAGCTATAGATATGTCGAGCTAAAATTGGAATTAAAAATATTTCATGTTTTGCTCCGCTATGTTGAACTACACGACATTGACTGTATGTCAAAACCTCGAGCAGGACATGCATCTGTTCCTTTTCCTCGTCAGTATACTAAGCACCATACCTACACTTACATCATACTGGATCATACGGATGACCCCACTGAAAACAATCGGTGTAAAAAGACACATAAAATATTTTAACGTTAAATTTGACAAAAAAAAGGGCCAAAATACTGGGTCGATTTTGACGCCGAAACAATATGCACATCTTGACATCATAGGTAAGCATTCTGTAAAGTTTCGAAGTATAGGTTGAAAAATGTCCATCATGAGACAGACACGCAAGATATTTTTATGTAAAATTTGATGAAAAAGGGGCCATAACTCTGGTAATACTGGGTCGATTTTGACGCCGAAAAAGGGGTCATAACTCCGGTAATACTGGGTTGATTTTGACGCCGAAACGATATGCACAACTTGACATCATACGAGGGTGCTTCAAAAAGTTCTGTCACTAGCCATATATCCTTTGAACTGGATATTACACTGAGATAAAGTAGTGTATTTATAGTACTACTGGGTTCGCTCTCTTAAATACCACAACAAAAATGAAAACAATCCGGTTATTTATAACACTGAATAACCTCCCCCTACCAGACCTTTTGGATACTGGCATCTCTGAAAATGTCCTTGTTACAAAACGTTGTAAAAATTATTTGAATAATTCTATGCTTTTAAATTTTCTTGCACGCCATCTGTTGTTATTTGCCTATAATCCATGAAAATGATTGTCTAGAATTCGGAAAGGTCTTGCTGTAAACCAGATATGAGTGAATGCATATCCCTTAATTTTAGCGGTAATAACACTGATTTTCTTCATTTTGTTTACAGAAATGTTATAATATCTTTTAAATGTCGTAATTATTGTCATAGTATTAATATGTTTTCATATTTTTTTACAAATCCTAGTCCTTCAGTGTTTAAATTTCATATTCAACACATTATTGTAGAATTTTGCGCACAATGTTTAGTGAAAATATTGATCATCCAAAAACGCTATTTCAGAAGACTGCCCTTCCATTTAATTGAATTGAATTGAATTGGATTTTATAGTCGCACCAACAGCTAAGGTCATATGGCAACTTTCCACCTTCCACTGGTGGAGGAAGACCCAAGGTGCCCCTCCGGGCAATTTTCCTGCACGGGCGGGCACCTGGGTAGAACCACCAAAGTTCCGCAAGCCAGCTGAATAGCTTCCTCACATAAAGATTCCTAGGCCCCTGAGGGATCGAACCTACAGCGGTGAGGGGCAAGTGATTGCAAGTCAGAGACTCTTACCACTCGGCCACGGACGCCCCCCCCCCCTTCCATTTAATGTCCATTTATCTTTAAATTAATTTTACATGTTAGCTTAAAATGTTAATTTCTAAGACAATGACTTTTCATCTACCATGCTTAAATTCTGAATCTTGTTATGCACAGATATAAGTGGTAATGTATGAGAAATTTCAAAACAGGCATTTAAAAAAGTAACAGTTAACATACCTGAAAAAAACTCGGGACGAAAATGCCTCAGTATGTATAAGTGTTATTAATTAAATGTTCCATTACTTTCGTCACACAAAAGATACAGCATTCATTTTACCATCAATGGAATGGTATTGAAACTCTCTTTCATTTGGTATCAAACATCAACACTGACAACGAGCACATAATTGTTAAAACGCGTTAGTGACAGAACTTATTGAATGACTCTCGTAGGTAAGGATCCTGTAAAGTTTCGAAGAATCGGTTGAAAAGTGTGGGAGGACCTGTGGACGCTCTACTGGCTAATATGGCTCTTATAACATCAATAAAGCGTTTGACTATCGTCTTAAAGAGGCAAAATATAGCATTTTTAACTAAATCAAGGGCCATAACTCCGCTGTTACTGGTCCGATCTGGTTGGTTTTCGAACTTATCAAAGCTTGAATTGACATTAATAATCTGGTGTAGTTTGGTAAAGATCGGATGAAAAATGAAGGCCCTATCGTCTTAACGAGGCAAAATATAGCATTTTAACTCATCAAGGGCCATAACTCCGCTGTTACTGGTCCGATCTGACTGGTTTTCGAACTTGTCCGAGCTATCATTGACATTAACAATTTTGGTAAAGTTTGGTAAAGATTGGATAAACAAGAGGCCCAAGAGGGCCTGTGGACACTTTACTGGCTAACATAGCTCTTATCACATCAATGAAGCGAGTGACTGCCATTTACGTTTTTTGGAAAGTTTCGGGAGAAAAACTGCTTTTGACTAAATCAAGGGCCATAACTTAAGAATCTGGTAAAGTTTGGTAAAGATCAGATGGAAAATGAAGGCCCTACCGTATAAACGAGGCAAATATAGCATTGTTAACTAAATCAAGAGCCATATGGTCCGACTGGTCCAACATAGAGCTAAATAAAAAGAAAAAACAAGAGGCCCAAGAGGGCCTGTGGACGCTCTACTGGCAACATGGCTCTTATAACATCAATGAAGCGAGTGACTGCCATTTACGTTTTTTTGAAAGTTTCGGGCAAAAAACAGTTTTTTAACAAAATCAAGGGCCATAACTAAAGAATCTGGTAAAGTTTGGTAAAGATCAGATGGCAAAATATAGCATTTTTAACTAAATCAAGAGCCATAACTCCTCTGTTACTGGTCCGACTGATCCAACATAGAGCTAAAAATAAAAAAAATAAAAAAATGAAGAAAAAAAGTAATAATTTAAAAAAAAATAATTAAAAAAAAATTATTACAAAAAAAAAAAAAAATTAAAAAAAAAAAAAATCAATAATAAAAAAAAAAATTAAAAAGACAGTCAAAAAATCTGGTAAAGTTTGGCAAAGATCAGATGCAAAATGAAGGTCATATCGCATGACGAGGCAAATTATAGCATTTTTAACAAATTCAAGGGCCGTAACTCCGCTGTTACTGGTCCAATCTGACTGGTTTTCGAACTTGACCAAGCTTTCATAGACATTAACAATCTGATAAAGTTTGGTAAAGATCGGATGAAAAATGAAGGCCCCATCGTCTTAACGAGGCAAAATATATCATGTTGAACTAAATCAAGCGCCATAACTCCGATGTTACTGGTACGATATGAATGGTTTTCAAACTTGTCCGAGCTTTCATTGATATTAACAATCTGATAAAGTTTGGTAAAGATCAGATGAACAATGAAGCCCCTATAGTCTTAACGAGGCAGAATATAGCATTTTTAACCAAATCAAGGGCCATAACTCCGCTGTTACTGGTCCGATATGGCTGTTTTTCAAACTTGTTCGAGCTTTCAACGACATTAACAATCTGATAAGGATTGGTAAAGATCGGATGAACAATGAAGCCCCTATGGTCTTAACGAAGCAAAATATAGCATTTTGAACTAAATCAAGGGCCATAACTCAGCTGTTACTGGTCCGATTTGGCTAGTTTTCGAACCTTTCCGAGCTTTCATTGACATTAACAATCTGGTAAAGTTTGGTAAAAATCAGATGAAAAATGAAGGCCCTATCGTCTTAACGAGACAAAAGTTAATGATGGACGACGGACGGACCACGGACAACTCGGCATCCAATAAGCTCTGCTGGCCATTGGCAGTAGAGCTAAAAAAAACTACCTACCTAATTTTTTTGGCCATGACCCCTGAAACAAAGGTTGTTGTTGTTTTTTTGGCCTAAACAAGATATTTTAACGTAAAAGTTAACGGAAAAAAGAAACTGTGTGAGGAGATGATCAAACAAACTTTTCGGGACAAACAATGCTCCAACATTTGAGGTTTAAGGGGTAACATTATTAGGGGGTTAATCATTTGTCCAAGTTTAAGGGGTTTAATATGGAGTCTGGATGAACATTTTAACACTTGAAAACTGTCCAAGTGCTATATGGACACAAATACTATGGACACATTTATGACTATTGAATATTTTGAAATAGCATTTATTTCAGTTATTAATGATGCGCATGAAAATCCAAATAAAACACTTATGGGTACCGCCCCATAATCCAAAACAGACTATAAACCTGTCCTGGACGAATATTTTAGCCCCCAAACCCCCGATGTTAGCACGGACATAACATGGTAAAACTTCAAAGCAAATTAAAAAGTGCAAAAAATATGTCAATGTTTTTCATACTGACTTTTGGTAGGAACGAACCGCTGTCATGTAGTTGTAAACATGGACTTTACGAAAAACTTGAATGTAAAACTTTTTTGTACACGTACATATGTATGGACAGACGGACAAGGGAAACACTATATGCCCGCTCTACCTTCATGGCGAGGCATAATTACTCAATAATAAAACACAGAATAAAAAAAAGGTGTTGTGTCCAAGAAAAAAAGCTAGTAAATCTCTCAAAGCGTTGCAGCAGCTGAAGAAACCATCGGAAAATTGAAACAAACTGAACCAAATCGTCAACTGAAAAGTATAGCTTGAAGTCATCATATGAATAGACCTTTTACATTAACACATCTACAAAAACCTGAGCTCAGACAACAAGAAAGTTTGTTTTCTGATAAGTTGCAATAAGTTACTTCAAGGTTTTGAATGTACAGCCATGATATGACAACTAAAATACAAAATGTCAACTCTGACATAACACATGCTCTAAAACTAATTGTTTTTGCTTAGAAAAACTCCTGCAATAAATATTTGGACTTAGACAATGCTATTATGAAGAACTGGTATTTATAAAGTATCAAACTACAATGAGTCTATAAAAAAAAAAGCTATTTACTAGTATTAACCAACTATTTCATTGTGAAGAAATGATAGAACATAACTAGTATAAACTAACAACGCTTTTATGGAGAACTGGTATTTACAAAGCATAACCCTACAATGAGTTTATAAACCAAGAGGCCCATGAGTGCCTGTATCACTCTACTTGCTATATGGAGGGCTATATGGAGTCTGTGGATTTTGGGGGGATATTAGTTGTTGCACTTATGACAAAACCCTCTGCCCTGCATTGAGCAAAATGGCAGTCGAACATATAAATTACTGCTAAGTTCTCCAAGTTATACCCATGTAGAGGGGCCCCTTTACGTTAGAGTAACAAAACCCGCCTTATAAATGCATTCACATGTGGACAAGATATTAAATTGTTTGTGTCTTTTTACCCGATAATCCCCTAGGGGGCCCCAGCAGATGGAACCAATATACGAAAACTTATTGTGCATCCTTAACTAAGAAATACACCACACATGAACATGAATCTCCGAGGGTATGGAGGGAGTTTGCATCACAAGGCGGAAACTCTGTTGTAATAAATTACTGCAAGTTTCCCAAGTTGTACCCCCATTACGTAAGAGGGGCCCCTTTATGCTGGCGGTCAAAACTCGTTTTATATAGTTATCTTCTGCCTCAAGTCCCAAACCAAATTAGAACTAGAGGTTGCTTTTAGTAAAAATTGATGTCCCTACTGGAGAAACCCTACTGGAGAAAGGGCAATAATTATTAATCTGCCAAAATCATTCAACTGGAGCACGATGATGATATGCGCAACTAGTCTTGGAAATGATCATCACTACAAAGTTTTGTTGAAATCCGGCCAGGGGATCAGGAGAACTAGTTGGGACAAAGTTTGTGTATTAAAACCTTAAAAGGAACATCACTCTGCCAAAGATCATTCAACCAGAACACGACAATGATATACGCAACCAAGTTTCCTTGAAAGCCGACCGGTGGTTGAGGAGTATTAATCCGGACAAATTTGTGTTTTAAAACCTTTAAAGAGCCACAACAACTATAATCATTCAACGGGAATACGGCAATGACATGCGATACTATTCTTGGTACAGATCATTCCTGCAATGTTTCATTGAAATTCAGCAAGCGGTTCAGGAAAATTAGTCCAGATAAAGTTTGTATATACATGATATAAGGGGCCATAACTATGTCAAAAATCATTCAACCAGAACACGGCGATGATGTGCGCAACTAGGCTTGGTACTTATCATCCCTGTCAAATGTCGCTGAAATCCGGCCAGTGGTTCAGGAGAACTATCTGTACAAAGTCAGTGTATTCAAACCTTTAAAGGGCCATTACTCTGACAAAATTCTTTCAACCGAAACACGGCGATGACATGTGTTACTAGGCTTGGTGCTCATAATTCCTGCCAAGATTCATTGAAATCAGGCCAGGAGATCAGGAAAGACTAATCCGGATAAAGTTTGTTTTATTAAAACCTTTAAAGGACCATAACTCTGCCAAAAATCATCCAACTGGAACACAGCCAAGATATGCACAACAAAGCTTGATACTGATCATCCTCGCCATGTTTTGTTGAAATCCGGTCAGGGTTTCAGGAAAACTAGTCTGTACAAAGTTTGTGTATTAAAACCGTTAAAGAGCCATAACTTTGCCAAAATTCATTCAACCGGAACATGGTGATGGCATGTGCAACTAGGCTTGGTGCTCATCATCCCGCCAAGCCGGCCAGGAGTTAAGAAGAGACTAATCTGGACAAAATGTGTTTATTAAAACCTTTAAAGGGCCATAACTCTGCAAAAAATCATCCATCCGGAACACGGTGATGATATGCACAACTAGGCTTGATACTGATCATCCCTGCCAAGTTTTGTTGAAATCCGGCCAGGGGTTCTGGAGAACTAGTCCGGACAAAGTTTGTGTATTAAAACTGTTGAAAGGTCATAACTCTGCCAAAAATCTTTCAACTGGAACATGACGATGATATGCACAAATAGGCTTGGTACTGATCATCCCTGCAAAGTTTAGTTGAAATTTGGTCATGGGTTCAGGAGTTCTAGTCTGGACCAAGTTTTGTACTAAAACCTTTAAAGGGCCATAACTTCGCCAAAAACATTCAACCGGACACAGCAACGATATGCACAACTAGGCTGGTACTGATCATCCCTAAAATGTTTCACTGAAATCCTGCCTGGTGTTCAGGAGAAATAGTCCAGACAAAGTTTGTGTATTAAAACCTTTAAAAGGTCAAAACTCTGCCAGTTCCATTCAACCGGAACACGGTGACAATATGCACAACTAGGCTTAGAACTGATCATCCCTGCAAAGTTTCATTGACATCCAGTGAAATGAAGGCCCTATTGGCTTAACGAGGCAAAATACAGCATTTTTAACTATATCAAGGGCCGTAACTCCCATGTTACTAAACAGATTTGGCTGTTTTTCAAATTTGTCCAAGCTCTCATTGATATTAATAATCTGGTAAAGTTTGATAAAGATTTGATAAAAAATGAAGACCCTATCGTCTAAGCGAGGCAAAATACAGCATACAGCATAACTAAAGCCGATCTGACTGGTACAAGCTTTCTGGTAGTTTGGTAAGGCAGATGAAAATTGAAGGCCCTATCATCTTAACGAGGCAAATACAGCATTTTTAACTAAATCAAGAGCTGTTACTGGTCCAATTTGGCTGTTTCTTGAACGTGTCCGAGCTTTCATTGATATTAACAATCTGGTTAAGTTTTGGTAAAGTTCGGATGAAAAATGAAAGACCCTATTATCTTAACGATGCAAACTATAGCATTTTTAACTAAATCAAGGGCCATAACTTTGCTGTTACTGATCCGATATGGGTGGCTTTCGAACTCGTCTGGGCTTTCATCGATATTAACAATCTGGTAATGTTTGGTAAAGATCGGATGAAAAATGAAGGCCCTATCGTCTTAATGAGGTAAAAGTTGATGGCGGACAACGGACGACGGATGGACAACTGACAACTTGCCATTCCATCAGCTCTGCTGTCCGAAGAGCTAAAAAATGCTAATTAATAGTATAAATCAACAATTTGATTATGAAGAAATGGAAGAACTTAACTAGTATTAACTAACAACGCTATTTTGAAAAACTGGTATTACCTGCAATGATTTTATAAAGAAATGCTATTTACTAATATAAAAAACAATGTACTTTTGAAGAAATGGAAGTTACTAGTATAAACTGAAAATGCAATTATGAAGAACTGGTATTTACAGTTACTAATATTGTAACCAGGGTATGAAATTGATTATGAATTACTGTATTATGATGTTTTCTGATTGCTTTATTAATAATGATCTTGTAAGAGTGATTAGAATGTAATGCATTCATAAACAATAATTATACATACAGAACATGAAGAACGATTAAGTTTACTTGCACTTTGAAACTTCAGCAAAAGCTGGTTTATAATAATTCTTCCAGAAAGTTGTTTCTTTAAAGTGAAAAAAAAAGTAATAAATAAATATACTGTAGATAAGAGTATAATTCATTTAATATTTGAAACTTTGCGTCATGAATTATGTTATTTAAAAAAAAATATCATTACATTTTTTGCATACATGTGTATAATCAAAACCATATTATTGTTATTACAAACAAAGAAGAAAACAAAGAAGAAAAGAAATACTAGCAACTATCTATACTACTCAAAATTTGCTAAGGATCACTTTTTTGCTGTCGAAATTTCTTGCTGAATTAAATAGCATTACTTCTATTTTACATGAAATTATTTAGGGCAGTGTATGGTCACGTGATCTCATGACTTGATTTAAATTGTGAAATTGTGGAAGTATAAATTGTGGAAGCATCAATGAAATTAATATCATTATTGTGAATTAATTTCTAATAAAATTATATGGAAGAATAAAAGTGATCCTTAGCAAATGTTGAGTAGTATATAAAAGGCCTGCTCTAGTTGCAGAGAAGAGAAAGAATTACTTAATGACACCAGGTATGTGCTGCTATAACCTGAGGGTGTGTCCAGAGTTTAGCACTGCCATAACCTGAGGGTGCGCCCAGAGATTAGCACTGCCATAACCTGAAGATGCGCCCAGAGTTTAGAACTGCCATAACCTGAGGGTGCTCCCAGAGTTGAGCACTGCCATAATCTTATGATGCGCCCAGAGTTTAGCAATGTCATAACCTGAGGGTGCTCCCAGAGTTGAGCACTGCCCAAACCCGAGGCAGCTCCCAGAGTTGAGCACTGCCATAACAAGAGGGTGCACCCAGAGTTGAGCTCTTCCATAACCTGAAGCCCAGTGTTGAGTAATGCCATAACCTGAGAGTGCACCCAGTGTTTCGTTTGTTTTGTTTGTTTGGTGTTTTACGTTATTTTCAACACATAAGGTTATATATAACAGTCGATTTTTTGTGGTGGAGGCAGACCATCCACTATTTCTGAGTAGAACCAGTACTGTACACCTCCGGCCATCCGTAAGAATCAACACTTCCTCATTTACAAGTCGAGCTCCCAGTGGGATTCGAACCAGCAGCGGTGAGAGGCAAAGGTTTACAACGCAACGTCGTTAACCATTCGGCCACGGAGATGCTTGCACCCAGAGTTGAGCACTGCCATAACCTGAGGGTGTGCTCCGAGGTTAGCACTGCCATAACCTGAGGGTGTGCTCCGAGGTTAGCACTGCCATAACCTGAGGGTGTGCTCCGAGGTTAGCACTGCCATAACCTGAGGGTGTGCTCCGAGGTTAGCACTGTCATAACCTGAGGGTGTGCTCCGAGGTTAGCACTGCCATAACCTGAGGGTGTGCTCCGAGGTTAGCACTGCCATAACCTGAGGGTGTACTCCGAGGTTAGCACATAATAAACGCACATAATAAAGTGCTTGCGGTAGTAGCGGATCATCGGTAGTAGCGGATCAGTTTATGTTTACATTTCATTTATTCAGCTTGTATGCATTTGTTTTTTATGAAACTTTCCATATTTATAAGCATACAATTATACATTAGCGCAATGATTCGGCACATATTTCCTTGAGTAATTACCCACTTAGTGAAGCACCTATCAAAAAAGTGACCTGTTACTGCCTGAAGGATGTTAGTTTTTTAAATGAAAAAAAATGAACAGATGTTTTTTAATACACTTTAGTGTAAAAAGCTCAGGCCTGGTCATCAAAAGATTCATGATTTGGAGTTTTAAACTTTAAGGGACACTGATTCCGTAAACAGGCAAAATGGCTGATTTTCAACAGTTAACTAACACACGTATAAGGTATAGTTCATAATAATTTTGGTTAGCATATTGCAGAGAGAGCAGAATCTAGTAAGAAATTGTCTTGAAAGTTTCCTTTAGTTTTAAAATTAAGCTTTTAATCGTAGTGATCCTTTACTACCCAAAGCACTGTATTAATTGTTATATTAAAGTTCTAGCAAAGGGCACCATTTACCAAGTTTCAAGAAGATATCTTGAATGGCTTTGGAGTCTTCATAGACATATATTTTGACATTTTTCCATGAAAAAACAAAACCAAAACCATTATAAAGTTCTAAGTTTCAGGACAATACCTTGAATGGCTTCGAGTTTCAATGAGAATGCCCAAGAAACAATGCTTTTGACATCAACTTGTTACCTTGTTTAAATTATCTTGTACCCAAGGAAATACACACAAGAAATTGATATTAGTAATTACCTCAACAGGTTTTGAAGTTATGCTCTGGGAACAGAGTGTGGAGGACTGACAGACCTCATCTGTATACCACCTGAAAATTTTGTTTTGTGGGGGAACACTGACCCATCGCCATCTATGATATAGCCAAGCCAATTATGTTTGTGTGAATTTAATATGGAGTTTCCCATTGCTATATTGTTTGTCTGCTGGAACATCAAGGTCTCACGGCAATCTTAAAGTATTTATTAAGCATTAAAATGTGCACCTTGTTTTATTAATCAAATATTATTTTACTGTCTGCATATATAATTAACTAAACATATTTCAATTCAGAGTTTTACATCTGTCTTCACTATTCTACTATTATTTAAATAAATTATTAGTGCAATACAATTAAGAATTAGTAATGTGCAAAAACTATTCGCTGTGAACTTATAACAAATAATTATGCAGAAAAACTGAATGTCACGTATTTACAAAAAAAAATAAAACTTTTTTCTCTTCATTTGCATTTGTTCAATCATTAATAGTAATTGATAGAATAGTTCAAAGCAAATATTTTTTTTACATATTACTAACTTTTTATAATAGTGCATCAATAATATATTTAAAAATCTTGTGAAATAGTGAAGAAAATTGAAATCTCAATTTTTTCTTTAATCATATGCAAGCAGTTTTAAAGTCAAATAACTCTGGATAACTAAATTCAGGAGCAAATTTTAATGTTTGAATAAAACTCAAGATTGCCATGTGTCCCTTTAAATACATGTTGCAAATTTGATAATAATTTGGTTGGCTTTAGATACTGAAATATGTCCATCAAATATGGCGATGGGACAATTTGTTACAAACTGTTAAAGAAAAAGATTACTGTGCTATTATGAAAAAACTTCAAGCTAAAATAACTAAGTTGGTTATGATATTCTGTTTGGTTGGGTTTGCAAACCTTTCGATCATCACTAAAGGATGGGTCCAGCAGTGAACTGTGCTCCATTCTGAAGGCTCAATCTGTCAAACAAAACAAGTCAAAACAACATAAAAACACATGACAATATTCAGGAAATATAAATGCAAGCATGCTACATTAACTGCACATTCACAACATAAGCAAATTCATTTCTTACCAGCAGGTCACTTCTATTGACCAAAAGGTTTTTTGGCACTAGTAGATATATTTTACATCAATTTACAACGGACAAAATGATCCATATCTGCCATGCTATGCAGGAGACAGAAAGGAGCACTTATAATATAATAGATATTTCGATTAATATAATAGATATAATATTAGTGTACAGCAGACAATATCCCAGTTTTGAAAGTGTTTATGCTGACAAATGACCTGTCAAAGTGACCTGTTTATGTGCCAATGTACATGTATCACAGCTGTCAGGTTATGACCACACTGAGTTATGACCACACTGAGTTATGGTGTAGGGTCACACTAAGTACTTAAAGGTGACTTAAGCCATCAATCTATGGTCACACTAAGTACTTGAAGATTGCCTCAGTCCATCATTCTGTCTCATTATCTTACTTTTAACTACAATGCTCAACTTGTCTTGATCTGCGGAGTCAAGTTGTATTTGGTTTTGAGGCACACTTACACAAAAAAGGTTATATGGCACCAACAGGAATGAATATTCCAGGTCCAGCCTCCATTTATGTCGAGATAAAAATAAGCAGAATGGGCCTATAGAACCTTCTCACCTGCAGAACTGCAGAGTTGCTGCAAATTCTGTTGTAAATCCTCCAATTTTTGATAGAGAGAGCCTCGTTCCTAGTATTCTGAAGTAGCACCTGAAACATTACAGGCGACAAAAAATGGCAAAGAAACATGAAATCGGCGGAAGTTTACCTCTCTGTCTGGATAAGCAAAGTGGCCCTATTTTTGCCTGGGAACCACACAGGGTTTTTGGCAAGGGGATGAAGAGCCAGTTGTTGTTTTTTCAAATTGAACTAACTCTTGATAATTTTAGACATTTTCTTGGAGTTAAACCACTCAAACTTTTCAGCCAAGTGTTGGACTCAAGCTTTAACTAAAACCAATGCCAATGGTACAACAAACTATTCTTCTTCTAATACACAAGCTAAAAATAGCCACCATTGGTAGCAAGAGACCCAAGGTGCTCACCTAAGTAATGTAATAGAGTACTGTAAATGAGTGTTGTTGGTAAAATCAGTTTTAGATTTTGGCTCTTTTCACAACCTTTGGCTCTATTCTTAAAATTTCGTCTTACGTTTGATATGTTTACTCTTTTCACAGAATTAAAGTCTCATTTCTGATATTTTGACTCTTGTGGGTGTAACACCTTTTGCTATTTCAGAATTGGGCCATTTTTCAGAATATTCTGTAAGCTCAGTATTGCGTTTGGTACACTGCTTGTCGGATTTTCACACCAGATGCACGGCCATTTAGGAGTTTATATAGTACACTGGATGCAGATTTATCTCATTTATTAAGTATTCCGGATGCCAAAGGGAAAATGACACCCCACTCTTTCTTTCACATTACCGTTTGCTAGTTTCTTATATTTTTGCTCATTTAAACAATATTGGCCTTATTTCTTATTATTTTATCACTTGTTTTATGTATAACCAAAGGGCTTGCAACATGAGAAGGTCAGTGCTGTGTTTTATGTTGTATGCTGAACAACATATTAATGTGCAACTTGTTTGTATTCATGATCCTTGACTCCTTCAAACAAGAAATCGGTAGAATGGATGGATGCTTCTCAAATAAAGATACACGTATGAAATACAATCAAATGAAAAATATAGGAGTTGAACGGACACGTTTTATATATTCGAAAAACTTCAAAGTCCCGTAACTCAGCAAAAAAAATCAACTGAAATGTGCTGACAATATGGGCTACTAGACATATTGTCGTTTCATATTAAACATGTAATACTAGGAGGAGTGGAGCGGAAATGCTTTACATTTCAAAAATGTTGTCTTGTAAATTGCCAAAAATCATTCAACTGAAACATCCTGACAATATGCATTACAAAACATCATAGTGATGCTTCTCGGACTAGAAAGTTTCATGAAAATCGGATGAAAATTGTAGGAGTTGAGCGGACAAGCTTTTGATTTGAAAAACTTCAAAGTCCCGTTACTCCAGCAAAAATCATTCAACCGCAACATTCTGACAATATGCACACAAGACATCATACTGATACTTCCTATGAAGTGTCATGGAAATCAAATGAAAAACACAGAAGTTGAGCGGACAAGCTTTAGATGCGAAAAACTTCAACGTTCCACAACTCCACCAAAAATCATTTAACAGTAACGTCTTGAAAATATGCGCTACCTGACGTCATACTAATACTTCCTAAGTAGATGAAAAAAACAGAGGAGTTGAGTGAACCAGGAAGTGGGATAGACAGACGGACGGACATGATGGCAAGTATATGCTCCGCCGAAATCTCAGGGGAGCATAAAAAGTATACTTCATGGTGGCACATAGTGACAAACTGATTTATTTTATGCTGTGGTATATTTTAGTAGGCAAATTTGAATAAAATGTCTCGGAAATATTAATAATTTACAAGCATGCGCTTAACAAGTAATAAATATCAACAATAACACTTTCTGACTTTTAGTTAAGCAGTTATTATGCGACACATGTACATTGGAGTTTCGTTACTGTAATGTATAAAGTAATGCATGCAAACAATAACTTAAATGCCCAACAAAATATTGCAAAATCTCAAACAAAAGGTAACTGGAGGTTGGTTTTAGTAAAAACAGACATCTCCCCCACTGGGGAAAAGGCCATTAATCTGCAAAGTTTCGTCAGAGGTTCAGTAGAACAAGTCCAGACAAAGTTTGTGACAGACAGACAGACAACACAAAAACAATATGTCTCCCCTCCACAAAGTGGGGGAGACATAGTGAATAATGATTAATCGAGAATAAATATACTGGTAATGGAAGTAAAACTGAAACTAATATATCAAACAATTAGTGCAGTTTATGGTTGATGGCATAATAAAAGTAAGCAGAATGTTAATTACATTAATTCAATTGCTCAAACAAAAAATAGCCATACTTTTTCTTTATACAGAAAACAAAATTACTTTTAAGGATAACCCAATCTAATTTTGAAGAAATGAGCTTTAATAGGGAAAATACAAATGTATATGTGAAATAACACGTTAATTTTCTTTTGATGTACATGTACATGTACATTAATAAATACAATATAGTAAAACTAAGGAATATTGGTGAAACAAAATGCTTCAATTTTACTTTCATTAATTTGCTAAATAACATATGTTGTCTTTGACCTTGACCTCTTGTTAGTGACCTCATCCCAAGATCTTTGAATGATACAAACCTTCATATCTATGGTAAATATCTCCATATTCACATATGACTGTTGTTCCCCACTCATTAGTTTATTCTTGTCAACTATCGAGCCAAGTTTGCCTTAACGGAATGGTAAATCCGAAAATAAAAGTGTCTTGTAACTAAGTAATCCTGAGCTACAAATGTGTCCCGCAAATGACTTGTGCTCCAATGAACATTATCTAATTATAATGAATTTAAATCTTAATTAACTGTTATTTATCACTTGACTGTCTGTGGTTAGATTTACAAACAGCATATAAATGTCATTATCTGTTATAGAACGCCTCAGTGATTGATCTTAGAAAACCTGACATTTAATGTAGAAATCTTCAAGTTATTAACGGTTTATCCCGGTACAGCTCACAGTATCAAAACCAAAACACCAATGCGGTTGAATTTTAAATTTCTACTTAGCTTGATGTTGCTATTATAAAAAGTCTTTATGTAAACCAGCAAGAACCACAATAATGTCAGTCACTAGAGTTAAACCTATCACAACTTATAAACAGCTCATGTGACGGAGTGGAGTGACAGTGGCCTACTCTGTTATTAAACAATGAAGCGCTGCACTGTCAGATGCTCTATCAGATGCCTGACACCCCGTGACAACCCGTGTACATTTATCAAACAATAGCACCTTAGGCAGATGCAGACACCTAAATCGTAATAAGTTAATTCCAGTAGGTGGAAATAGAGCTAAATTGTGTGTAAAAAGTGTCATAAGAATTAAACTAAATGGTGTATAAAAAGGCGGGCACCTGGGTAGAACCAGCAACATTCCGCAAGCTAGTGGTGTCTTAATGATCGACGTATATGAAAAAGGGTATAACTCTTCAGAAATGAAAGTCAGAGTTATTGGACATGTCAGTGACATTGATTTGTTTGTTTGTATGGTGTGTTTTACGTCATTTTCAACACATGTAAGGTTATATATGACGGTCGATTTTTTTGGCGGTACAAGCTGAGCTCCAAGTGGAATTCACCAATGGCATTGAATAATTGTTAAGGAAGATCTGTATAATTTTCATGACCCGTAGGTCAATATTTTGCCAAGTTATCAGATAGGTTAGGTTGCAGGTTTAAGTTTTATAAAAAGGGGCCTAACTCTGCTGAAATGAAATTATTGTTATTGGACATGTCAGTGACATTTGAGAAAAGAACTGCATAAAGTCTCATGAACAATATTTTGTGAGTTACCCAGTAGGTTAAGTTGCAGGTTAAGGTTTTCTGAAAACAGGGTTAGACACTAAAGAATGGCCCGTAGTTTTCATGTCGGGCCCTTTAAACCTGCAAGTTAGGAGCCATGCTAGCCCCCTGAAATTTCAGGGTGAACAAAGAAAGGAACGGTAAAAATACACAAATTAAAATCAAATTAAAGGGAATGTAGCGACACAGCCAAACAAGCTCTGTTATTGAGAGTTATGAAAAACTTGGAAAAAGGTGAAAGAATTATCAAAATCGGATGATAAACAAAAAAGATATGACCATTTAAAGATTGTTCTAAAACGAACATGGGAGCCGCCATTTTTAGAACTATGACATCATAGTTCCATATTACCATTTATGGAATATTGATAAATATCATTTAAAATGAAGAAAATCACTGCAAATGAACAATTTTTTTACTGGTCATATAAAGCATTATTGCCATTAAGGCCTAATAAAAAAAAACATGTGTGTTTCCGGTTATCCGACCGACCCTACTTTATCACCGCCGACCCTAATCGGTAGTTTTGAAGTAATACTCCGGTCAAAAATTCTGTAAGTATTAAATTACAAAGGGCAATAACTCTAATTTGAATGAACTTCATTCAAGTTAGAGTTATTGCCCTTTGTAATTTAATATTTAATTATTTTTTTTCGTAAATAATTTTCGCAAAAGCTTAAAAAAGATCGCAACTTTTGCTGATCTTTCGCCATTTGCGACATTAGCGAATCACAGGTAACGGTTCTTGCACTCTGCACTCTGCACTTCCTCTCATTGACACCTATCACTGTGTGAAGTTTCATTGCAGTCCCATCAGTAGTTTTGAAGTTATGCTCCAGACAAAAATTCTAAGTATAAAATTACAGAGGGCAATAACTCTAATTTGAATGATGACAGTGTTATGGTTCTTGCACTCTGCACTTTCTCTCATTGCCTCTGCCATTCTGTGAAGTTTCATTGCAGTCCTATTAGTAGTTTTGAAGTTATGCTCCAGACAAAAGTGGGATGGACGAAAGGCCGGACAGACAAAGCGGCAACTATATACTCCCCCGAAAATCAAGTAAATTTCACCGTTTTTTTGAAAATAAAATAATCGCCAATTTTAGTCAACAATTCTTTGAAATAATCGACAATAAGATAAAATAATCGCAAATATCGGTAATCTCTACTGATGGTGTGAAAACTGTATTGGGTATCAATATTTCCATATTATGCGCATGTCGCATTCTGCTTATAATTAAAACATGAGTTTTTCTACAAATCTTTATATATCAAGTACAAATTATTTTGTTATAATAGAGTAAATAACTAACTCTTAACATATCATCATTATATTTGTCTTTAAATTATTATTGTCGATTTCACGAGGAGACATATAGTCAGATAGAATCATTAGTGTTTCCGCTACACGGACATATAATTTGAAGTGCGTGTACTATCGATACGGAGTGAAAAACGGATAAAATAGTAAACGTTGGCTGTAGTCCATAGACGTGGTAAACTTTTGCCATTGGCTTGTACAGCTGTTAACATCCTAGTTCATATATTATATAAAGATTATTTTTTTTATATCAAGCACTCTGGATTCCCTGTGATATATCAGGGTCACTATACATTAACAGTTTATATATCGACCCTGGATATATTCCCTGATATTTTAAACACAACCCTTCAGCTGTACCCTACCCGAGCAAGGTACTGTATAAGTAGGTCAGGGATGTAAAGTGGTCAGTCCTGTGTGCAGGGAGGGCTGTACTTTATAAACAGTGCTGCTGTATCATGAACTTCAAACCGACTATGCATAAGACTGTGTACTGACAACACTGTGTAGTAAAAGAGTTAGGTCAAAGACAACATAAATTATAAATCTGAAGGTCATATATAAATCACGTTATAAATCAGAAATGCAAAGTAATACAACTGTGACATAAAAAAATTAAGACAACAACGTTGTAAATAAAAATGTCTTCATTTATGACTTGACACTATAAATAAAAATAATAATAATACGCATCAGAAACATAAATTAGATTTATAAAACTTTAGTTCGACAGAAATTTCTCGAATTTAACAGAGAAACATGAATTAGGGCCGCATGCAAGACATCGAATTAACAGACTATATATATAAAATACAACTCTCTTACCAGTTGTTTCAGTGGTTGTTCTTACAACAAGTTTTCCGCTTGTAAATTGCGAAATTTTAATAAAAATCAACACTGTTCGATGATTTCCGGAAGTGGTATTTCCTGTGTAATTCTGTAAGAACGATTTTGATTGGAAGGATTATTCAACACTGACGTCATTGACCAATCACCAGTAATGTTACAGCATGATAAAGGGGGGAAATACATCCTAATAAAAAAAATCAAGATTTATTTCCCTTTTCATTTATCTGAGGCCCGACAAGCACTTTTCAGTGTTGAATTTTTAAGGACCTATTTAAAGCCTATTGTATTTGGGTGGGACGTGGGATATTTTAGCATTAGCCTCTGTTTATTGACGTTGTATCCTGCATGTAAATAATGCTCTCACTGTGTTAGCTTCATGTATTGCCGACTGTGTGTTAGTGTGTAGTTCTAAGGTTTATAGTCCGTCCGCCAACGAACACGTCAAGGTATACCTGACGCGATGGGCACAATAGAGTCTGGACTTTTAAAAGTGTAATTTTGAAGCTGATATAGACCTTGCCAACAGGTCTGTTTAATGCCTAAATATGTGCTAAAATCGGTGTCAACAACAGCGGTTAATTCAACGTATTGTTATGTCTTATTTATAGGTCACTGATTGGTCAGTTTTTTTTATGATGCTCTATCAAAATTATGATATTCGTGTATTGACACCTTCCGGTCCTAGCTTTGTTTGGCGTTGTGTTATATGTGGTGCGTGCTTGTTTTGTAGTGTTATGATTATGTTTTTAACATATCATATTTGCTGGGGTTTGATGAGGGGTATGCCTGTACCACGCAATCTTGGGGATGGTTAGCGTGTCCATTTGCAGCATACTTATACTTGTGGTCATCGAACTGGGGCCTGTTCGGTTATTACTGTGTTGTATGTTTGTATGTGTTGGGGCGTTTGTTGATGTGCAGTTTGCTGTTTGCTATGTCTGGGGCATAGCGTGAGCGTCTGGTCTGAGTTACTGTTGCAGTCCTTTTCAGTCTTTTTAGTGTCCCTCCTCCTCCCCCGAGCCTCCCCCCGAGAGTTGAACTTTCGTACTTGAGCGAAAATCTGGCACGGGGAATCCCCGGGGACACTACAATCAGCCGAGTCATGTATCAGATACAGTATAGACTGTTGGTATGCCGACAGTTTCACTGACATAGCTCACTACATTACAAGTAGCACTGGTCGGCCTAGAACTAGTCTAATACAGTTTGCTGACAAAAGTGGTCTCCCTTGACTGGATTCCAGTATTTGTATGATGGTCTCGGTAGAACAACATAATACCGCTAGGTGCGCGCAGATCTAATAGCGCGCGAGAATCGTATCTGCTTGTTTATGGACTTCATACCCTTGCAGAATGGCAGAAGCTATTCCTCCGTTTGAGTTTATTGTTTATATTTTTGTTAATGGGGTCAATTTGAAAGCCTCAATACATCTGACGGCTCAAGTTTGTGTGTGATTGTGTGTGGTTTTGTTTTGTTGTTTTTAGCTCTACTGGCCAAGGGCCAGCACAGCTTATGGGATGGTGTGTTGTCCGTCTTCCGTCGTCCGTTAACTTTTCTTCAAACGACTTCTCCTCAGAAACCGTTTGGCTTATTTTAACCAAACTTCACATGGATGATCCTTAGATAAATGCTTTTTAGATTTGTTAAAATTAGGTCAGCGCTACATCCAAGATGGATGCCATAACCATATATAGTTGAAATTTTAAAAATCCTCTTCTCCAGAACCGCTGGACAGATTTCAACAGTTTTTCTTTTAAATGATCGCCAACGCCTAGACTATCAAGTTTGCTCAAATAAAGTCCCCGGGGTCAAAAATGGCTGTGCCCCGGGGGTCCAAAATTTTTATATTGAGGTTTTGCATGCTTTTCATATAGATTTTTTTTTTTAAAAATCTTCTTCTCTGAAACCACAAGGCACAGAGCTCTCATGTATTACATGTAGCATCAGCTTATGGTCCTCTACTATGTTTGTTCAAATGGTGACCCTGGGATCAAATTTGTCTCTGCCCCGAGGGTCACAGTTTTACATAGACTTATATAGGATTTTTTTTTAAAAATCTTCTTCTCGGAAATTACAACAGCCAGAGGTTTGATATTTTGCATTTACTATAAGCTTATGGTCCTTTACCAAATTTGTTCAAATGGTGACCCTCGGGTCACATTTGGCCCCGCCCCAAGGGTCACATGTTTTACATAGACATGTATAGGGAAAAACTTAAAAAATCTTCTTCTCTGGAACTGCAAGAGCCAGAGGTTTAATATTTTGCATTTGCTATAAGGTTGTGGTCCTCTACCAAGTTTGTTCAAATGGTGACCCTGGGGTCACATTTGGCCCCACTCCGGGGGTCACAGTTTTACATAGGCTTGTATAGGGAAAAACTGAAAAAATTCTTCTTCTCTGGAACCACATAGCACAGAGCTCTCATGTATTACATGTAGCATCAGCTTATGGTCTCTACTCTACTAAGTTTGTTCAAATGGTGAACCTGGGGTCAAATTTGTCCCCGCCCCGAGGGTCACAGTTTAACATAGACTTATATAGGAATTTTTTTTTAAAAATCTTCTTCTCGGAAACTACAACAGCCAGAGGTTTAATATTTTGCATTTGCTATAAGCTTATGGTCCTTTACCAAGTTTGTTCAAATTGTGACCCTCGGGTCACAATTGACCCTGCCCCAAGGGTCACATGTTTTACATAAATTATTGTATAGGGAAAAACTGAAAAAAATCTTCTTCTCTGGAACTGCAAGAGCCAGAGGTTTAATATTTTGCATTTGCTATAGTATAAGCTTATGGTCCTTTACCAAGTTTGTTCGAATTGTGACCCTCGGGTCACATTTGACCCCGCTCCAAGGGTCACAATATTTTACATAGACATGTATAGGGAAAATTTTAAAAAAACTTCTCTGAAACTGCCAGAGCCAGAGGTTTAATATTTTGCATTTGCTATAAGCTTATGGTCTTCTACCAAGTTTGTTCAAATGGTGACCTATTGGTCACATTTGGCCCCACCCTGCGGGGTCACAGTTTTACTTAGGCTTGTATAGGCAAAAACCGTTTTTTAATTTTTCATTTTTTTTTTCAATTTCCGTTTGTTGTTTTTTAAGTGTTTTTTTTTTTAATTGTTTCAATTTTCTTTTTTTTAATTTTTTTTTTTCCATTTTTTTTTTTTTTTTAAATTTTTTAATTTTTTTATTTATTTTTTTGATTGATTTGATTTTTTTTTCATTATCTTTTTAATTACATGACACTTACTTTAAAATTTATTGTCGGCGCTACTCATCCTAAATGCCTTGTTGAATTTCGACGAAACTTGGCAGGAAGCATCGGTAAGATGTCTAGTTGTGCATATCACGCTTTTGTTCCAGTTCGCTGATTTTTGACGGAGTTATGGCCCTTTGACATTTTTATTTTGAAAGGAAGCCTCAGTATGATGTCTAGTTGTGCAAAGCGCGGTATATCAATGAAATCTTGGACAATTTCGAAAACCAGCTAGATCTTGTTAGTAATAACATAGTTATTGCCCTTGATTTGTTGAAAAATGCTATATTGTATTTTCCTTTGTTAAACCTATAGGAGAAGAGAGCTATATCTAGCTATATCTATCTAAATCTATTAGAGCTGTTTTAGCCAGTAGAGCGTCCACAGGCCCTCTTGTTTGTTGTTGTTGCAACCCACACATTGTACTAGAGAAACTCGAGCCTATATCGCTTCACGTCTGCTCATCCACATTTAACGTGAAATGTGAAAGTTCTGCTATTTTCACGTGAAGACGTGATCCTTGTTTTTATTTTACGTGATCACGTGAACACATCCCCCCTTAGGGACCCCCTTATACATTAATAGATATGTAAAAAATATCAAATATTGCTATAAACTATTGTCTACGGAGAACATTATATTAAAAGAAATATATAACGATTTGTTATCCAACTGTAATAAGGGCGCGACGAATTGGCTAACTAATTTAAGGTTTATTCTAAACAGTAACGGTTTTTAGTGCTCGGTTGGCTTAAAACAAGGGGAGGTAATGTCTCCGATATTATTTTCACTATTTCTAGAAGATATAGAACTATTTTTAATGAATGATGTTAATTCTGGTATAAATCTTGATGATATTTCTTTTATTCTTATCCTATTTGCCGATGACATGGTGGTAGTAGGTAAATCACCCAATGACCTCCAAAAAAGTTTAGATCTTCTACATTCTTATTGCAGTAATTGGGGACTACAAGTAAATCCCGATAAAAGTAAAGTTGTTGTTTTTAGAAAACGAGGTCCAATCAAAAATGACGAGAAATGGACTTACGATAATATACCAATGGAAAGGGTAGACAATTTCAATTATTAAAGATGGGTTTAGAGCACAATACAAGGCAATGTTTACAGTTTATGTTTATTGGAATATATTGGCCACGGCTTCAACAAAATAAAATATAAAACATATTCATGTACTTTATGAACCCTGGGTACAGCAGTTCACAAAGACAAATGTACCTAATATAGAAGATAAAATGTGTAGTTAATTAAACATATGTATGTACTTTATGAACCCTGGGTACAGCAGTTCACAAAGACAAATGTACCTAATTGAAAGCTCTTGCATTGAAAATGTCAAAATTCTTATTAACTACACAATAAGTAATTGCTGTGACCGCGAAAAACTGCCGCCACCGTGTGGAGATCCCGAACGTGGACTGCTGTAAACTCTGTTGAAGCCGCGACAGAAGAACCCGACTGAAACCGATGAAATCCCATGCTCTGAAAATAAAAACATAAAAAACCGAAAACACTGTTTTCAATAACAGGAGAGGGTGGGTGGGTTTATGTTGCGAATACAGATAAAATAAATGTTTTGTACCGAATGAATTACTGAACCTTTTTTCAATCCAACTGTGTAGACAAAAAGGAATTTGATAATTAAAGTTGCCGGTGTCTATGTATAAAATGCACCGGCAGAATTTATACACTAAATTTATTTTATATTCCACTTGAATAACAGTAATTTGTCCTTCAACGCACAAATTCCATTATTAAAGATGGGTTTAGCACAATACAAGGCAATGTTTACAGTTTATGTTTATTGGAATATATTGGCCACGGCTTCAACAAAATAAAATATAAAACATATTCATGTACTTTATGAACCCTGGGTACAGCAGTTCACAAAGACAAATGTACCTAATATAGAAGATAAAATGTGTAGTTAATTAAACATATGTATGTACTTTATGAACCCTGGGTACAGCAGTTCACAAAGACAAATGTACCTAATTGAAAGCTCTTGCATTGAAAATGTCAAAATTCTTATTAACTACACAATAAGTAATTGCTGTGACCGCGAAAAACTGCCACATGTCATGCAGTCCTGCGTGACACCGCCACACATGGGGGAAGCGGGACACAGCTTAGAGACTAGACTAAATGCAACATGGTTTAAATATAGACGACAAAGCTGAGTGGCCAACAAAAACTATTTAAAATAAAAACCTCAAATAGAGGAAATGGCTGACGCAAATGTCTCGCCAAAAATAAAAAATGCCTCAAATAGAGGAAATGGCTGACGCAAATGTCTCGCCAAAATAACAAACGCCTCAAATAGAGAGCGCAAAGAGAAAAAAGCCTCAAATAGAGACTGCCTCAAATAGAGGCAACACACTCCTCAAGTAGAGGAAATAGCTGAAGCAAATGTCTCGACAATATAAATCAAAAACGTCTCGAAATTGAGAACGTTCAAAATAAAATTCTTCAATAGAGACTGCAACAGTATTAGCAAACTCCCGACATGTACACACTAACAGTCACATTGCCAGAGGGGTAAACATTGTTATTCATTGTTTAAAAGTGAAAGAAAATAATGCAGCCCGAGACGTAGGTTTTTGCAAGAATACTTTATTGCCTTGGTCGGACAAATGAACTTTGCCAGAATACAAATGCAAATTTGACTCGGCTATTTCCGGGTATTTTATATACCCGCCCCTCAATTTAATCACTTCTGTAGCCGCCTTACTATTAACCCTAACTCTCACACGTTCTAAAGCTGAATGAGATAACTCATCCCGCCAAACTAAACGCGGAAGAATTTGTGACCACACAATAAAAACTCCAGGTATTATAAGGTCTTTGATATTGTTTAAGGTTTTAACCATTTGGTGCCTTAATTCTGCAGCTGGTACTTGACCTATATCATTACCGCCACAGTGCAACACTAGTACATTAGGAGGGTCCTCAATAGTCAACAGTAGTTGGAGCCTCTTCTCGACCTGGCGCCATCTCAAACCACCTTTCCCCTGCCACCAAACACTCGCATGGAGCTCGTCTAATCCCAGGCCGACTCCTTCCGATGGTGATTGTCTGGCATATGTAAACGCCCCCGTAATAATGGACGAGCCCACAATCCACACTCGAGATCTTGTATCTGGAATACTTAAGACTCGATTCAACTAGGGGAACAATAGTTGAGCTGTTCGGTCGGAACTCGGATATATGTTTTGTAAGCCTTAGAGTCCCATCGCCCAAGCTCTCTGATCATGTCATCCGACATTCCCAGACGCGACGCACTGGAAGCTGCGCCAATAAGTAGAGAATGAGACTTATAATTATTGGCATCAATTCCTAAAGCGATCAACGCTTTTTTTAACACCGCGCTAAATTGATACCGAGTGACTTGACCACCCCCAAAATGAATAAATAGCTGACCGATACATTTGGGGCGAACCTCTAAATACGATTTAAGACGAGTGACAGGACATATTGTAGAGTTAATAGCTGGAAGTGAAATAATAGTACCCACACCCCTCTGATCTGTTTTTGAGTGTGCCAAATGTATTTCGAGTAGAGTGTTTTCTTGAGAAAAGTGTATGCTGTCGAAAGTCAGTGCATGAATTGTATGGCTCTTATTATCCGACACTAATTCTCCTGCTTGCAGAAACCCGAAATATGGCAGTGCAAAGGCAGCTGCGAACATAGAAGCTTCATAATTTGAACTGCAAATAGCCGGTAAGATTTTTAAAATCTTGACCAACATATCTGGAGTAACGGGGAGTCTGGGATCGACCCTTTTATCAAGACGATTCATGCCAACTAACATTTTTTTAATTACGAAATTATTTGTTACATCTGATAAATGCAAAAGTTTGCATTTGAAACTAATGCCAGACAAATATGAACGAGCTGTTGCGGGTGCGCACCCTTTAAGAGACAGATGAGCAATGAAATCGACTACTTGCTGTATGCTTGGAGGCCATGCCAATTGCATATTATAATTAACCCGAAAAGTGTCAAATGATTTAATGCCTGTATTGTAAGATTCCCGCGTGTTGAAGGCCAACGATGCCTCTAAAAGCCTGTCTGCTCGAGACTGGATATCAAAGCTAGGAAAGATGCAGGAACTGGACATGGGTGTTGTTCTGCCCTGGGAGCCAGCTGCTGAAAACGAACCCATTGTTTACGAGATAAGGCATCAACTATACAATTGTTTTTACCTTCAATATGAACTGCATGAAACTGTATGTTAAACAACATAGTTTGCAAAACAAGGGGACGAACAAGGTGCATCACTCTAACAGATCTGGACGTTTTTCTGTTTAGAATAGAGACCAGCGCGAGATTGTCCGTATGCAGGACAATCTTTTTACCCTGGAACATATTGCCCCATATTTGAAAAGCCAAAACTATGGGTACCAACTCGAGAAAAGTTATATCCGTTATCAGTTCTGTGTCGCGCCAACCATTTGGCCACTGGAAAAAAGTCCAATGTGGTTCGAAATATGCAGCACACCCTAAATTAGCATTGCCTGCAGAGTCAGTAAAAAGATGCAAGTCGAAATTGCTGGTCCAAACTGAATCCGGGAAATAACAGTAGCCATTAAAGCAATCAAGGAATATTAACCACATTTTTACATCGTCTTTCATTGGTTTGGACACTCTGATGAAGTGATGTGGTTGTGCTGCACCCGATATAGCGTCATAAAAACGCCTACAAAATGCACGAGCCGCTGGTATTGCACGTGAGCAAAAATTCAGCGAGCCAGCAAGAGACTGCAGAGACTTGAGAGTGACCTTCTTCTTCCCCAAAATAAATGTTAATAAGCTCCTTAACTCGATCAATTTGTAATTGGGAATTCGCACTATCATTTTCTCAGAATCAATTTCAAGGCCTAAAAATATTAAAATATGAGTAGGCCCCACTGTTTTGTCATCCGCAATAGGAACGCCAATTTCCATGCACAAATTACTAAAACTAGCCATAAGCAAGGCACAGTCTGAGTATTCTTTCCTACCGCCAAAAAGAAAATCGTCTAAATAATGTATAACACTATCTAATCTGGACTGTTGTTTGACTACCCACTCAAGAGCAGTTGCAAATTTTTCAAAAGGAGAACAAGAAATGGAACATTCCATCGGAAGGCACATATCGTAGAAGAATTGTCCCATAACTTTAAAGCCCAACAACTCGAAATCTAGATAATTTATTGGCAGTAATCGAAAAGCAGATTTTATGTCCATTTTCCCCAGCAAAGCCCCTGGTCCCAGGCCCTGGATCATTTCAATGGCCTGGTCGAAAGAAGCATATTGAACATTACATAAATTTGGATCAATAAAATCGTTAATACTGGACCCACATGGGTATGACAAATGGTGTATTAACCGAGAACTACCATCTTTTTTCGGGACCAAACCGATTGGAGATATTCTTATGTTTTGAAAAGGTGGATCAAAAAAGGGGCCTGCCATACGCCCTAAAGAAATTTCCTTGTTAATCAATCTTAAAGCTTCCGCTTCATTGTTTTTGACAGAGACTAAGTTTTGGCAATCCGAAAATTGCCTAGGTCCCGAATAATGCAATCTAAATCCATTAACAAAACCATTTATCAATTCATTGGCGGTGTCTGTATCGGGGTAAAACTCCAACATGCTACAAAGAGGTTTGATTCTAATGGGTGTTTGCCCGCGAGTTGGCATATCTAAATTGGAGCCTTGGCGAAGCCCCAACTGGCGCAGCTGACCTATAGACTGGACGTGTTGGGTAGCTTGGCACAGGAGACGGGAAACGTGCCCCTTGCTGACTTCCACCGCCTGCCCTAAAATTAAATACATTACTAGCCTGAGGTTGGTTCAATTGTGAAGCGTGACTGTTGCATCACAAAGATGGGTGGAAACCCGAGCATCTCATACATATATGGAGATAATTGCATGGTTTTTTGGTACACCAACCCTTGGAATTGTAGTCGAAACACTTGTGATGTTTTAGACCCGATTGAACAGGTGTAGAAGGCGTGTAATACATATATAACAGCCATAGTTCCTGATCAACCAAACCCCAAGAAGAAGATGGGTCTGGGGCTTTCTTCAACCTAAATTGTTCATCATACAATTTCCCGCCCAGCCCTGCAAAACGTTGGGCCCCCAAGCGAATAATACTTAAGTATTTTAATAAACCAGATATTGCCTCTGGATGAAAGGAAGTATAGACACTTATATAAATCAAAAAAGCGTCTGTCCATTGCTGAACATGAGCAATTTTAGATCCAGAAGACCTTGACAGCAAAATCAATTGCCCATCAATCAGAGAGACATGTTTTGAAATGTCTTCCTGGGGCTTTGAAAGGAGTAACGCAAGATCAACATATTCCCCGTTTAAGATTTTGCTTGATAAGCTAGGCCCAATGTTGGAACCCAACTCATCGTGAATGCTGTTTATTGACACGGGTAAAACGGCATTCTGTGTACTCGTACCTTGGAGTGGGGCCTCAGGTCCAGGAACCACGACACCGACCTCAGGTTCCGGAACCATGACACCTCGCCTGATGCCCCCAAGCGACTCGACCAAATGGGGGGTCACCTGTCGAACAACCTCCTTAAAAAGTTCCGGGTCCACGACTGGAGGTTCTAGTGTCCTGCCTGCCGAATCTGGAGGTGCTGGTGGACTATTAGCCGATTTCTCCGGAGTCACCACTTTCTGACGCCTGGCGTACGGGCTTTTTGACTGTCGTTTAGGCATTTTTCAACAATTTACAAAAGCCTTAAATGTAAGGTTTATGTTGCGAATACAGATAAAATAAATGTTTTGTACCAAATGAATTACTGAACCTTTTTTCAATCCAACTGTGTAGACAAAAAGGAATTTGATAATTAAAGTTGTCGGTGTCTATGTATAAAATGCACCGGCAGAATTTATACACTAAATTTATTTTATATTCCACTTGAATAACAGTAATTTGTCCTTCAACGCACAAATTCCAATATATTGAAAACCGGGACATGCACCGTTGCCTTCGAATCTGACAAACTTCTTAGCTCTTTTAGCAGATTTGGCTAGTTTCCTTTCGGAAGAGCTCATCATTCAGTCGCCATTAACGAAGACAGTAGTTTTAGTGCCATTAACGAAGACAGTAGTTTTAGTGGTTTTGAGGGTTGAGGGGGTGGGGGGGGGGGGCAGGAAGATGCAGTTAATAATAGTTTTGACTTGGATGTGAGTTCTTTGAAAGTTAAGCATGAAGAAGCTGACACGAGAATTATTCTACATGCTATTCATTGCAGTAGAATGTCTGATTGCAATAGTTATTTCAGCTAGAGACACAGACATACTTTTGATTCTATTATCTCATTCAACTGAAATTAATGCAATTGTATGGATGATTGCAGGTACCTTAAGAAACCGAAAAACGTCAATCTTAAAAAGGTTTTGGAAATAAACTTGACAAATGAGAACGCGCTGCGAAATTTGTTAGCGTTTCATGCTCTGACCGGCAGTGATACAACTGTATATCAAAGAAATCAGCCTTTAAGGTATTTAAGGCAAACTCTACATTACTAGCTGGTCTTGGAGAAGGAGAATTGATTCATGAAAAAGCATGCAACTGCGAAAGGTTTATATGTAGATTGTATGGACAAACAATCAACTGTGTTGACTAGGCCCGTAATATCATGTTTTGTAAATCAAAAGGTCCTGAAAATCTGCCACCAACAAGAGATGCGTGCCTTTTCCGTATAAAACGAGTACATTATCAGGCGGCAGTGTGGAAATTAGCAAATGTCGCAATACCTAATTTGCCACAACTATTGGAAATGGGCTGGAAACTTGTAAACAATTCACTGGAACCTGGACCCTATACCGCAAGCGTGTCTTGAAATGATTCCATGTCAGTGTTTAACTGGATGCAGAACATTGCGATGTAGGTGTAAGAAGGCAAAACCACTTTGCACATATGTATGCAAATGTGAGAAAGGTATTGTGTCCGAATGTATGAACTCGGGAATATAATAAGAATTGGGATAGAAAATTGCTTTGAAAACTGTTCATTTTACTAGCACCATAGTAATACAACATACATTTAGAATGAATGTATTACGAAACAGAACGTATGCATGTCACAAAATTAAGTAAAAACAAGCATTAACACAACTTAGTTTACCCCACCCATTTTGAATGCTAACTATTGGAAATAATGATTAATCATTACTTGAAGTGTTGAATAATTGGACTTCGTGATTTTAGGTTAGGAGTTGAACTTTTCTGACAAGAGATTAGTATATTTATTGCCATTTAAAGTCGTTAATCTTGCATAGTTTGCAATACAATTTGAATTTGGCGGCCATTTTGTTTTTTTTCGCCATTTGTCCTATTTTGAGACATTTTGGTGATGTCCAACATATGTTTTCGGAATAAGCACCCTCAAATTAAGTTTAAAAAAGTATGTTAGACAAAATAAAATAAAGAAAAAGTATATTTATTGCCATTTAAAGTCGGTAATCTTACTTAGATTGCAATGAAATTTGAATTTGGCGGCCATTTTGTTTTTTCGCCATTTTGACCTATTTTGAGACATTTTGGTGATGTCCAACATATTTTTTCGGATTCAGCACTTTCAAATTAAGTTAAAAAAAAAGTATGTTAGACAAAATAAAATAAAAATGCTCGTACCTTTGACATTTTCTGAAAAGGTGTCTTGACTGTTAGATTTTGAATATTAACATATTTTAGTTGACATTTTAGATAATGTTCAAGACATTCGGACACTCTGCATTAGTAAACAGTCGGCGACGTGTTTTGGATTTCATTTATTGAATGAATGGGGAAGCATATGACTCCATGTCCACCGCCGTATGCATGCCATCTCGGGATGGTTAAAATTGTGTACTATTGATTTGATGAATATTGAGTTATGCTCAACCCGGGGCTAGAGGGCGTGAGCGGTAGCATATTACACTACCGCTCATGAACAGTCTCAATCAAACCGAGACTGCAGTATTTCGTATGTGTCGTGCTCGGCCGTTTCCAAAGGTCCATTATCATACTTTTTTATAGCACAGTGGCGTTGCTTGTGCAGTGTGGCGGCAGTAAAACGTCTCCCCGCGCTTGCAATCAGTACTGTTATTCATTCGATCTTTAGAGATCGCTGAGCCCGATACTTATATTTAGTTATCGGTGGTACATTTTCAATTTCTTTTGTTTTCTTACTTAATTTTTGATTCGGTGGTTCCACTACTCCGGCCGATAAAATGCTCAGGATATTGTTTAACCACTTATAGGATATGTTGCCTGCTTTTTAATTTAGTCTTTTGGCTGTTACTTGTGATACGCAGGCTTCATAACTGCTGCTCCCAACTAAATTCCATTATGTTTATTTCGCTCTTCGGGGCATTTAATTTTATTAGATACTGGGACCATACGCCGTACGACATGGGGAAGCATATGACTCCATGTCCATCGCCGCATGCATGCCATCTTCGGGATGGTTAAAATTGTGTACTATTGATTTGATGAATATTGAGTTCTGCTCAACCCGGGGCTAGAGGGCGTGAGCGTGAAGATTTAAATATCTGCATTTGAAAAATCTCTTGATACTTGCAACAATATAGTTATGATTGGAGATATTAACGAATACCAGTTAAATCCAGCTAACCACTATCTGAAAGATATAATACTCATTAATAATCTGAAAAAATGTTATAGATGAACCAACGCGCGTTTCTGATCGGTCGTCGACCTTATTAGACCTTATTGTTATACCGATTGACTTTAAATTTATAAACTCTGGTATAATAAAAACACCTAGTGAAATCAGTGATCACTATAGTACATATATATTTATTACATTAACATATGGAAAAAATGCACATACAAAGGACGTGTGTGGCTCTAGAAAAAGGCTGATTTTGCCAAACTTAACGCTCTTATATCTTATGACTGGAGCATCCTAATACATGGATCTGTTCATGAAGCGTGTAAGACTTTTACAAATACATTTATAGAGCTCGTTAAATTATGTATTCCGTCAAAACTTGTTACTATTAGGCCTAATGATAAACCGTGGTATGACTCGGAATTAAGGCGCGTTTCAAGACAACGCGATCGTCAAAAACAGAAGGCTGTCCGTACTAATACACCTGAGAACTGGAATTTATATAAATCACTGAGAAACAAAGTTAATAATTTAAAAAAAACATGCAAGAGAGAACTTCTTTAGTAATCTTGAAGATATAATATATGAAGCAAATGTAGGTGATCAGCGTAAATATTGGAAATTATTGAAACATTACATGAAGACGAATAAAAACTCCGAAGTTGTACCACCTCTGGCATCTATATTAGATAATGGAGACATTGTATATTTATTCAGAGATAAAGAAAAGGCAGATTGTTTAAATGATTATTTTGCTTCCATTTCCTCTGTTGATGTAACAAATGCTCAATTACCGCAGTTTAATTTGTTAACTTATTCAAAACTAGATGAGATTGTAATTCAAGAATCAGAAATAATTGATATCATTAATATTTTGGTAGTAAACAAAGCTAGTGGAGAGGATGAAATAAGTCAAAGAATGCTTAAGGAAACCGTTTTTACTATATCAAAACCATTGTCTATACTGTTTAACCGTTCTTTAAATGAAGGTGTATATCCCGATTTATGGAAAACTGCAACTGTTATACCATTGTTCAAAGCAGGCGATTCAAATTCGTCCAGTAATTACAGACCAATTTTATTACTTAGTTGTGTAGGAAAGATTATGGATCGAATCATTTTTAAACATGTTTTTAATTTTTTAATTTTCAGTGATTTACTTTTTGCGATTCAATTCGGATTTCGACCAGGTCATTCTACAGTATATCAACTCCTAGATATTTACCATCATATTTGTCAAACAATCGATGCGAAACAGCTCGTGTATAGTCTTTGCCGATATTTCCAAAGCATTTGATCGCGTTTGGAGAAAAGCACTACTATTTAAACTCAAACAAAATGGTATAGAGGGCAAACTGTTGCTATGGATCACAGATTATCTTTCTAATCGATCGCAAAGGGTTCTTATAAATACTGCTAAATCAGATTCGAAATTAACTTTAGCCGGTGTGCCCCAAGGTTCTGTTCTTGGGCCTCTTTTCTTTTTAAAATATATAAATGACATTGCTGATAATATGCTAAGCATAACTAGACTATTTGCTGACGACAGCTCGCTTTCAGTTTCGACATCAAATATAGATGATATGGAAGGTATTTTAAATCATGGTTTACACGTAATGTCAGAATGGGCTAAAACATGGTTAGTTACGTTTAATCCAAACAAAACTGAAGTATTATTCATATCAGCATCGAAAAATGTTCGAAAACCAAATTTATTTTTCAATAATGTGCAGTTAGAATTTGTAGAACATCACAAACATTTGGGATTAACTTTAAGTAATGATGGTAAATGGCATGAACACATTAATAATAGTTTATCTTCAGCATCAAAGGTTTTAGGTTTGATGAGATTCCTTAAATATAAAATTGGACGGAAAACAATAAACCAAATATATATTTCATATATGCGACCGATATTAGAGTATGCTTCTATTGTCTGGGATGGCTGCACAGTTTATGAAAAAAAAACTTTAGGAAAATTACAATATGAAGCTGCAAGAATTGTTACAGGATTAACTAGGTCCGTTTCAATTAATAAGTTAATTGCTGAAATTGGTTGGCTCTCATTAGCAGACAGACGTGTTTTTCAAAAACTTATCACGGTATATAAAGCAAAAAACAGTATGTTACCAAATTCAATAGCTCAATTATTTCCGCCCTTCGTCAGAGATGTAAACGATTATAATTTAAGAAACATGAATGACTATGTCACTCCAATAAGGAGAACGGAGTTATTTTCAAAATCATACATACCATCATCGCTAAGCCTTTGGAATGATTTACCCATACATATTAGGGAATCATTATCATTAAACACATTTAAACGCTCTCTTCTTAGGACGTTCCAATGCCCCACTGTTCCTAAATACTACTTATGTGGCTCAAGATATCTTTCAATCATTCATGCTCGCTTAAGAAATGCATGTAGCGATCTAAATCATGACTTGTATTTAAATCATTTGCGCTTATCATCAAGTTGTGACTGTGGAGATCAAAGAGAGGACGACGAACACTACTTATGTAAGTGTTGTCGATATATAATGAACAAAGGCGTACGCTCTTTATTTCGACACGACCGTTCCATCCGTTTAGTGTTGATAAGTTGTGTTCTGGTAATACAGAGCTGAACGATAGAGATAAGAGCTTGTGTTTATAGTAGTGCAAAAATATATTAAAGATACCAGGCGTTTTCGATGAAACTCACTTTGTTCACATTTGATGAAGTTTAAAACAGTCTGTACACTTAAACAAAGCGTGTGAAATTTCGACGCAACCTTTAACACTGTCTAATAGTCGAAACTGTGCAGACTTGTTTTGGAAACCGTGTAGACAGAGCAAGATGGCGGCCAGCGAAGCATGCGAGAGTTATGTACATTGAAAATCAAATCTCTTCCTTTATATACTTTGGTTATTTCGGTTACTCAATGTAACAGTCTTGCACCTAAATGTTTAAAACCATACCCTTTCCATGCCCATACTAAACCATACCCGTTCCATGCCCATACTGAACCATACCCGTTCCATGCCCATACTAAACCATACCCGTTCCATGCCCATACTAACCCATACTAAACCATACCCGTTCCATGCCCATACTAAACCATACCCGTTCCATGCCCATACTAAACCATACCCGTTCCATGTCCATACTAAACCATACCCGTTCCATGCCCATACTAAACCATACCGGTTCCATGCCCATACTAAACCATACCCGTTCCATGCCCATACTAAACCATACCCGTTCCATGCCCATACTAAACCATACCCGTTCCATGCCCATACTAACCAATACTAAACCATACCCGTTCCGTGCCCATACTAAACCATACCCGTTCCATGCCCATACTAAACCATACCCGTTCCATGCCCATACTAACCCATACTAAACCATACCCGTTCCATGCCCATACTAAACCATACCCGTTCCATGATCATACTAAACCATACCCGTTCCACGCCCATACTAACCCATACTAAACCATACCCGTTCCATGCCCATACTAAACCATACCCGTTCCATGCCCATACTAAACCATACCCGTTCCATGCCCATACTAAACCATACCCGTTAAACCATACCCGTTCCATGCCCATACTAAACCATACCCGTTCCATGCCCATACTAAACCATACCCGTTCCATGCCCATACTAAACCATACCCGTTCCATGCCCATACTAAACGTTAAATGTCCGTAATCGGCGTTCAAAGTGAATAGAATTCTGTTTTCAAAATCTAAAGCGGTGAGCGATCCGGATTTTTGAACATAAAGAAATCTAAAAATATCGGACAGGGAAAGCAGCATTCAAGGATGACAGTCAACCACAAAACACAAAAACAAACAAACGAGAAAGCATAAGTTCATTTCTAGCCGGATTTGTGTCAAGTTTAGGTAACCTAGTTGATATATATCCATTAAAATGCAAGTAACCACATTATGCCCCCATCGAAATACAGTTGTTGGACATATTTGAGTTTGAAAAAAAAATGCGTGGTTAACCGTGCAGACAACGGTGTTTTTGTTGCGGAAACTGTGTAGACCAGACAAGCTTGGGAAAAAAATTAAACCGTGCAGAGAGTGAAAAGGTTAACGGTGGAGACAAATCTATTTAAAACGTAACACTGCACCTCACTGCACTGTATTAGTGGGAATTATTTTAGATACCACAGCCTATTTATTTCATACAACAAATACGGATGACTGTGATAACAGTTAATAAACAGTGAACGATTTTAACGGAAGAAAAAGCAATTAGTGTTTTGAGTATCCGATGTCTATGACATTTCTATTCGATCATAACTCACATTTAAATCTGATAAACGAAAATAGTCTTTGCTGGCCTACAACTTTACAATTAACCTAATGTCTACATTCACATATATAAATGAAACATTTTTACAATAAATATTGCTGTTGATCTGCTGATAATGGCGGAAAAACACTGTGGCTATTACTGAAAGCTCAACAATTACATTATAGAGCAATGCGTTAATCACGTTGCAAGCTCTCGGACCAGATTTTAAAAATAAGAACCAGAGTTTTGTATGCAAAGACATGTAAATCAGGACTACGATCGAAAAACTTCGGTTTCATCCCCAGCCAGAGACTATTACCTGGACAGTATTATATGTGAAAATCAGTGAAACAGACTGTTCAGATTTAAAATGTAGTATACACTAGGCCTGTTTTGCATTTTACGAATTGATTTCATATTCTTCACATGTTTCTGTTTGTACTTCTGTCTTTCAGTTCCCTATGTTGGGAAGTTGAAAGTTGGTAAATCGGGCAAAGAATCCTCCAAAAATGATTTCATCTTGAAATGGACACTCACACAGCTCTTCGATACTTGATAATTCAGCCTCTGGTTGTACATTAAGTGTGTCTCATGTGGTTGATTCACGTTTAGGGTGGTACCTCATAGTGGTACCTCATTAATCAGTTATGGTATAATAAGAGCACAAAGTTGCGAAACGCTCAAGACTTGCAATAATTGCAATTTTGGAGTGAGGAAATTATAAACTGAACAGAAATAAAATTAAAAAAAGTACCCCAGTTAATGCTGATATTTCCATAGGCCAGTTTTTAAGTGAGTATACAAAATTAAACCGAGTTTTAATAATAATAAAAAAGATGTTTGTAAGCACACTTAATTTAGAAGAAAATATTCCTTTAAACAGTTTCAAAGTTCAAGGTAATAATATGTTATGGATGATAACAAAATAAGTATAGAAGTCGAACAGGAAATGCAGCTTTCGCAGAACACAGTAAACCACAAAACACGCAAAAAGACAAACATGAATGGCAATGTTAATAAGGAATAAAGGCATATGAAGTCACAAACACAAAAAGGGTTGACAATAGGGCTACCGCTTGGAACAGTAGTGGCAAAAAAGGCCGCTGGGGGTTTAAACCAAATTTTGGAATTTTTCATAGCGATATTGTTACTTAGGCGGAATAAAAGCATTTTTAAAACAGAGATAACTTCCTTGTTTACGAAATGTTTCAACTAATTAAACTAACATATCATTAATTATTTCCTGTTTTGTCCAAAAAATTAGGGAAAGAAAAGTGGGAACCTTTTATTTTTACTCGGTATATGCTCGTTCTGCGGGATGTTTATTTCGACGAAAATAAAAATGAAAAGTGAATTCTGATCTTTGGAGGTAGCTGAGCCCGATATTTATATACATATACAAGCATCAGTGGTAAATTCTCAAATACTTCGTTTTCTTACTTTAATTTCGAATAGGTGGATCCACTACTTCAGCCTTTCAAGGCTCTGAGTATTGTTTAATTACCCTTATGATATGTTGTCTACTTTATAAGTTAGTTGTTTACTGTTGTTGTTTTTTGTGATACGCAGACTTCATAACTTTGGCTCCCAACTAAGTCCTATTTGGTTTATTTCGCCCATTGCTTACTCGTTTATTTCGCCCATTGCTTACTCGTTTATTTCGCCCATTGCTTACTCGTTTATTTCGCCCATTGCTTACTCGTTTAGGGTAAACCGTTTTGTTCGAAAATGGAACCATACGATGCTGACCATGGAATTATATGAACATACCGCATTGAAGGTGCCATGTTCACCGACATATGCATACCATCTTCAGAATGTCTCAAGTTTTCGTAGTATTGTAGTAATAGAACTCTGATCAACCCGGGGCTAGAGGGCATGCTGGTACATACTTAAAATAATCGCTGCGAATACCATAACGACATGTGATACAACAATACAACCGCTGTTTTGTGAAACCTGAAACTTTCTATTATTTGATGCTATGCGAATATTCGTGGGTCGGGAACTCAAAATATTGTCGGTCAATATGCATTTGGCCGTTAGACCATAAGGGATAAGCCGTTAGACCATAACGGATAAAACCGAAGTGTTTCTATCGCAGTCCTGATTTACTTGTCGTTTCATCAAAAAATCTGGTTCTTATTTAAGATCTGGTCCGAGTGGAACGTTGCTACGTGATACACGCATTGCTCTATACTGTCACTGTTGATCTTGCAGTAATATCAATAATGTTTTTCCTCCATTGCCAGCAATCAACTGAACTATATATTGTAAATAAAATCATTTATATGTGAAAGTAGACGTTACGTCAATTGTAATGTTTTAGGCCAGCAAAGACCGTTACCCATATCACGTTTAAATGTGAGTTATGATCGAATAGCAATATCGTAGACATAGGATAATATGACTAATTGCTTTATGTTTCTTTAAAATCATTCACTGAGTATTACCTGTTATCACTCATCATTATTTGTTGTATGAAATAAATAGGCAATGATATTTAACATTTGTCTACACCGTTAATTTTTTTCACTGTCTACCCGGTTTACTTTTTTCTCCCAATATTGTTTGGTCAACACAGTTTCTACAAAATGTATTGTATTATCTAACAATGATTTACAGTTATCTATACAAAATAAGATAAGATAAAGTGTATTTAAAGTCGGCAAGACACATACAACAAAATAACATAAGCCCTCAGAGGCTTTGAACCGACTATTAACATGAAGAATAGAGACAACATAGTAATAAAATAGCTATATGATCTAAGAATGATTAAAGTGGCATTAGTCTAATACAAGCAAAAGGCACATTTACAAACTGATATAAAGTTTAATAAAAACATGGATGCATTAATTGTAAGCATGATCAGAGCACATATAAACATAACATATTACAGACCTTAGAGGGATGAGCAATCTGTAAGTAAGTTAATATAACATGATAAATTAATTATGCAAAAAAGAACTTTAATTATGTACAATTTAAAATTAAGATTCATACAGCCAGTGTCAATCCTACAGAAGACGCCCTTGGCAAATCTTGCACATGTCATATGCTACACTCTGTTAAGAGCTAGTTAAGAATTATTATTATTTTTTATTAAAAACTGAATTTTGTAATACAGAGCAAAAGCTTTTATGTTAAAAAAGGTGCTAAAACTCTTATCACCTCATATCAGATATGAAGAGAACTGATTGACACTAACTGCATGCAGAAAGTAAGCACTTAATAAAGGCAATAGAAACTAATAGAAACTTTTATTGACAAACTACTACAGTTTTTCATCATTACGAATACATGATAATTATAATATACACACACGTGACAGATTTTTACATTTAGTCTGTTAATTTGGATGTAGAAAGCCGTAATACAAGCGCATCGGAAATAAATTTACTTAAACTTGTTTAATGACAGCAACAATTCCAAAAATTTAATCTAGTTGTGTAATATTTAGGACTATATGTGTTTCTAATGTTAGAGTAAGTAGTATAGATCAAAATAAAATGGTACTCGTCTTCAATATCGTTAGTGTTACAAATTTCGCACACTTGCTCTCCCTCTAGAATATCTCCCTGTTTCTATTCTTAAACAATGAGCGGATATTCTTATTTTTGTTATACAACTTCTTTTAAATTGTTTGGAGCATACTGTTTCTAGATATGTTTCAAAATCAAAATTTCTTTCACCAGCTTCTATAGGGTTAAAACTCTACTGCCTTCTATATCAGATCTCCATTGTTGCATGAAATTATATATCAATATTTGTTTATATCAATATTTGTTTAAATATTGGAGGAAATAGTTTAAAACTTACACTCATGGGATTATCCAAGGATTTATCCGTAATTTTTTTATGGATAAATCCTTGGATTATCTCAGACATTATTAAAGATTCAAGATTCAAGATTCTTTATTAAGTAACGTAAACATTACAATGTTTCTTGTTACGTGATACAATGAATAATATTATATACAACAGTCAGTCATGATAAGTATGTGCATAGACATAAAGGCAATGAGCAAAACATGAGTTATACGGAAAAGATATATAAACATATATTGAACGTGAGGTTATACTAAGTACATTGGAAAAAAAGAACAATGCAATGTGTATGTATGTACATATATACATATTGAAATATCATGAAGAACGTTAAAGCATATAGATGTGCAAAAGATGGTGTAGTATTTACTTCAAGTGAGATTTACAGTACATTTTCATGACGATTAACTATGTTTTGTCGAATAATTGTCGCTTGATATACAAATTTACAAAGTTTTGAGATAACAGAAAAACTATCAGACTGCATTAGCTCAATACATTTATAAACGCTTGGTCTAACAACATAACGTGATTTAATATATTGTTTTCGAATGACAGTTTATGCTAGACATATACAAATAAAGGGATATTCGTCTTCTAGATCACCAGAATTGCAAATTAAACAGTAGCGTTGATCATGGTCGATTCTGTTAACACCATAACGACCTGTTTCAATCCGCAGTTGATGCGAAAACAGTCTTACATTAGTAAGTGCAATACGAAATTTCTGTGGTATTTTATCGAGATAATACTCATAATTGAAAGTGGTCTTAAATAGTCTGTATGTACACAAAGATCGACTGTTATTAACAGTAGTATACCATGATTGAACAAATCGATCGATTATTCTTTGCTTGAACAAAATATGAAAAGTAAGTAAATTACCACCATCTGGTTGTTCCATACATCCGAAAAACCGGTATCATTTAACAATGTTTTGACACGAGAAACCCAATTAGTTTTACCCCTATGACAGTCGAATGTCAATGACTTGTACAAATGTTGTAAAATGATATTGTCAGATCTAACCATTTTGCACCAATACTTAACAATACGGACGTATCTATTAACATACATAGGATATCTACATAACTCACCATATATAGCAGCATTACAAGTAGAGTGTTTAACATACAACAGAGATTTAAGGAACTTTAGGTGAATTCTTTCAATTTCTTTACTTTTACTAAATCCCCATATTTCACAAGCATAATTTAATATAGAGCTAACGAAGGCATCAAATAGCTGACATATTGTACTAGGTTTCAGTGAATAGTTACGTATAATACAAGTAAAGTATTTAGTGCTTTTAAACCTTTACCAGCTAATGTTTCTTGGTTTAAATTATAATTACCTGTATAATTAAAGACGGTACCAAGATAATGAAATTTGTGCGTTGAAGGACAAATTACTGTTATTCAAGTGGAATATAAAATAAATTTAGTGTATAAATTCTGCCGGTGCATTTTATACATAGACACCGGCAACTTTAATTATCAAATTCCTTTTTGTCTACACAGTTGGATTGAAAAAAGGTTCAGTAATTCATTCGGTACAAAACATTTATTTTATCTGTATTCGCAACATAAACCTTACATTTAAGGCTTTTGTAAATTGTTGAAAAATGCCTAAACGACAGTCAAAAAGCCCGTACGCCAGGCGTCAGAAAGTGGTGACTCCGGAGAAATCGGCTAATAGTCCACCAGCACCTCCAGATTCGGCAGACAGGACACTAGAACCTCCAGTCGTGGACCCGGAACTTATTAAGGAGGTTGTTCGACAGGTGACCCCCCATTTGGTCGAGTCGCTTGGGGGCATCAGGCGAGGTGTCGTGGTTCCGGAACCTGAGGTCGGTGTCGTGGTTCCTGGACCTGAGGCCCCACTCCAAGGTACGAGTACACAGAATGCCGTTTTACCCGTGTCAATAACCAGCATTCACGATGAGTTGGGTTCCAACATTGGGCCTAGCTTATCAAGCAAAATCTTAAACGGGGAATATGTTGATCTTGCGTTACTCCTTTCAAAGCCCCAGGAAGACATTTCAAAACATGTCTCTCTGATTGATGGGCAATTGATTTTGCTGTCAAGGTCTTCTGGATCTAAAATTGCTGATGTTCAGCAATGGACAGACGCTTTTTTGATTTATATAAGTGTCTATACTTCCTTTCATCCAGAGGCAATATCTGGTTTATTAAAATACTTAAGTATTATTCGCTTGGGGGCCCAACGTTTTGCAGGGCTGGGTGGGAAATTGTATGATGAACAATTTAGGTTGAAGAAAGCCCGTGACCCATCTTCTTCTTGGGGTTTGGTTGATCAGGAACTATGGCTGTTATATATGTTTTACACGCCTTCTACACCTGTTCAATCGGGTCTAAAACATCACAAGTGTTTCGACTACAATTCCAAGGGTTGGTGTACCAAAAAACCATGCAATTATCTTCATATATGTATGAGATGCTCGGGTTTCCACCCATCTTTGTGATGCAACAGTCACGCTTCACAATTGAACCAACCTCAGGCTAGTAATGTATTTAATTTTAGGGCAGGCGGTGGAAGTCAGCAAGGGGCACGTTTCCCGTCTCCTGTGCCAAGCTACCCAACACGTCCAGTCTATAGGTCAGCTGCGCCAGTTGGGGCTTCGCCAAGGCTCCAATTTAGATATGCCAACTCGCGGGCAAACACCCATTAGAATCAAACCTCTTTGTAGCATGTTGGAGTTTTACCCCGATACAGACACCGCCAATAAATTGATAAATGGTTTTGTTAATGGATTTAGATTGCATTATTCGGGACCTAGGCAATTTTCGGATTGCCAAAACTTAGTCTCTGTCAAAAACAATGAAGCGGAAGCTTTAAGATTGATTAACAAGGAAATTTCTTTAGGGCGTATGGCAGGCCCCTTTTTTGATCCACCTTTTCAAAACATAAGAATATCTCCAATCGGTTTGGTCCCGAAAAAAGATGGTAGTTCTCGGTTAATACACCATTTGTCATACCCATGTGGGTCCAGTATTAACGATTTTATTGATCCAAATTTATGTAATGTTCAATATGCTTCTTTCGACCAGGCCATTGAAATGATCCAGGGCCTGGGACCAGGGGCTTTGCTGGGGAAAATGGACATAAAATCTGCTTTTCGATTACTGCCAATAAATTATCTAGATTTCGAGTTGTTGGGCTTTAAAGTTATGGGACAATTCTTCTACGATATGTGCCTTCCGATGGGATGTTCCATTTCTTGTTCTCTTTTTGAAAAATTTGCAACTGCTCTTGAGTGGGTAGTCAAACAACAGTCCAGATTAGATAGTGTTATTCATTATTTAGACGATTTTCTTTTTGGCGGTAGGAAAGAATACTCAGACTGTGCCTTGCTTATGGCTAGTTTTAGTAATTTGTGCATGGAAATTGGCGTTCCTATTGCGGATGACAAAACAGTGGGGCCTACTCATATTTTAATATTTTTAGGCCTTGAAATTGATTCTGAGAAAATGATAGTGCGAATTCCCAATGACAAATTGATCGAGTTAAGGAGCTTATTAACATTTATTTTGGGGAAGAAGAATGTCACTCTCAAGTCTCTGCAGTCTCTTGCTGGCTCGCTGAATTTTTGCTCACATGCAATACCAGCGGCTCGTGCATTTTGTAGGCGTTTTTATGACGCTATGTCGGGTGCAGCACAACCACATCACTTCATCGGAGTGTCCAAACCAATGAAAGACGATGTAAAAATGTGGTTAATATTCCTTGATTGCTTTAATGGCTACTGTTATTTCCCGGATTCAGTTTGGACCAGCAATTTCGACTTGCATCTTTTTACTGACTCTGCAGGCAATGCTAATTTAGGGTGTGCTGCATATTTCGAACCACATTGGACTTTTTTCCAGTGGCCAAATGGTTGGCGCGACACAGAACTGATAACGGATATAACTTTTCTCGAGTTGGTACCCATAGTTTTGGCTTTTCAAATATGGGGCAATATGTTCCAGGGTAAAAAGATTGTCCTGCATACGGACAATCTCGCGCTGGTCTCTATTGTAAACAGAAAAACGTCCAGATCTGTTAGAGTGATGCACCTTGTTCGTCCCCTTGTTTTGCAAACTATGTTGTTTAACATACAGTTTCATGCAGTTCATATTGAAGGTAAAAACAATTGTATAGTTGATGCCTTATCTCGTAAACAATGGGTTCGTTTTCAGCAGCTGGCTCCCAGGGCAGAACAACACCCATGTCCAGTTCCTGCATCTTTCCTAGCTTTGATATCCAGTCTCGAGCAGACAGGCTTTTAGAGGCATCGTTGGCCTTCAACACGCGGGAATCTTACAATACAGGCATTAAATCATTTGACACTTTTCGGGTTAATTATAATATGCAATTGGCATGGCCTCCAAGCATACAGCAAGTAGTCGATTTCATTGCTCATCTGTCTCTTAAAGGGTGCGCACCCGCAACAGCTCGTTCATATTTGTCTGGCATTAGTTTCAAATGCAAACTTTTGCATTTATCAGATGTAACAAATAATTTCGTAATTAAAAAAATGTTAGTTGGCATGAATCGTCTTGATAAAAGGGTCGATCCCAGACTCCCCGTTACTCCAGATATGTTGGTCAAGATTTTAAAAATCTTACCGGCTATTTGCAGTTCAAATTATGAAGCTTCTATGTTCGCAGCTGCCTTTGCACTGGCATATTTCGGGTTTCTTCGAGCAGGAGAATTAGTGTCGGATAATAAGAGCCATACAATTCATGCACTGACTTTCGACAGCATACACTTTTCTCAAGAAAACACTCTACTCGAAATACATTTGGCACACTCAAAAACAGATCAGAGGGGTGTGGGTACTATTATTTCACTTCCAGCTATTAACTCTACAATATGTCCTGTCACTCGTCTTAAATCGTATTTAGAGGTTCGCCCCAAATGTATCGGTCAGCTATTTATTCATTTTGGGGGTGGTCAAGTCACTCGGTATCAATTTAGCGCGGTGTTAAAAAAAGCGTTGATCGCTTTAGGAATTGATGCCAATAATTATAAGTCTCATTCTCTACGTATTGGCGCAGCTTCCAATGCGTCGCGTCTGGGAATGTCGGATGACATGATCAGAGAGCTTGGGCGATGGGACTCTAAGGCTTACAAAACATATATCCGAGTTCCGACCGAACAGCTCAACTATTGTTCCCCTAGTTGAATCGAGTCTTAAGTATTCCAGATACAAGATCTCGAGTGTGGATTGTGGGCTCGTCCATTATTACGGGGGCGTTTACATATGCCAGACAATCACCATCGGAAGGAGTCGGCCTGGGATTAGACGAGCTCCATGCGAGTGTTTGGTGGCAGGGGAAAGGTGGTTTGAGATGGCGCCAGGTCGAGAAGAGGCTCCAACTACTGTTGACTATTGAAGACCCTCCTAATGTACTAGTGTTGCACTGTGGCGGTAATGATATAGGTCAAGTACCAGCTGCAGAATTAAGGCACCAAATGGTTAAAACCTTAAACAATATCAAAGACCTTATAATACCTGGAGTTTTTATTGTGTGGTCACAAATTCTTCCGCGTTTAGTTTGGCGGGATGAGTTATCTCATTCAGCTTTAGAACGTGTGAGAGTTAGGGTTAATAGTAAGGCGGCTACAGAAGTGATTAAATTGGGGGGCGGGTATATAAAATACCCGGAAATAGCCGAGTCAAATTTGCATTTGTATTCTGGCAAAGTTCATTTGTCCGACCAAGGCAATAAAGTATTCTTGCAAAACCTACGTCTCGGGCTGCATTATTTTCTTTCACTTTTAAACAATGAATAAGAATGTTTACTCTGGCAATGTGACTGTTAGTGTGTACATGTCGGGAGTTTGCTAATACTGTTGCAGTCTCTATTGAAGAATTTTATTTTGAACGTTCTCAATTTCGAGACGTTTTTGTTTTATATTGTCGAGACATTTTCTTCAGCTATTTCCTCTACTTGAGGAGTGTGTTGCCTCTATTTGAGGCAGTCTCTATTTGAGGCTTTTTTCTCTTTGCGCTCTCTATTTGAGGCGTTTGTTATTTTGGCGAGACATTTGCGTCAGCCATTTCCTCTATTTGAGGCATTTTTTATTTTTGGCGAGACATTTGCGTCAGCCATTTCCTCTATTTGAGGTTTTTATTTTAAATAGTTTTTGTTGGCCACTCAGCTTTGTCGTATATATTTAAACCATGTTGCATTTAGTCTAGTCTCTAAGCTGTGTCCCGCTTCCCCAATGTGTGGCGGTGTCACGCAGGACTGCATGACATGTGGCAGTTTTTCGCGGTCACAGCAATTACTTATTGTGTAGTTAATAAGAATTTTGACATTTTCAATGCAAGAGCTTTCAATTAGGTACATTTGTCTTTGTGAACTGCTGTACCCAGGGTTCATAAAGTACATACATATGTTTAATTAACTACACATTTTATCTTCTATATTAGGTACATTTGTCTTTGTGAACTGCTGTACCCAGGGTTTATAAAGTACATGAATATGTTTTATATTTTATTTTGTTGAAGCCGTGGCCAATATATTCCAATAAACATAAACTGTAAACATTGCCTTGTATTGTGCTAAACCCATCTTTAATAATGGAATTTGTGCGTTGAAGGACAAATTACTGTTATTCAAGTGGAATATAAAATAAATTTAGTGTATAAATTCTGCCGGTGCATTTTATACATAGACACCGGCAACTTTAATTATCAAATTCCTTTTGTCTACACAGTTGGATTGAAAAAAGGTTCAGTAATTCATTCGGTACAAAACATTTATTTTATCTGTATTCGCAACATAAACCCACCCACCCTCTCCTGTTATTGAAAACAGTGTTTTCGGTTTTTTATGTTTTTATTTTCAGAGCATGGGATTTCATCGGTTTCAGTCGGGTTCTTCTGTCGCGGCTTCAACAGAGTTTACAGCAGTCCACGTTCGGGATCTCCACACGGTGGCGGCAGTTTTTCGCGGTCACAGCAATTACTTATTGTGTAGTTAATAATAATTTTGACATTTTCAATGCAAGAGCTTTCAATTAGGTACATTTGTCTTTGTGAACTGCTGTACCCAGGGTTCATAAAGTACATACATATGTTTAATTAACTACACATTTTATCTTCTATATTAGGTACATTTGTCTTTGTGAACTGCTGTACCCAGGGTTTATAAAGTACATGAATATGTTTTATATTTTATTTTGTTGAAGCCGTGGCCAATATATTCCAATAAACATAAACTGTAAACATTGCCTTGCATTGTGCTAAACCCATCTTTAATAACTCTTCTGAAGAGCTGGCATGTCCGAGTGCGTTTTTTTCTTGAGTTAGCTTTAATAATGTAGAATGTTAACTCAGATCAAATACAACATCTATTCTATCGTGGCGTACTCCTTTATTTAAAACTGCCGTCACAAACATATCATCGTATTCACCAAAGGTCTTTGCACCTTCAGGTTTTAAGCTCTGCACCAAAGAATTAAAGCAGACCGTCCCTGTATTGTAATGTTGTCACTCACTTCAATGCAATTAATTAGTTCATCAAACAATAACGATTTGTTTCACGATTTCAAAACCCCATTTGCTTCAGTTTCAGAGATAGATATTGGCACAGGCATCAGTTTATGTCTCATAATCTCTCCTAGATCAACATGTCGTCCTGCTTTAAACGCTGTTACAAGTATGTTAACTATTTCTGTCTGCCTGTAATATCTTTCCTTTTTCAGCAATTGTCTTTGGTAACTATTCAACTGTATACAAAGATGCAACTGTTAACGGTTTGTTTTTCTTTATAGTATCACGCAACTGAATGCTGGGTAGTGACTCTTTCGTTTTGATTTGCAACCTTTCTTTAACAAATACTTCTAACTGAACTTGTCCAAACTCTCAAAAACATTCATTTGAACTGTTCTCATTACATTTTCTTCGCAACTCCAGTTAATCGTGAGCTGGGTATGCTTTCCAACGAACAAGGTGTTAGCAAAGAGCAGTACAGAAAAGCAACTGACAAACAGTACGATTTTCTGTATCTTGATCGTCCTTGGAAGATAGTAAAGAATAACTTTAACGGTAAAATTTAATCTATTATATATAATGGCACATTTTAATGATCTTGGAAGCGAGGAAACTAGTTCAGGCAGTGTTAATATTACAAGTTTTGGTATTGTAATGTCTGAGTATGCAAAACATAAACAGCTGGTTAATTATCTTCACAAGGGTAAGAACCAGGAAAATATTCTGAGAAGTGATCTTGACATGAATAAAAATAGAATTATCAATTTTGGCAATCCGGAAAAAGCAGATGATGCAGCAACAAAGCAATTTACTGTAAGAAGAGTAGCAAAGATCATACGTGATTATAATATTGTTAAAATCTTAGACATGATAAAAAAAACTTGACAACAGGTGTTGGTGACAAAATACGTCTGATACAAAAGCAATTACAGACAAACCGTGAGAAAATGATTGAAATTCAAAATGGTTTGAAAGATCAAAAAACACTTCTGGGTAATACTTCGAAAGAGTTAGAAAAGAAATAAGATGGATTGGAAGATGATGGCGAGCTCTATAAAATGTTAGGTGAAAACATACAAGTTGGTGTTAACCAGGGTGAAGTTATTGATTTAATAATACTTCTCGGTATCTTGATGACATACTCAATATTGATAATCCGTTCTTTGCTAATATGGTTACTAACATTTATCCACCAGAGCTCACGTTGAATAAAGCCAACAGTTCGGATACAGTAGCAGCATTTCTCGATCTTCATCTCCCGATTTCAAATGATTGTATTCATACTAAAATCTATGATAAGAGAGATGATTTCAATTTTAACATCGTTAACTATCCACACCTGGATGGAGATGTACCTCGTGCTATCTCATACGGTGTGTATATCTCCCAGCTCATTCGATTTGCTAGAGCGTATAATGATGTTATAGACTTCAATGATCGAAATCAAGTTATTACAAGTAAATTTCTTCAGCAGGGTTTTCGTTATCACAAACTACGTAGATCTTTCTCTAAATTCTACCGCCGTAACGAGGGCCTGCTGGAAAAGTAAAACACCAACCTTAAGACACTTCTGCGACTAGGCATTTCACAACCTTCATTTTATGGAGATGTGGTCTATAAACTTCGAAAGTTAAAGGAGTCTGACGGGTTTCCTCCTGACCGCTTTACAAATTTAATCAGGAAGTTTGTCAGAAAAGGATATAACCCTTTGGTTTTACAGCTCACTGCATGTTTAGTGATTGACCCCTCTACAGTCAGTCATTACGCTTCACTTTTCACTTGTGTGATGACTGGACTATCTCTTTGGACTCTATGATTGTACTTACTGAAACCCCAACTAAGGGAGGTGGGTGCATGAGCTTTCGTCCCTCGGGTTTTCTGGTCGTACCCTAGATTGGTTTTCTCTTTAGCTGCAACTACTATGGTTGTTCAGTACGATTCTGGATACATCCTGAGATATTTATTATTTTGTATGTGTTTCTTTAGTTAGTTTCTCAGAATGTGGACTTTTATTGTTAGAGAATTCCTTTTGACGGGATGTAGTTTTGTTTACACTGTCTTGTCTATTTGAGCGTTGAAGACAGGATAATAGCGAGGATTGTGCGCATAAAAAATCGATTCAAGCTAACCAGTAGGCCTTATTGCCTACTGACCGTTCCAAGTCGGTAACCCTGTCTTCACCACCCTTTCTGTTTTTTTTTTATCTCTTTCATTGTATATTCAAGTCCTTGTTTGCAGTACAGTGTGGACCTACGATGCCACTGCGCTCGGACGCTGTGGTTTCTATAGGACCCTATATCTCATTTTTGACAGTATTAATGAGCGAATTAAGGAAATAATCAATAAACAAATGGTTGATAACAATGAACTTGAAGCCGCTATTGCTGATGCTACAACACAAATGAGAACTGCTTTTACTACCGAAATAACTCAAATTGAAATATCAAATAAACAGACAAACACCAATGTTGACGATATCAACAAAGAGTTTGAAGACATCAAAAAGAACATGGTTGACGGTAAGTCACTGGAGACTGCTTTGAGCAAACTGGTTAACACTGATAAACTTGAGACTGCTATTGATGATGTTTTAAAGCAATTGAAAGCTACCAAGGATGAAAAAAGTAAAGCTTTTGATAATGAAATAGCTTTTCTTAAAGAGCATAATCAAAAGTCTGATAGTCGTCACAAACCACTTCTTGGTATAATTTACGATTTAAGGTTGGAAGTAGAAAATGTAGGACAGATTCTACTGTGAATATACATAGATGATGGTATAAGCGTCATGCTAGATAATAATGCAAGAAGCTACGGCTACGTTTGGATCTTTCAAGTGTTTTTCATGTTGGATATGATTATCCAACACGAAAACCACTTGAAAGATCCAAACGTGATGGTTTTCTTGGAGCGTTTACTCTTGTAACCAATCCATTTGTAAAAACTGGAGAATATGCTACAGAAGTAGGTGGAGACTTGACAGCGGTAAAACCCGAGCGTTATGTAATTGAAGCAGACCTTACATATACTGTCGCAAATACAGACATTTGAATTTGTTTAATATAAGAAATATAAAAAGATCGGACAGGGAAAGTAGCATTCAAGGAGGACAGTAAACCACAAAACACAGAAACAAACACGCAAACAGACAAGGTAAGAATTGTTGCGTAATTTACTTGTCACAATCCTACTACAAAACTCCCAAAAACATTCATTTGAACTGTTCTCATTACATTTTCTTCGCAACTCCAGTTAATCGTGAGCTGGGTATGCTTTCCAACGAACAAGCTGTTAGCAAAGAGCAGTACAGAAAAGCAACTGACAAACAGTACGATTTTCTGTATCTTGATCGTCCTAGGAAGATAGTAAAGAATAACTTTAACGGTAAAATTTAATCTATTATATATAATGGCACATTTTAATGATCTTGGAAGCGAGGAAACTAGTTCAGGCAGTGTTAATATTACAAGTTTTGGTATTGTAATGTCTGAGTATGCAAAACATAAACAGCTGGTTAATTATCTTCACAAGGGTAAGAACCAGGAAAACATTCTGGGAAGTGATCTTGACATGAATAAAAATAGAATTATCAATTTTGGCAATCCGGAAAAAGCAGATGATGCAGCAACAAAGCAATTTACTGTAAGAAGAGTAGCAAAGATCATACGTGATTATAATATTGTTAAAATCTTAGACATGATAAAAAAAACTTGACAACAGGTGTTGGTGACAAAATACGTCTGATACAAAAGCAATTACAGACAAACCGTGAGAAAATGATTGAAATTCAAAATGGTTTGAAAGATCAAAAAACACTTCTGGGTAATACTTCGAAAGAGTTAGAAAAGAAATAAGATGGATTGGAAGATGATGGCGAGCTCTATTAAATGTTAGGTGAAAACATACAAGTTGGTGTTAACCAGGGTGAAGTTATTGATTTAATAATACTTCTCGGTATCTTGATGACATACTCAATAATGATAATCCGTTCTTTGCTCATATGGTTACTAACATTTATCCACCAGAGCTCACGTTGAATAAAGCCAACAGTTCGGATACAGTAGCAGCATTTCTCGATCTTCATCTCCCGATTTCAAATGATTGTATTCATACTAAAATCTATGATAAGAGAGATGATTTCAATTTTAACATCGTTAACTATCCACACCTGGATGGAGATGTACCTCGTGCTATCTCATACGGGGTGTATATCTCCCAGCTCATTCAATTTGCTAGAGCGTATAATGATGTTATAGACTTCAATGATCGAAATCAAGTTATTACAAGTAAACTTCTTCAGCAGGGTTTTCGTTATCACAAACTACGTAGATCTTTCTCTAAATTCTACCGCCGTAACGAGGGCCTGCTGGAAAAGTAAAACACCAACCTTAAGACACTTCTGCGACTAGGCATATCACAACCCTCATTTTATGGAGATGTGGTCTATAAACTTTGAAAGTTAAAGGTGTCTGACGGGTTTCCTCCTGACCGCTTTACAAATTTAATCAGGAAGTTTGTCAAAAAAGGATATAACCCTTTGGTTTTACAGCTCACTGCATGTTTAGTGATTGACCCCTCTACAGTCAGTCATTACGCTTCACTTTTCACTTGTGTGATGACTGGACTCTCTCTTTGGACTCTATGATTGTACTTACTGAAACCCCAACTAAGGGAGATGGGTGCATGAGCTTTCGTCCCTCGGGTTTTCTAGTCGTACCCTAGATTGGTTTTCTCTTTAGCTGCAACTACTATGGTTGTTCAGTACGATTCTGGATACATCCTGAGATATTTATTATTTTGTATGTGTTTCTTTAGTTTGTTTCTCAGAATGTGGACTTTATTGTCAGAGAATTCCTTTTGACGGGATGTAGTTTTGTTTACACTGTCTTGTCTATTTGAGCGTTGAAGACAGGATAATAGCGAGGATTGTGCGCATATAAAATCGATTCAAGCTAACCAGTAGGCCTTATTGCCTACTGACCGTTCCAAGTCGGTAACCCTGTCTTCACCACCCTTTCTGTTTTTGTTTTTTTATCTCTTTCATTGTATATTCAAGTCCTTGTTTGCAGTACAGTGTGGACCTACGATGCCACTGCGCTCGGACGCTGTGGTTTCTATAGGACCCTATATCTCATTTTTGACAGTATTAATGAGCGAATTAAGGAAATCAATAAACAAATGGTTGATAACAATGAACTTGAAGCCGCTATTGCTGATGCTACAACACAAATGAGAACTGCTTTTACTACCGAAATAACTCAAATTGAAATATCAAATAAACAGATAAACACCAATGTTGACGATATCAACAAAGAGTTTGAAGACATCAAAAAGAACATGGTTGACGGTAAGTCACTGGAGACTGCTTTGAGCAAACTGGTTAACACTGATAAACTTGAGACTGCTATTGATGATGTTTCAAAGCAATTGAAAGCTACCAAGGATGAAAAAAGTAAAGCTTTTGATAATGAAATAGCTTTTCTTAAAGAGCATAATCAAAAGTCTGATAGTCGTCACACACCACTTCTTGGTATAATTTACGATTTAAGGTTGAAAGTAGAAAATGTAGGACAGATTCTACTGTGAATATACATAGATGATGGTATAAGCGTCATGCTAGATAATAATGCAAGAAGCTACGGCTACGTTTGGATCTTTCAAGTGTTTTTGAGAACCACTTGAAAGATCCAAACGTGATGGTTTATTGGAGCGTTTACTCTTGTAACCAATCCATTTGTAAGAATATGCTACAGAAGTGGGTGGAGACTTGACAGCGGTAAAACCCGGGCGTTATGTAATTGAAGCAGACCTTACATATACTGTCGCAAATACAGACATTTGAATTTGTTTAATATAAGAAATATAAAAAGATCGGACAGGGAAAGTAGCATTCAAGGAGGACAGTAAACCACAAAACACAGAAACAAACACGCAAACAGACAAACAAGAAGGCAAAAGCAATAATAAATGCAAACCAAGTACTGATAAGTCACGTGCTCAACCAAAAATAGAAAATGGTAAACGAATACTAAAAGAAACATTTGAAGCATATCTTTCAAAATCTAAATATTGGACCATCTTTCCAAGCATAAAAAAATGTATCTACTCAAGTTTTCAATTTTGAAGAATTAAGCTTTAAACTATTACAAAGGTGCTTAATTTTATCTACAAATGTGTATAATGGAACAAAAAATCATATTATCATCAGAAAAAGCTTCAATAATTAATAGCTCAAATTCTCCGAGTAATTTTACAACCGTATTTGACAGACCATTGGTATTAGACAAGAACAAACAGTATGGTATTGGACTCGATAAGATTAATTCTATGACTTAATCATGGTATAATATTAGCGAGGATTTTAATAACGAAGTGATAAGGTATCACAATGGAACAGATTAGAAAAGTATTATTTTGCAACTTTCCTCCAACGACATACTCGATAAGTTACGCAAATATTAAAACTTGCTCCTCGATTTACTTATCCTGCGTCATTTTGACTTGATATATATTGCATATAGTTAAATAAAGAACTGAGATTTCAATTTTCTTCATTATTAACACCCTTTTTTTAAATATATTATTGGTGCAATATTATAAAAAGTTAGTAATATGTAAAAATAATTTGCTTTGAACTGTTTAACAATTAATGTTAATGATTGAACAAATGCAAGTTGAGAGAAAAACTAACGGGACGTTTTTTAAAAATCAAGATTGCCGTGTGTCCCTTTAAAACCGATAAAAATAATAATAATAATAAAAATCACAACCTGCCCCAAATTTTACTCTTAATTTATCTGAGATTTTAAACAATAATGTTATATCGCCGGGGCCCGAGTTTCTATAACCGCCTCGCCCACCAACCCAACAGCTCTCGTTATTAAACATATCTGAAGACTGACAGTACTGTTTATATAGGGCAGTTATAAGGCTAGATGTGTGAAAAGTACTGAGAAAAAAAGTACTGTTACCTGTTAATATTGTCCGTGACGACATTAATGGCACTACCTGTTGATTTTCAACTCTGACGTTAAATTGCTTTTTATTTTCCCCGCAACAATATCGACTCTATCTCAGAGATGGAAGGAGAGGCTACCTGTAGATCCTTTGTCCATGGGAACTCAGCTCTAGCTTATGATATTGTCTCCGAGAACAGTACTAACGCAAAATGTTGAGCCGAAACTGTTCTGTTGTCACTATGGTCATTATTTCATCTGTAACATTTATGACTTCATATGTTAATAAGTTCCCTGATGATACATGTAGCTGTTGATAGAGTCATGTGGATGTCACATACGTCAGTGGCTGTAAGTGTCCCTGTGTTTGTCACAGACGCCTGTTATTAGTAGAGCCTCTGTAGAAGCTAAAGACGACAGCTGCTAATAGAAACCCTTTGGATGTCACATACGTCAGCTGTTGATAGTGTCCATGTGGATGTTACAGACGCCAGCTGTTGATACTATACCTGTTGATAGCGTCCCTGAGGAGAGTACTAACGCTACTTGTTGATAGGGTCCCTGAGGATAGTACAAACTCTACTTGTTGATATTTAAAGTAGGTCAGTACTAATGCTAGCTGTTGATATTGTCCATGAGGACAGTACTTACGCTAGCTGTTGATAGTGCCTCTAAGGACAGTACAAACGCTGGCTGTTGATATTGCCCCTGAGGATAGTAATAACGCTAGCTGTTTATATTTCCCCTGAGGACAGTACTAACGCTAGCTGTTGATATTACCCCTAAGGACAGTACCAGCGCTAGCTATTGCTATTGTTCCTTAGGACAGTACTAAAGTCAGCTGTTGATATGCCCATGAGCACAGTACTTGCGCTGGCTGTTGATTTTGACCCTGTGGACAGTACTTATACTGGCTGTTGATATTGCCCCTTAGGCCAGTACTAACGCTGGCTGTTGATATTGTCCATGAGAACAGTACTAGCGCTAGCTGTTCATATTGCCCCTGAGGACAGTACTTACGTCAGCTGTTGAAATTGCCCCTGAGGACAGTACTAACGCTAGCTGTTGATATTGCCCCTTAGGGCAGTACTAACGCTGATTGTAGATATTACCAATGAGGACAGTGCTAACGTTAGCTGTTCATATTGTCCAGGAGGACAGTATTAACACTAGCTGTTGATAGTTCACCAGAGGACAGTACTTACGCTAGATGTTGATATTGCCCGGGAGACAGTACTAACGTTGCCCCTTAGGGCAGTACTAACGCTGACTGTTGATATTACCCATGAGGACAGTGCTAACGTTAGCTGTTGATATTGTCCAGGATGACAGTACTAACGCTAGCTGTTGATAGTTCCCCTTATGACAGTATCAACGCTAGCTGTTGGCCCTGAGCTGTAAGGACAGTACTAAGGTTGACTGTTGATATGGTCCCTGAGGACAGTGCTATCGGCTGCTGTTGATATTGCCCCTGAGGACAGTACTAACACTGGCTGTTGATATCGAACATGAGAACAGTACGAACGCTAGCTGTTTATATTGCCCCTGAGTACAGCATTTACGCCAGCTGTTGAACTTCCCTTCGAGGACAGTACTAACGCTAGCTGTTGATATTGCCCCTAAGGACAGTATTAGAGTTAGCTGGTGATATTGGCCCTTAGGACAGTACTAACGCTAGCTGTTGATATTGGCCCTGAGGACACTGCCTACGCCAGTTGTTGATATTGTCCGTTAGGACAGTACTAACGCTAGCTGTTGATATGGCCCCTAAGGGCAGTACTAACGTTGGCTGTTGTTATGGCCCCTGAGGACAGTGATATCGCTGGCTGTTGATATTGCCCCTGAGGACAGTACTAACGCTAGCTGTTTATATTGGCCCTGAGGACACTACTTACGCCAGCTGTTGATATTGCCCCTAAGGACAGTACTAAGGTTGGCTGTTGATATGGCCCCTGAGGACATTGCTATCGCTGGATGTTGATATTTCCCCTGAGGAAAGTACTAACGCTGGGTGTTGATATTGAACAATGGCAACCACAGGGACAATATTAACAGCTATTGTCTGTAAACGTCCGCGTTGTCATGTTCAACAACTAGCGTCTGTAACGTCCACAGGGTCACTTTCAACAACTAGTGTGTGCTACATCCACAGGGACACTATCAACATCTAGCATCAATAAACTCTAAATGGACACTTTCAACAGCTGGCGTCCTTGTCACCTACAAGGACACCATCAACAGGGACAGCTTTCGTCTGTTAAAACCGAAGAGAGACTATCAAAATCTTGCGTCGGTGCCATTCACATGACTTCTATCGACATATAGTGTCTGATCAACAGATAGTGTCTGTAACATCGACAGGGACACTTTTAATAGATGGCGTCCGCTACATCCACAGGGACACTATCACATGTTTGCGTCTCTTACATCTACAGGGACACTATCAAGCGATAATGTATGTAACACCCACAGGGAGACATCTGCAGGGTCATTATCAACATATGGCGTCTGCAATATCCACAAGGATACTTTCAACAGCTGGCGTTTGTTACATCCACAGGGACACTATCAAAAGTTGGCGTCTCTTACATCCACTAGGACACTATCAACAGATGTGTAACAACCACAGGGACACTTCAACAGCTGGCGTCTGTGACATTCCCAGGGACACTTTCAACGTATGGTGTCTGTAACATACTAGCGACACTATCAACACCTCTTGGCTGTAACATCCATAATGTATATAACTGTCAACAACTTTAGTCTGTAAGATCTACAGAGACACTTTTAAAAGCTAGTTTCTGTCACATAGACAGGGGCACTATTAACAGCTGTCCCATGTAACATCCCCATATACACTAACGTATGTTACATCCACAGGGACACTGTCAACAGCTAGCATCTATACTGTCCTTATGCACACTATCAACAGCTAGTGTCTTTAACATCCACATGGGCACTATCAACAGCTAGCGTCTTAACGTTAGTTAGTAATGACCTAAGGGGCAGTATCAACAGCTAGCGTTAGTACTGTCCTCAGGGATCACATCAACAGCTAGCGTTATTCCTGTTCTAAGGGGCACTATCAACAGTTAGGTTTAGTACTGTCCTCAGGGTAATATCAACAGCTAGCGTTAGTACTGTCCTAAGGGGCAATATCAACAGCTGGCATTAGTAATGTCCTAAGGGGCAATAATCAGGAGCTACCGTTAGTAGTGTCCTTAGGGGCCATAACAACAGCTAGTGTTATTACTATTCTAAGTTTCAATATCAACAGCTAGGTTTAGTACTGTCCTCAGAGGTCATATCAACACCTAGCGTTAGTACCGTTTAAGGGGCAATATCAACAGCTTGTTTAAGTACTGTCCAAAGGGGCAATATCAACAGCAGGCGATAGTACTGTCCTCAAGGCCATATCAATAACTAGTTTTAGTACTGTCCTTTTGGGCAATGTCAACAGCTAGCGATAGAACTGTACTCAGGGGCCATATTAACAGCTAGCGTATTACTGTTCACAGGCAATATCAACAGCAACGTTTAGTACTGTCCTCAGGGGCAATATCAACAGCCAGCGTTAGTAATGTCCTTAGGGGCAATGTCAACAGCTAGCGTTAGTACTGTCACCAGGGACCATATCAACATCTAGCGTTAATACTGCCCTCAGGGGCAATATCAACAGCTGGCGTTAGTAATGTCCTAAGGGACAACAGAAACAGCTAGAATTAGTCCTGTCCCCAGGGACCATATCAACAGCTATCGTTATTACTGTTCTAAGGGACAATATCAACGACTATATTTAGTACTATCCTAAGGGGCAATATCAACAGCTGGCGTTAGTACTGTCCTCTGGAGCCATATCAACAGCTAGCGTTATTACTGTTCTAAAAGGGAATATCAACAGAAAGTTTTAGTACTGTCCTCAAGGGCAATAACAGCTAGCGTTAGTATTGTCCTAAGTGACCATAGCAACATCTAGCGTTAATACTAATATCAATATTAGTACTGTTCTCTTAGGCCATATCAAAAGCTAGCATAAGTAATGTCCCCCAGGAGCCATATCAACAGCTGGCGATAGTACTGTCCTAAGGGGCAATATCAACAGCTGGCGTTAGTAATGTCCTAAGGGCACTATCAGGAGCTAGAGTTAGTACTGTCCTTTGGGGGAAAAACTGTTATAAGGGGCAATGACAACAGCTACCTAAGGGCCAATATCAACAGCTGGCATCAGTATTGTCCTCTGAGGCAAAAACAAAACTAATTTTAGTACTGTCCTTAGGGACAATATCAACAGCTGGCGTTCGTAATGTCCTAAGGGACAACAGAAACAGCTAGAGTTAGAACTGTACTCAGGAGCCATATCAACAGCTAGCTTTATTACTGTTCTAAGGGGCAATATCAACGTTTGGTTTAGTACTATCCTAAGGGGCAATATCAACAGCTGGAGTTAGTATTATTCTAAGGGGCAATATCAATCAATAGCTGGCGTTAGTAATGTCCTAAGGGGCAATGTCAACAGCTAGGTTTATACTTACTTTTAGTACTATCCTACAAAGCAATATCAGATGACGTTAGTACTGTCCTCTGGGGCCATATCAACATCTAGTTTTAGTACTGTCCCTAGGGGCAATATCAACAGGTAGCGATAGTACTGTCCCAAGGGCCAATATCAACAGCTGGCGGAAGTACTGTCCTCAGGGGCCATATCAACAGTTAGGTTTAGTACTGTCCTCAGGGGCAATATCAACAGCTAGTGTTAGTACTATCTTAATGGTCAACATCAACAGCTGGCGTAAGTACTGTCCTCAGGGGCCGTATCAAGAGCTAGGTTTAGTACTGTCTTCAGGGGCAATATCAACAGCCAGCTTTATTACTGTTCTGGGGCAATATCAACAGCTATGTTAAGTAATGTCCTAAGGGGCAATATAAACAGCTATAATTAATACTGTCCTCAGGGGCCATATCAACAGCTGGCGTTAGTAATATCCTAAGGGGCAATGTCAACAGATAGCGTTAGTACTGTCACCAGGGGCCAGATCAACATCTAATGTTAATACTGATTTAAGGGGCAATATCAATAGCTATGTTACTATCCTAAAGGGCAATATCAGCTGGCGTTAGTACCGTCCTCTGGGGCCAAATAAACGGCTAGCGATAGTACTGTTCTAAGGGACAATATCGACAGCCAGCATGTGTACTGTCCTCAAGGGCAAAATCAACAGACTGCGTTAGTATGGTCCTCATTGACAATATCAACAGCCAACGTTAGTACTGTCCTGAGGTGCAATATCAACAGCTAACGTTAGTAATGTCTTCAGGAACACTTTCAAACTCCAGCGTTAGAGAAATGCCCTAATGTGCAATATCAACAGCTAGCGCTAATAATGTCCTCAGGGGCACTATCAAATGCTATCGTTCAAATATCCTCAGGTGCAATATCAACAGCTAGTCAGTAAAATGCACAGTATCAACAGCTAGCATATGTACTGTCCATATGGAAACAAACAGCTAGTGTCTTTAACATCCACATGTGCACTATCATCAGCCTTTGTTTTAACCACCATAGAGATACTATGAACAGCCAACGTTAGTACTGTCCTTAGAGGCAACATCAACAGGTAACATAGTACTGTCCTCAAATACAATATCAACAGCTAGTGGTAGTACTGTCCTCCGAGGCAATACCAACAGCCAGCGTTAGTACTGCCGTCATTGGAAATATCAACAGCTAGCGTTAATACTGTCCTCAGGTACAATATTCACAGTGAGCGTTAGTATTGTCCTAAGGGGAATATCGACATCTACCGATAGTATTGCCTTCAAGGGCAATCTCAATATATATCGTTAGTATTTTCCTCATTGACAATATAAACTGCAAGAGTTAGTACTGTCCTTATGGACACTATTAACAGCCAGCGTTATTAATGTCCTCATGGGAAGTATAAACAGCCAGCGTTAGTACAGTTGTTAGGGGCAATATCAACAGCCAGCGTTAGTACTGTCCTAATATCAATATCCAGCGTGGGTATTGTCCACAGGGTCAAAATTAACAGCTAACGTTAGTACTGTTCTCAGGGGCAATAGCAACATCTAACGTAGTACTGTCAAAGAGGCAGTATCAACAGCCAGCGTTAGTACTGTCCTAATGGGCAATATCAACAGCCAGCGTAAGTACTGTTCTCAGGGGCAATATCAACAGTCAATGTTAGTACTGGCCTAAGGGGCAATATTAACTGCCAGCGTTAGTATTGTCCACAGTGTCAAAATCAATAGCCAGAGTTAGTAATGTGCTCATGAGCAATATCAAAAGGGAGGGTTATGACTGTCATAATGGGCTATATCCACAGCTAGCGCTATTACTGTCCCCAGGGCAATATCAACAGCTAGCGTTAGTTGTGTCCTCATGTAGAATATTAACAGCTAGCTTTAGCACTGTCCTCATTGGCAATATCAATAGCTACACTTTTATTACTGCCCTAAAGGGAAATATCAACTGGTAGCGTTAATACTGTCTTCGGGGCCAATATCAACAGATAGCGTTAGTACTGCTTTCCATGGGCAATATCAGCAGCTAGCGTTAGTACTGTCCTCAAGGGCAATATCAACTGCCTGCGTTGGTATTGTCCTCAGTGGCAATATCAACAGCCAGAGTTAATACAGCCATCGTTAGTAATGTCCTCGGGGGCGCTATGAAGAGCTAGCTTTAGAACTACAATATCAACAGCTAGTCTGTAACATGCACAGGTATCAACAGCTTGCATTTGTTCTGTCTATAGGGACACTATCAACAGTTTTTGTCTTAACATCCACATGAGCAATGTCAACAGCCAACGTCTTATAGGGATACTATCAACAGCTAGAGTTAGTACTGTCCACAAGTCAATATCAACAGGTAGCGTTAGTCCTGTCCTCAGGGGCAATGTCAACAGCTAGCGTTAGTACTGTCCTCAGAGGCAATATCAGCAGCTAGCGTTAGTATTGTCCTCAGGGGCAATATCGCCGGCTTGCGTTAGTACAATATAGTCATATCCTTAAACGGTTTCCCACCAGTGTGTATGGATACTTGTCTTTTCGTTTACCCTACCTGTTTGCAAGCAATGTTTTTTCCCAAGTGGGTGCTTTTGATGAATGACCGTTCATGTACTGTGAAACTGCTATCCTTCGAAGGGGATGTTAAGCCGTTGATCAGACCCATGTACAGGAAGGGCCACACCCTATATAATGTTGCAGACATCAGTGACAACATGCCAGCAAAGCCTTCCACGGAAACGAGACTGTCATGATAATCAGAAATGAATGTGTGTAGTTTAAAAAAAAAACGAACAGTGGGCTAGCACCTCTTCCCCTAACCTGAGACGGGTGGACAGAGTATATTCCCTGCACGTCGTCTTGTTCCGTATTTGGAAACTCACATACTTGACGTTTGCCTGTTAACGTTGTCGATTTGTGTTAGCTGTGTTCGGGTTTAAGTTTCCAAACACAGAATACGTGTCAGCGCGAGATATGTCGAAATGTAAAAATTCCAGAAATGTCTACCTGAAAAACATGAACTAGTCGTACGAAAATGTCTAGATCGATGAGGTATTCTTCTCTTTGATGAGTTTTATGCGTGCACGTTTGGTTGTTAACGTTTAATATATTGCTGTATGGCGGCTGTTTATGCAGGCATTGCTTGATGTCTTCATGAACCTGTCTTGATAAGATCGACCCTGATACTTATTCTAAAAGGACATCATAGTAACTATGTTGTAGATACGCACCATAAGATCTACGATTCTCGCTGCTAGAATATACCAAAAGTATTAATCAAGTCACATTGTACTAAGACATCATGTTCTTGCATATAAAGCTACTGGTACTGTATAATGACAGAAGAAATGGTTGGTATTTAAACTAAAGGACGTTATTTTAAATGGTCTGCTTGAATGGTTCTTTTAAATCGTGTGTCAGTACTGTCCTCAGCGAAACAATAAACGGATACAGTCAATACTAATCACTGTGAAAATATCACCTACCAGCTTCTCTGGGTTCAGTACTGTCCTCAAGGACAATATCAACACAGCTAGCGTCATTATAGTCCTCAGGGACATAATAAACTGTTTAGGTGAATTTATTGATACGCGAAAGGGACGATAATAATGTTCATAAACTCTGATATTGTATCCTAAACGGTTTCGCTTACTCTACCCTTTGCAAGCAATGTTTTTTTTTCCAAGTGAGGGTTTTGGCCGAATGACCTTTCATTATTCGGGCAAGGTACTGTGAATCTTATGCCATCCTTCGAAGTAAATGTTAAGGCGTAGATCAGTCCCATGTACAGGAAGAGCCATACCATGTATATACTCATGGCATATCTCTTTGAATTCTGTGTTAATGAGGTAAAAGGCCCTTAGAGCTTTCCTCGGAAACGACGCTGCCATGATAATTAGACTTGATCATGTGCAGTATCAATACTTAGGAACAACGGGGACAGCACCTCTCCCCCTCATCTGAAATGGGTGGGTAGAGTATGTCCCTCACCGCAACCCCCACAACACACACCCCACACGAACATTGTTCTTATATTATATGCAGATTCCCTATGCATGTGTATATGGTTTGATAAGGTAACAAACAATATACCAATAGTATTCATCCATTCACATGTAATTAATAAATCATGTTCTTGCAAATAAACCGACTGGTTCATTATAGAAGGAAGAGGTGATAATTAAGCTAAAGGACAGTTTTGTTTTTAAAAATAGTAAGTGGTAATGTCTAGGCGATGTGAGAGATGTCTATAACACCCTTTAAGTGTAATTATTTTAAACAGTACGCGAATGTGTGTATTCATGCAGGATAAAATCCAAATAAGTCACATATATTAAGTTTTTCTTTCGTTAAATGATATAAGATGGTATTTCTCCTGTATACTCATATGCATTGGCTAATATCGCAGTTAATTCCTAGGCACTAGTAACTTCTACTTCTAATTAGGAAGTAGTAACTGATTAGGAAATAGGAATTAGCTTCACACATGTCAAAAAGAGCATACACATTCATATCCACGAGTAATGCGTAATTGCGGCTGGTATAGCAGTTAATTAGGCACTAGTAACTTCTACTTTGCTAAAATGAGTAACTAGACCTATTCGGAAAATTAAAGGACAATAGAAACATCTCTCACATCGCCTAATATCTTAATGTATGTAGATTATATGGCTTCTATCCTTATACTCACATTTGAATACTGTTTAAAAAAAGTTAATTGAATTGTGTTTTAAGGCGCAACAAAACATGAAAGGTTATATGGCGCCTAACAGGAACGAATGTGCCAGGCTCATCCTCCGTTTACATCAAGATAAAAATATGAAGATTGGGCCTAGAACCTTCTAACCTGCATGCAAATTCGATAATAGACACTCCATTTACGATGGAGCCACGTTTCCACGTTTGTCATGATAAAGACCTTGAATGGGCATGATAAAAAATGACAAAATGAATATGAATGTGTGTGTGTGTGTGTGTGTGGTAGTTGGGGTGGGTGGGGTGGGGTGGGGGGGGGGGGTGGGGGGGGAGTCCTACCCCTCTGTATGTGACGGTGTCTTTGTGAGATTGCAGTAGTTGTATTCTACCCCGCAACCACACGAGAAACAAAGTTAAAGTTAACGGATGACAGAGACATCGTACTTCTCTTATCAGTATACTGATAAGTATCGGCTGGTACTGCAGGTAATCAGTATACTGATATGTATCGGCTGGTACTGCAGGTAATCAGTATACTGATATGTATCGGCTGGTACTGCAGGTATTATCAGTATACTGATATGTATCGGCTGGTACTGCAGGTAATCAGTATACTGATATGTATCGGCTGGTACTGCAGGTAATCAGTATACTGATATGTATCGGCTGGTACTGCAGGTAATCAGTATACTGATATGTATCGGCTGGTACTGCAGGTAATCAGTATACTGATATGTATCGGCTGGTACTGCAGGTATTATCAGTATACTGATATGTATCGGCTGGTACTGAGGTAATCAGTATACTGATATGTATCGGCTGTTACTGCAGGTAATCAGTATACTGATATGTATCGGCTGGTACTGCAGGTAATCAGTATACTTATATGTATCGGCTGGTACTGCAGGTAATCAGTATACTGATATGTATCGACTGGTACTGCAGGTAATCAGTATACTGATATGTATCGGCTGGTACTGCAGATATTATCAGTATACTGATATGTATCGGCTGGTACTGCAGGTAATCAGTATACTGATATGTATCGGCTGGTACTGCAGGTAATCAGTATACTGATATGTATCGGCTGGTACTGCAGGTAATCAGTATACTGATATGTATCGGCTGGTACTGCAGGTATTATCAGTATACTGATATGTATCGGCTGGTACTGCAGGTATTATCAGTATACTGATATGTATCGGCTGGTACTGCAGGTAATCAGTATACTGATATGTATCGGCTGGTACTGCAGGTATTATCAGTATACTGATATGTATCGGCTGGTACTGCAGGTAATCAGTATACTGATATGTATCGGCTGGTACTGCAGGTATTATCAGTATACTGATATGTATCGGCTGGTACTGCAGGTAATCAGTATACTGATATGTATCGGCTGGTACTGCAGGTAATCAGTATACTGATATGTATCGGCTGGTACTGCAGGTATTATCAGTATACTGATATGTATCGGCTGGTACTGAGGTAATCAGTATACTGATATGTATCGGTTGTTACTGCAGGTAATCAGTATACTGATATGTATCGGCTGGTACTGCAGGTAATCAGTATACTTATATGTATCGGCTGGTACTGCAGGTAATCAGTATACTGATATGTATCGGCTGGTACTGCAGGTAATCAGTATACTGATATGTATCGGCTGGTACTGCAGGTAATCAGTATACTGATATGTATCGGCTGGTACTGCAGGTATTATCAGTATACTGATATGTATCGGCTGGTACTGCAGGTAATCAGTATACTGATATGTATCGGCTGGTACTGCAGGTAATCAGTATACTGATATGTATCGGCTGGTACTGCAGGTAATCAGTATACTGATATGTATCGGCTGGTACTGCAGGTAATCAGTATACTGATATGTATCGGCTGGTACTGCAGGTAATCAGTATACTGATATGTATCGGCTTATACTGCAGGTATTATCAGTATACTGATATGTATCGGCTGGTACTGCAGGTAATCAGTATACTGATATGTATCGGCTGGTACTGAGGTAATCAGTATACTGATATGTATCGGCTGGTACTGCAGGTATTATCAGTATACTGATATGTATCGGCTGGTACTGCAGGTATTATCAGTATACTGATATGTATCGGCTGGTACTGCAGGTAATCAGTATACTGATATGTATCGGCTGGTACTGCAGGTATTATCAGTATACTGATATGTATCGGCTGGTACTGCAGGTAATCAGTATACTGATATGTATCGGCTGGTACTGCAGGTAATCAGTATACTGATATGTATCGGCTGGTACTTCAGGTATTATCAGTATACTGATATGTATCGGCTGGTACTGCAGGTATTATCAGTATACTGATATGTATCGGCTGGTACTGCAGGTAATCAGTATACTGATATGTATCGGCTGGTACTGCAGGTAATTAGTAACTAATAACTTCTACAGAACTGGTGGTATGCAGAAAATTAAAGGACAATAAAGACATCTCTCACATCAGACTTATCACTTATTATCATTTAACGAAATATAACATAATGGCTTAATATATTTGACTTATATGGCTTCTCCTCTGTATGTATTCTCACAGATTGCATAAGCTGTTACTACTTCCAAATAGGAGACGAATGTGATTATTCATATATAATGCGTCGAAACTCAATACGGAATATGTGACTTGTACGCATTATGTGACAAAAATAGTTGTTGTTTTGTGTTTTGCGCTTTTTTTTTTGTTGAGTTGTTGTTGTGTTGTTGTTGTTGTTTGTTTGTTTTTTGGGAGGGGGCAGTGGTTGGGGGTTGGTTGTAAAGAGTGTTTTTTAAAGTTGCGCCATCATCCCCTTAACTGGAAACAACGCTTGTGCGCGTGCGTGCGTTCGTGCGTATGCTTTGGTTATTACTTGTTGTTTTTTTAATTGCGCCCCACCCCAATGTCAAATCCTTTATCCGCCCCTGAGTAGGGTGCATCCTCCCCAGATTTTTTCTAAAGTAAGAAGACTTTATTTTATGGATTTATGCAAACTGGACCCCAACCCCCTGCCTAACTAACAACCAAAGAACAATCAAAATACATACTTTTCAGACTTTTGTGGGGGTGCTCCCGATGCCCGCACTGGACCCACCCCTAGACCCATCCCAATATCACATGTACACCCCCTACCAACAAAAGCTTAATATGTATACATATAATTATTACTTTTCAGATTTTAGCCTGGTGCGTCCCTACCCCCCGGATCCGCCCTTGCCCTTGCCCTCCCCACGACCCACGACCCACGCCTCACCCATATATTTATTTGCCTCGGTGACAGTTTATGTCTGGTTACGGCACTGTGCGTGAAAGTTATTGTGTGAAAGTTATGCATAGCATCATTACAGATGTATACTCCGCTTTTTGTGAATTAGAGAATGTGTGCTAGGAATCGAAGACATTCCATGCCGATATAGTAACACGACATCCCAGACCATATCAGGACTCGATCGGCAATCAGTTGTAACTAGAAGAACGGTATTGAAACAAAGGTTGAAGGAACGTTTGGACCTAAATCTTAAAAAAAAAAGATCTTAAAAAAATCAAAAATCTGATTGTTTGTTTTTGTCTAGAATTGTATACAAATATCAAAACATATCACATAATTGCAAAAATGTACACCAAACTTAATCCTACCCAAAATTCCTACCCCATGTAAGAGACCGTAGTAGACATGTATACAATATCAAAGCACAACATCAGAGCATATCAAATAAATGAAAAACTGTACACCAGATGAGACTTAAAACCTAGGTCTGCTCGCTAAAATGCTTAGTGCAATACAGCGAGGATAAATAAACGCTTATACACACAAGTAAGGAGATATTGAGCATAACCAAATAACTGTCTGACTTTTATTCAGTGAAATATATACATGAAAACATGAGCATAGACACTAAGAAGTCTGTAGTAATACATTCGTGAGTTTGGAAAAAAAAAAAGCTTAAATTATTATTTGTAAATAAAGTGGGACCCACCGTATTTACCTTTTCTGCGATCACGTGACTTCCATTAGCGCATTAAGTTTTCACCATAGTATTTACTGTGTAATATATATGTCCCGCTTAGCTCAGTTGGGAGCTAGGTCGACCACTTTACGTTCACTATTATTACCGCGAGTGTAATTTTAGTTTGGGCTGCGAGTTCAAACGCCCGAAACGGTTTCTCTTTTTTTTTTTTGTACCGCGACTAAATTCCATCAAACAATCCTGCTTTAATTAGTAAATATTCAGTAATGTTTGGTGTGTAATGTTTGTGAACATAGTTAGTGTGTGTTTTATAAGCTAAAAGTTACGGACAGTGTCCCTTTAATAATGTTGATTACATTACGTCTTTATTTGTGATAACTGTTACACAAATGATGTACGGTACGGCACGGATTCTATTTATTATCCAATTACATCTGATATATATATATTTCATGTATGCATGCTAATTGTTCTTATACTAGTATATGATATAAATAAATTAATGAACATTATCGTTTGTCGTTATATACATCCTTCATACACTGATAATATAACATAATCTCTATTAGATTCGTTACTAAACTATTCATTGCTACTTTCGGTATTCTCCATACTACGCACCTGTTATTTTCGTTATATTTCGGAATGTACGGTACGGTACGGCTTTTACTCACAACCTCACGTAGACGCTTGTTTAGGTCATACAACATCAATTCATTTTCCATAGCTCTAAGCTCTGTACTGAGTTCCCTAACTGACAACTTCTTGAAAATATCTGAGGGCAAAGCAAAGGATGTGTTGTGCAAGTTGTCTGAGGGTTATGATAGTGTGATAACGAAAAACAGACACATACTAAAGTGTATTATTGAAACTATAATCCTTTGTGGAAATCAGGGGCTGGCCCTTCGGGGACACAGTGAAGATGACGGAAACTTCGTGCGACTGCTGCGATACAGAAGCAAGGATAATGCTCTCTTAAGAGAACACATGATGAGAAAAGAATCAAAAAGCAAGTACTTAACTCCAGAAATCCAAAACGAAATTATTCAAATATGCGGAGAAATTCTCGTTGAAGATGTCGTGCGCGACTGTAATAAAAGTCCGTGTTTTGGGTTCATCGCCGATGAGGCTACCGATTGTTCAACCATTGAACAAATGGCTTTGTGTGTCAGGTTTTACGACATAGAGCGGTGTGTAGTCAGAGAAGAGTTCCTGGGTTTTGGGGAGTGTGGTCGAACAACAGGAGCGGCACTAACGGACTCATTCCTCCAAAAATGACGGATAAAGGTGTCGTAATCCAAAATATGAGGGGTCAAGGATACGACGGTGCTGCGAACATGAGTGGCAAATATCGCGGTGTACAGGCTCGTGTAAGGCAGGTCGTCCCAGAGGCAGTCTATACACATTGTAAAGCTCACAATCTAAACCTGTGCATCATCCATGCGTGCCGCGAACCGCTTGTTCGGAATGCGATGGACATCATCCAGGCAATTGCATATGCTTTCGACTATTGCGCTAAAAGACTAGCGGCCTTCAATGAAGCGCTTAGCGAAGACGAAGTAGCTAGAAATCAAATGGACAAAAGGAGTAAGCTAAAGACACTATGTGAAACGCGATGGGCTTCTCGCATAGACGCGCTGTTCACGTTCAAGGCATCATTCACTACTGTTTGTGCAGCTTTAACAACGCTTGCAGAAGATGGAGACTCCAAAGCTAGAGCACACCTGGCATCCATATCAAAGTTTGACTTTATTATCCTATCCGGTTTGGTTAACTTGTCCGCTCTCTTGCAAAAGAAGGACTGTGATCTGTTGATTGCCGCTCAAGAGTCAAGGGTGGTGAAAGCCATGGTTAACGCTGACAGAAACAATCCCGCAGAGTGGGAAACGCTATATGAAAGTGCCACAGAAATTGCCAGACAAATTGACGTAGAACCATCTTTTCCGCGAGTTGCCCAAAGACAGCGCAATCGGCCAAATATTGCCGCTAACGACGCAAGCACATATTGGCGACAAAATATGTACCTGCCTTTCATTGACTACCTCACAACTGAATTGGACGAGCGTCTTCTAAATGCAAAGCCTCGCTTCACCGCACAACACCTCCTACCAAGAAACCTGAACCAGATCACTGACGTTCAGATTGACTAGATCTATGATGCCTACAGCGGAGACCTAGAACTCACCAAGGAGATGTTTCACAGAGAAGTTCAGAGATGGAGATTTAAGTAAGAACCCTAACCATAATACGGAAATACGCCGTGCGTATATAACTTGTAATCAATAAAAATGTACACTTAACCCTTAGCGTGCTAAGCGCGACTTTCGTCATATGACGGACAGTGTAGTTCCAGATCAGCCTGCGCATTCGCGGAGTCTGATCTGGGAGCTACATTGTCCGCTGATAAATCTATTAGACCATAGTTAACAGAATATCGGACAGTATAGCTCTCAGATCAGACTGCGCGGATGTGCAGGCTGATCTGGAGTTACACTGTCCGCATATGACAAATGACGCCTGTAGCACGCTATGGGTTAACATGTTTCATGTTATTGATACAGCTAGTATCGAACTATCATGCACCTAAAATGAATGTTGTAAATGTCAGTGTCTCATGAGACTCTTTTATTTATTTCGTATTATGTTGAAATACCTGACCAATTATGTAAAAAATGAGGCACGCTATTAATTTATTCAAAAAGAAATCACTTGTTTTTAAGCAAACGTTAATGTGTGCGTGTCTTTCATTTTTAATTTATTATACATCGCAATCAGTAACAAAATACGAATCAGTAACAAAATACGAATTCATATCAGGTGGACTGAAGATGCTGACCCCCAAGCGCCGACCAACGTGGCGGACACCATCACGGCCGCACACTCAGATCTGTATCCGGCCATATACAGGGTGTTATGTGTCCTCATCAGTATGCCCGTGTCAACTGCAACTGCAGAGAGGTCGTTCAGTGTCATGAGAAGAGTGAAGACATACCTCAGGAACACTATGACCACCAATAGACTGTCTGGTTTAGGCCTTTTAAATGTCTACCGGGAAATGGAATTAGCGAACGTGTTCTTGACACCTTTGCAGCGCGCAAAAACAGAAAATGAGCGCTTGTTTTTGAGTAGCTTTTCTGTGGGAATTAACCCTTTACTGCATAGAACTATATGTAAAATGGCATAGGCAAAACAGCATAAAACCAAATCAGCCTGTGAGTAACTCGCAGGCTGTTTAGGTTTTATGTTGTTTGCTGCTCATCAGTATATTTGACTTGCAATGAGTGCATAAAAAACTTGATAAGGTAGTGAACTGCTTTGAATGTTTTACTGTTGATTTTAATAGGAGTATAAAAGACGTAAAAGGGCATATATATGTGGTAAAGAAATGGAAATGTGTAATGTAAAGTTCTTGTTTTAAGAGTAATTATCAGTTACATAACGTTTTTTTACATCAAAAACTTGTAATACATTGATGCCGATAGGCCCCCAGAAGCCACCACAGACGATCTAGAAACAAAACATTTCCCGGGGGAGTATGCCTGTACAATATATTGGTAGAATGAAGCCAGTGTAATGCTTTTTTTAATTTCATGTCAGACACACAATGATTGAAATCAGTAGCACTGTAGTGGGAGTTATGCAGGTAATTAACTGTTAACAAACTTGATTCATAAATATTCTTTGGCAATTGGTGAGCAATGCATTGCACATTATTTGGTAAATTTAACACTAAACCTTTTTCTGCAAACTGACCACCTGGCAAAATAATAACCGTCATAAAAAACTCTATTAATATGGAACGTCAAACACGACTTTGATGGTCATTTTCCATTATGATGTGGTCACTTTCATTATGATGTGGTCACTTTCCATTATGATGTGGTCGCTTTACATTATGATGTGGTCATTTGTCATGATGATGTGGTTAGTTTACATTATGATGTGGTCGTTTTACTTTATGATGTGGTCATTTGTCATTATGATGTAGTCACTTTCCATTATGTTGTGGTCATTTGTCATTGTGATGTGGTCACTTTCCATTATGATGTAGTCATTTGTCGTTATGATGTGGTCACTTTCCATTATGATGTGGTTTCTTTACTTATAGAGGATTTTACATGAGTGCCCGTTTAATATTGAATTTATTAAACGCGTTTGACGGACGCACGCACAGACACGCGAGAGCGCGCGAACAGGCACATTGACATGTATATATGGCATACACAAACGAACCAAGTCAGTGCACATTATCATAGCATTATAGTATGGTCGGTGAAATTGCCTTGTATGAATGTCATGCAAACAAGCTTTACGTCCAATACATTTATGGAAGTTAGAGCACAGACAGCAAGCGCGGACAGGGGCACTGAGTACACAATACCATATAGAGCTTGTATAATATCGTTGGTTAGGCCTTTACAAGTTTTTTCTATGTTAAGCGTCATTGGGCTCGTAGGTTTTTGAATGGCTGGGCTGAAAAAAAGACATGAAAACGATCAACTACATAAATTCCTAATTGGAATAAACAAAATCGTATTAAATGAATATGGTTTCAGTTAGAATTTTGTTTTGTTTATGTGCCTGTCTTTCATGGTCATAGGAAAGTTTCACTTATTGGGAGGGGTTGTGGGATGGGGGAGGGTTGCGGCAACGTTTTGAAAATATATTTGACAATCAAAAAGTTTGTTTCAAATTGTTTTCACAAAATAAAAATAAAACATTATCCACGCCCAATTAAACTTAAACATACAACATTATCATATGGAAAAAAGCAGTTTTCGAAGAAAATGCGATACATAGGGATCACTTTGTCGTCCGTCAGTCCGTCCGTCAATCTGTCAGTCCGTAACAAAATTAACGTTGGCTACAACTTTGTCATTTTTCCATATTTGTGTGTGTGTGTAATTCTAAGGATTATAGTCCCTCCGCCTATATGCCCGGTACGCCCAGGCATAATGTGTGGACTGTAAAAGGGTGTTATTTTGAATTGTTAATCTATTTTTGTTGACTCCGCCACAGAGTCCGTCAAAGTTTCTAAACATGTTATCAAAGAAGAAAACCAGCACTGTCGGTTAAATCAACCTAATTTCTCGTTACTGGCTTTCTATAGCTGGCTGTAAAGGTGTTGTTAACGGACTGGTATTACTTGCACATAATAACATTAGAAGGAGATGAGGGATACCGTGCGACCTTTTGTTAGGTCGCTAGTATTTATACTTATGGGGGCACCTATTTCAGGACGATGCGGGGTATGATGCGACCTTTTGACATGGGTCGCCCATACTTATGCTTAATGGGCCGGGTTTTCTTTGGACTGGGATACGTTTACGACCGTTTTTACAGGTCGCGCGTATTTCAGGACGATGCAGGATATGATGCGACCTTTTGACATGGGTCGCCCATATTTATCCTTATTGGGCCGGAGGTTTTGGGGATGGGATACGTCACGACCGTTTTTACAGGTCGCGCGTATTTACACTTAGTGGGCTTGTTTGTTTAGGGTAATGTGGGATACGCAGCGACCGTTTTTACAGGTCGCCCGTTTTCTAGTATTGGTCTTATCTATTAATTTGATTGCTTTGCAAGTAGGATCAAAGACGACTTCCCGTTCCACCGACAAGTAGTATTGGAGTAGTGTGAAGAGGCCTTGTTCCCCATCCCCATCAGGTGTGTCTGGCTGGCTGCGTCGTCGTATGGTAGAGTTGTTGTATGCGTTGTTGGTTGAATCTTGAAGATGCCCAGACGCACTTGTGCAATACACTTGAGGTTTAAAACAGCTAGTGCGCCTGGGCGGTTGTTGATTCTCGATGTTTGGTTGGTCTTCGCGCCCTGGCTGATGGTCTTCTTGTAGACAGTCTGCCGCTAGCTGCTAGGACCTCCCTCTTCAAGACAACATGGTGCATTGTACTGTTTTGTTAGATCTCATACCATATATAGAGTGACCAAGTTTGTTTCAAAACGGCTCCACTGTAGGGTTTTTACTATGTTTGGGCATAAAGCCTTAATTTTGGAAATTGTAACATTATTAAACAATAAAACATTTAAAACAACATTATTTACAAAATTTATTAATGGTTTTGGTCACTCTCGTATATGTGGAGGTAGAAAGAGGTTGTGTTATACGTGTTTTTACGTACCTGTTTTCTGCCATCTCATGTGTTTTATATGTTGTTTCTACCGTATTACATATTGTGACTACGTACCATTATTTACTATGTTTTTATATAATAATCATAAATACTTTGCATGTTTATTTACACGTCCCCTATATGTCCGATAGCTAACTACTCTCATATATACGTCCGGTATTACGACCGCACTGTGCGATGTATTTTATCATATGCAAAATAGAGTCCAGGGCCAAATGCCCTCTCTCTCCCATTCCAGCGCGTTGTACGCCAAGTACTGTCGAAGAGTTACATATAACAGTATTATACCGGGACGGGGGAGGGATGGCATCCGGCACTTGGACATGTGCTTGTTTATACTGTATTCTACCTATTTAATTACACATACTCTCATCTATATACGTCCGGTAAAGCGACCTCGCCTGTTCATATACCCCTCACAATCACTCCACCGTGTTGTCGCGCAACCCCATCTTTTAAGTCGTATTCAAGCCTAGACTGGAACACGTTTGCACGCCCCACTGGCTACAGTGCTCCGAGCACTGTATTCGTGTCAGTGGAGAGACTCGCCTACTATGTAGGTGTGGTTCCTTCATAGTTTAGGCATTAATTTGGTAGCGCGGCCACACCATGCGATGTGTTAGGTCCCATGATTGACCTTGTCCCCATTACTGATATAGGGTCCAGTGCCTCGTCCTCATCGTTAACCTTACCCAGCGCTCACAGGGCCAGTTCCAGGATGAGTTACACCACCAGTCATTACCGCGAGTGTCAGGAAGGATGGCAGATTTGGCCATGGACCCGTATTGGTGTACCTAACCCTTAAAGCGCCATAGGCAAACCCGTGGCAGTTTTCTGTAACTTCTTTTTTTGTTTATTATATACTATATACTAACATTTTTAATAATAATAACATACTATATATCATGTATTGGCTAGTTATCTATTTTCTTCATGCTTGCTATTTACATTTCTCTTATATTTCCTCTAGTCTAACGTCATATGTATATCCCTTCTTATTTAGTTATACATTTCTAGATATGGTTGTCCTATTCTAATTTTTAAGCTAGTATTCGGGCCCGTACTCAAACTTGCTGACACGGACCCCCCAGTTCTCACTCACGCTGCAGGACCGCAGTTTAACGCGGCGCCGCCTGAGTTTTGAACCAAGTAAATCACTTGTGTCCCTCCGTTATCACTGTACCACAAAAATTATTCCACGTGCAGATGAAGCCCCACATCAGACTCAACTGACCGTTTTCAACTTTTGCTAGTTTTTTAGTAATAGGGCGGTTTGACCTATCCATATCTATGTATATCCACATTACATATATATTTGTATATTTATATAAACTTGGCGCACCCTGACTCAGTCATAAATCTAAACACGCTCTTTCTTACTTGTTCCTCTATTTGTTTTTCCGGGAACAGTAGTGTACTTTTACTTATTGATTTCAAGCCTAGTTCAAGCAGCTCAGCTTCTAAATTTTGTCTCTGCTCTTTATATAGTTGGCAGTGCCCTGGTGTATCAAAGAATATATGTTCAAAAGTTTCTGGCTGCCCACAAGATTTGCAATCCCTATTTTTAAATTTATCACGCCTTTCTGACCCTATCCCATTATGCCCTAATCTTAGCCTAGTGTATGCCTTGTCTATAAGCCTAATATCACTGTATTGTTCTATCGCGCTAGGTACCGATGGCTGTAAGCGTAACCTTTGAGTTGTCGTATTTTTCCATATTTTTGACCATTCTGTTTTAATATTCTCTTTAATTATGCTATACATGTATACTTCTTTTACCCCTAGTTTTATTGGTACTACTTGACCGTCTATAGAGCCTTGTTTTGCGATGTTGTCAACTACTTCATTACCTATTATTCCTACATGGCTGGGTACCCATGCCATATCGAGAGTTATGTTTTGTTTTGCTATTTTATTTATTCCTAACATTATTTTTTCAATTAGGTCCTGTCTGCTTTTTGAATTGCCTTTATTTATAGATTGTAGGGCACGAAGATACCCATGAGAGTGCCGCTAATATTGCTACCAATTCTGTTGTATATACCGATACTCTATAATTAAGTTTGATCTTTTTCTGGTATATTATCAAGTTAGTTTTGTCATAAATTACTATTCCTGCCCCTGCTATTTCCTTCTCCGCGTCTTTACTGCCATCGGTATAGATCTTTATATATTCGCCATAGTTACTATCGATATGTTCATTGCTTATATGTTTCGCGTTTATTGTTGATGTCTCCGTTTTGTTAATTAGATGGGTTAGGTCAAGACATGGTTTGATTGTTTGCATTTTTGTGATTGGCGTTAACAAAGGTTCTTGTATACTAATATCTTGCATATTATATTTTTCTACCAGTACCTGCCTGTATCGTTTGGGTATAAGGATGATTGATTTTCTTATACCTATCTGCTTTATGTTCGAATATTCTTAGTTATTAATTCATTAACCGGTAGCCTGTCTTTTAACCTGCTAGACCTGGCCCAATATTTTAGCATATTTTCTTCTCTTTTTAATTCGATCGGTATTTCCGCGCTTTCTACGAGCAGAGCTATTTGATTGGTTGATTTATACGCGCCTGTTACTATTCTTAGAGCTTTGTTTTGCATTATTTGTAGCGGTTTTAATGTCGATTTTGTTGCTGAGGCGTACGCGATACTTCTATAATTAATCTTACTTAGAATTAACGCTTTGTATAGTTTTAATAGCGATTTCTTATCCGCGCCGTAATTCGTTCCGGTAAACATTCGTAGCATATTTAAGTCTTTTGTACATCTGGATATTACATATTCGACGTTTTTTCCAGTTTAGAGGTCTATCAAAGTACATACCTAGAAATTTCGCAAAGGGTGCAAATGTTAGCTTTTTATTGCACAGTTGAAGGGTCGGGAAGTTTGGTTTTTGCTCGGGGTAGCCATTCCTTGAAACGAGTAGCACTTGTGTTTTATCAGGGTTAATTGTTAATCCCCATCTAAATGCCCATTTTTCGATTATTACTAATAGTTGTTGCCCTTTTATCACTGCGTTTTTTGCTTTACCGGAAGTTACCCACATTGCCCCATCGTCTACAAACTGTGATAATTGCGCGTGATCTTGCAGATTTTCTATCGGCTTATTATGCGCTTTTATTGCCTTTTCTAGGGTATTCATAAAGATACAGAATATTATAGGAGAAAGTACACTTCCTTGTGGGCAGCCATTTTCTGTTTCTTATGTTTCAGATGTTATATTGTTTACTTTAACCTTTATTTTCCTCCCATCTAAGAAATTAGCAAGCCATTTTAGCATTCTGCCCTTTATACCTATATTGTATAGTTGTAAGAGTGCCCCCTTATTCCAGTGTTTATCAAAAGCATTGCTTAAATCTAACATTATTGCCAATAAACATTTATCCGATATTTGGGCCTTTTTACAGTCAGATTCAAGCCTTACTAAATGATCATCGCACGTGCGATTTTGTCTGCAGTCAGATTGATACTTAGATATTAGGTTTTCTCTTTCAGCATAATTTACTAACCTAGGTTTAACCATTTTTAGCTCTACTAGCCGAAAGCCAGCATAGCTTATGGGATGCCGAGTTGTCCGTCGTCCGTCCGTTGTCCGTCGTCCGTCCGTCCGTCGTTAACTTTTGTCTCGTTAAGACGATAGAGCCTTCATTTTTCATCCGATCTTTACCAAACCTTAACAGGTTGTTAATATCAATGAAAGCTCGGATGAGGTCGAAAACCAGCCAGATTGGACAAGTAACAACGGAGTTATGGCCCTTGATTTAGTTAAAATGCTATATTTCTATATTTTGCCTCGTTAAGACGATAGGGCCTTCATTTTTCATCCTCTATCTTTACCAAACTTTACCACATTGTTAATATCAATGAAAGTTCGGACAAGTTCGAAAACCAGCCAAATCGGACCAGTAAGAGCGGAGTAATGGTCCTTGATTTAGTTAAAAACGCTATATTGCTATTATTTGCCTCGTTAAGACGATAGGGCCTTCGTTTTTCATCCTATATTTACCAAGCTTTACCACATTGTTAATATCAATGAAAGCTCGGACAAGTTCGAAAACCAGCCATATCGGACTAGTAACAGCGGAGTTATGGCCCTTGATTTAGTTAAAATGCTATATTTTGCCTCGTTAATACGATAGGGGCTTCATTGTTCATCCGATCTTTACCAAACTTTATCAGATTGTTAATGTCGTTGAAAGCTCGAAAAATTTGAAAACCAGCCTTATCGGACCAGTAACAGCGGAGTTATGGCCCTTGATTAGGTAAAAATGATATATTTTGCCTCGTTAAGACGATAGGGGCTTCATTGTTCAGCCGATCTTTACCAAACACTATCAGATTGTTAATATCAATGAAAGCTCGGACAAGTTCGAAAACCAGTCATATCGGACTAGTAACAGCGGAGTTATGGCCCTTTATTTAGTTAAAAATGCTATATTTTGCCTCGTTAAGACGATAGGGGCTTCATTGCCTTACCAAACTTTATCAGATCGTTAATATCAATGAAAGCTTGGACAAGTTCGAAAACCATTCATATCGGACCAGTATCAGCGGAGTTATGGCCCTTGATTTAGTTCAAAATGCTATATTTTGTCTTGTTAAGACGGTAGGGCCTTCATTTTTCATCCGATTTTTATCAAGCTTTATCAGATTGTTTATGTCAATGAAAGCTCGGTCAAGTTCGAAAACTAGCCAGATCGGACCAGTAACAGCGAAGTTATGGCCCTTGATTTTGTTAAAAAAATGCTATAATTTGCCTCGTCATACGATATGGCCTTCATTTTGCATCTGATCTTTGCCAAACTTTACCAGATTTTATGACTTTTTTTATATTATTATTTATTTATTTTTTTAATTTAATTTTCTTTAATTTATTTTTTTATTTTTTTATTGATTTATTTTTTTTTCATAATTTTTTTTTCATTATTTTTTTTGATTTTTTTTTTTTGATTTTTTTTAAAAAAAAAAAATTATTTTTTATTTTTTATTGTCTCTACTGGCAAGTTTGAAAACCAGCCAGATCGGACCAGTAATGGCAGAGTTATAGCTCTTGATTTAGTTAAAAATGCTATATTTTGCCTGTTTAAGATGATATAGTAACTCGCTTCAATGATGTTATAAGAGCCATATAAGCCAGTAGAGCGTCCACAGGCCCTCTTGGGCCTCTTGTTTGCATTATTTTTGATAATACTGGCGTAAGTGAAATGGGTCTATAGGATGATGGTAAATGTTTATCTTTCCCTATTTTGATTATTGGTATTATAATTGATTCGCACCAGTTTTCTGGTGATGTACCAGTTTTCCAGGATTGATTATAGAGTTCTAATAATTTAATCTTTCCATTTTTTGGGAGTTGTTTTATCATTTCATAATGTATTAGATCTTCACCAGGCGCCGTATTTTAACAATATTGTAGTGCATTGTCTAATTCAAAAAGGGTAAAAGCTTTGTTATACTCAATTTCTAGGTAATCATCATGATTTTCCATTTCTTCATCATATACTTGTTCTAATTTTTCTTTGATAGGTATAAACTTTTTATCGTATTCTGCTGTACTACTGACTTTTTGATAGTGTTCTACTTATAAATTGGCCTTCTCTTTATCTTCAAAAACATGTTTATCGTCTTTGATTAACACTGGAATATTTTGTATTGGCGTTCCCCTAAATCTACTTATAATATCCCAAACTTGCTTAGAATTGGTTCATTTTGGATATAAATTGTTGCCAGCATTCGGTTTTTGGCTTTCGTATCGTTGATTTGGCTGATTTCCTTAGTATTTTAAATTTCTCATAGTTTGCCGGACCTTTATTATATAATGTTTATAATTTTTTCTCGAGTTTTCCCTTTGTCTTATAATAGTATTACACTCCTCTGTCCACCAAGGGTATACCGCTTTTTGCTTTCTAATTTTTGCTTCTGTTTTTGGAATCGTTTTTTTACATATTTTTATATAGTTCTGCCGAAAATTGATTTTGATTATCTGTGATTGTTTTATTTTTTGTTGTAAACTCAAAATGTTTACTACTTTCCTGTTTAAAAAGGGTCCAATCTGCTTTTTCTATTTTCCATTTTGATGGTAGCATTATGGGTTCATACTGAGAGTTATATATTATTTTTGTTAGGGTTGGAAAATGATCACTGCCTATTGTATTGTCAATAACGCTGAAGTTTGCCTTATGTGCTAATTCAGCTGACATTAGACATAGATCTAAGGCTGAGTCAAGGTCGCTGTGTTCCCCTAATCTAGTTACATCATCATTATTAATCATTACACATACATTATCTTCTAAAGAGTCATACAGATACTCCGCCTCTTTATCATATCTTAGATCACCAGGGGGATTCCATGTAGGGTGTTTCATATTGAAGTCACCTAATATGATAGTATGCTTATTTACATTTCCAAATATTTTATCTAGGTTTTCCTTTGTATTAAATTCTGTTGTTTTCCTTGTATAGTAATTAATGATCCTAATATTATGTCTTGTTCCAAAAATAGTTATTGCATTTGTTTCTATTTTTTCAATTTCTGCCATTTTATGTTCTATAAATTTGATTCCATTCTTTACATATATTGCTACCCCACCTCCCTTTTCTGTGCCTGGTCTAAAAGTATTTACAGGTTCTTGATAACCATGTAATTTAATTATTTTATTTTTTAAATGTGTTTCTTGTATGCATATAATATCTGGTTGTTGCTTAGTATTATTCAAAAAGTTTTGAAATTCTGTTATTTTTGGTACTTCCTCCCCACACAGGCCCCTGGCGTTCCAAGACATAATAAATAGGTTTTGTTTGTAATTATTAAAACATTTATTGGACCCTTCCATCAAACCTATACTAGTTACTTCTGTTTTTTCACTATCCTACTTATTGATTAAAATCTTCCCCCGTAATTAGGTCGACAGTGACCGGCTGGTGGTGGTGGCATTGGTCTCCACATCTGGGCACAATGTACAACGTGCATTGGCCCTATGGGGTATTGATGCATCATAGGATGCTTATGTGGTGGTCCATATCTATGCCCCCGTAGTTGGGTCGATAAATAGGGGCGGGTGCTCTTACTATTTGGTTTGTTGTTTTGCTTTTATTTTATTTTAAAGCTTCCTCTATAATTTGATCTATTTGTTCATTTGATAGTTTCTTTTGCGATTTTTGGGATTATTTGTTTTAGAGCTATTTTAACCCTTTGCTCTACTTCTTCATTGATATTTTCTTGTTTGTTTACAAAAAGATTTGGTTTGGGTGTTGCTTTATGCTGCAACTTAGTTTGCCCTGCTTCTACCCTGATCTTATCTGTTTGTATAGCGAAATTCTTTTGTTCTATAGTTTGTATATAAGTTGTATATGCTGGGCAGCCCTTATACGCGGCACTATGGTTGCTATGGCAATTTGCACAGTTCTTTATGTATTTACGAGTGCATGATGTTGCTTCATGCGATTCTGCACAGTGGGGGCACTTTGTTTTGTTTCTGCAATTTGAGGTCGAATGTCCGTGCTTTTGACATTTATTGCAGCGGATTGGTGTAAGAAGGGATGGTTCAACAACTATGTTTAGTCCTGATTGGGTAGTTATTTGTACCGGTGTTTGTGCCGTATTGAAGGTCAGTTTGATCGACCTTGATGGAACTGGCCTACCGTTAACTTTGTCAAATCCTCTATATGCGCTTTGGATTTTATTGCCTTGGGCATTTAGTAGAGTTTTGAGCTCCACTTTATATTATACCTCTGCTTGTTTGCATATTTCTTCATCAAACTTTCCATATATACTCATCATGACCACATCAACATGACCATACTAAAATGTAAAGGTCAAGGTCACAGTGAAGGTCATTATATGGGTTAATACGCAAACTTAACGTTGCCTATAATTTTCTCATTTCTCCATATTTCTTCATCAAACTTTCAATATATACTTATCATGACCACATCAACATGACCATACTAAAGTATAAAAGGTCAAGGTCACACTGAAGGTCATTATATGTGTTAATACGCAAACTTAACGTTGGCTATAAGTCATTTCTCCATATTTCTTCATCAAATTTTTAATATATACTCGTCATGACCACATCAACATGACCATACTAAAATGTAAAAGTCAAGATCACACTGAAGGTCATTATATGGGTTAATACGAAAACTTAACGTTGCCTTTACCTTTCTCATTTCTCCATATTTCTTCATCAAACTTTAAATTTATACTCATCATGACCACATCAACATGACCATACTAAAATGTAATAGGTCAAGGTCACACTGAAGGTCATTATATGGGTTAATACGAAAACTTAACGTTGGCTATAACTTTGTCATTTCTCCATATTTCTTCATCAAACTTTTAATATACACTCACCATGACCATACAAAATATAAAGATCAAGGTCACACTGAAGGTCAATATATAGGTTAAATATTTTTTTTTTTTTTCGTGAAAACAACATTGATTATAACTTTGTCGTTTATCAATATTTATTCATCAAACTTTTAATATATACTCATTAAGAAAAAATCAAAAAAATAAAGTATAAAGGTCAAGGTCACACTTAGCGGGGCTGATTTGTAAAGGTCATTCATCTGGTTCTATAACACCTTGTTTACTGATAAAGCCCTGATAGGCGACACACGTGTTCCGCGGAACACCCATCTAGTTTAGTAGTCTGGTTCCCTTTCTCTACTGCGCTCGCTACTCTCTCTTCAGGCACGACCCACGAAGAGAGAGTAGCGAGCGCAGTAGAGGAAGGGTACCACACGACCCACGAAGATAGAGTAACGAGCGCAATATGGGAAGGGTACCACACTACTTTTAGAGCTCTTACCATTTGTTTTCTATAAATCATAGGGGGACCAAAGCATCACCCACCGCCTCATCCTGCTCACGAGTACACAAAGTAGATATAATTTCTGTAAAAAACACACGCTAAAGTCGAGACTGTTTATAACAACAAACTTATGTCATGATCACTCTCCCTCCAGAACCTGCAATTTAATTTATTTCCTCTTATTTGTTGTTTTCCTCTTCTTTCTATCTTCTTATTAGATGTTCCTGTTTGTATTTCGATGTATTTTCCCTATTAAAATGCTTTGTTCTTTTAGTAAAACTATACTATTTCAATAAAAGTAATTGTTTTGACAGCAATACTCAATAACTATTTTAAAAATCAATTTATTTGAATTTTCGCGGGGCGTGTACTTTCTTTTTCAACGCCGGTAAAACAGAAAGTGACTACGGTCGCAATCGTTGTTAAAATATGTCACTACTTCATTGACATTTTTCAAAATGGGACCGGGAGTAGTAAAAACAAACACAGAAGCATGTTTCTGGGCGTTTAGTTTGTTAATAATTCACATTTATTTGCCGTTATCGGGTTTATAAAGCCCCGTAGTCATTACGCCGTACTTAGTATTTACATGTTGAATTTTCAATGATGTAAGCGTTTTTTTCCCTATAACCTTTGACCTGGCCGCTTAAACTGAAAGTGTTGATTATTTCACACTTTTTCATTGTGTCATTGTGTCTTTCTTCCAGATTCGTTCCATATTTTATCATATACATGTGTCACAGACTAAAATATGGAATGGAATTTAGAGCAGAATGGAATGCGATTGGAATCAAAAACTCATACCATAATGGCATTCTAATTCCATTCCATCCCAGGTTTTAGAGTATGCCGATTTATACACAGTGCATTTAAACCATAGGCTACTTTTTCTACCTCGACACCGCAATACAATTTCTCAAATAACTCGCTGTAAAATAGTTAATTGTTGTTGCAATGTGTTAATCGCATGAATAATACGAACCTCTTCTTCTAAAAATCTTACTTCATCGGATACTTTAACATAATTTAAGATTTCTATCATTGTCGCAATTTGTCTTTCGCAAGCAGTGTCAATAGATGGCGCTATTTGAAGAAAAACCACGTGACCACACATACTACATCATAACAGAAACTTACCACGTCATAATGAAAACACACATCATAATGTAAAGTGACCACATCATAATGGAAAGTAACCACATCATAATGGGAAATGACCACATCATAATGTAAAGCGACCACACCATAATAGAAACTTACCACATCATAATTAAAACAGACTACATCATAATGTAAAGTGACCATATCATAATGAAAAGCAACCATATCATAATACAAAGTAACCACATCATAATGGAGAGTAACCACATCATAATGAAAAGTGACCAGATCATAATAGAAACTTACCACATCATAATTAAAACAGACTACATCATAATACAAAGTAACCACATCATAATGGAGAGTAACCACATCATAATGAAAAGTGACCAGATCATAATAGAAACTTACCACATCATAATTAAAACAGACCACATCATAATGTAAAGTGACCACATCATAATGAAAAGCGACCATAGCATAATACAAAACATTATGTTGACCACTGATGTTATGGTCGTCGTTGTGCCCTATACATTTAACTTCTGCTGCTATTATTCACTCTCCAGGGCTGATGATGAAATTGTGGTTGTTGACAGTTATTGCAGTGTTTCCACTTGTGGCATGTGGCAGTATGTCGCGGTCACAGCAGTGTGTAGTAATTATTTTACGAGAACATTTGAAGGAAAGCAACTAAATTTTAAATATCTGGCTTTGTAAACATCTGGTCCCAGGGTTCATTGAGTACAGTTTTCATTCACTTCAAAACTTGGTCGGAGCTATGACCATTTTTCAAATTGTTATAAATATCGTGACTGCACATTTGTTATGCACATTATGTTTCTTGTTATATTATGCTGAAGCCATGGCCTTGTTATTCCAATAAATATAAACTAAGTTCAGTATTGAGTCTCTTTCATAGCCCATCTTCAATAATGGAAAATGACCACATCATAATAGACACTTACCACATCCTAATGGAAAGTGACCACATCCTAATGTAAAGTAACCACATCATAATGAAAAATGACCACATCATAATGACAAATGACCACGTCATAATGGAAAGTGACCACATCATAATGACAAATGACCACATCGTAATGTAAAACGACCACATCATAATGACAAATGACCACATCATAATGTAAAGTAACCACACCATAATGGAAAGTGACCACATCATAATGAAAAGTGACCACATCATAATTAAAACAGACCACATCAAAATGACAAATGACCACATCATATTGGAAAGTGACCCCATCATAATGACAAATAACCACATCATAATGCAAAACGCCCACAGCATAATGTAAAGTGACCACATCATAATGGTAAGTGACCACATCATAATGACAAATGACCACATCATAATGTAAAGCGACCACATCATAATGGTAAGTGACCACATCATAATGACAAATGACGACATCATAATGTAAAGCGACCACATCATAATGAAAAGTAACCACATCATAATTAAAACAGACCACATCATAATGTAAAGTGACCACATCATTATGAAAAGCGACCACATCATAATACAAAGTAACCACATCATAATGGAAAGTAACCACATCATAATGAAAAATGACCACATCATAATGACAAATGACCACATCATAATGTAATGCGACCACATCATAATAGCAAGTGACCACATCATAAGGAAAAATGACCACATCATAATGAAAGGGACCACATCATAATGTAAAGTAACCACATCATAATGGAAAGTGACCACATCATAATGTAAAGGAACCACATCATAATGGAAAGTGACCACATCATAACGATAAATGACCACATCATAATGGAAAGTGACCACATCATAATGACAAATGACCACATCATTATGGAAAGTGACCACATCATAATGTAAAGCGACCACATCATAATTGAAAGTGACCACATCATAATGGAAAATGACCATCAACGTCGTGTTTGGCGTTCCATATATTAAAGCTATTAATCTCTTCTCAATAGTGCTTAAACAACTTAATTCTTCAGGAATGCAACCTACGTCTAATAAATTAATACGAAAGAGGTATATCGGGTTTGAACACCTTCAACGGTTGATGTACTATATAAACTCCTTTGAAAATCTTGTTTACAACATCAAATTATACAAACAATAAGGAGTTGTAAACACTGCAGAAACCTGTTTTTCACTAAAAGTGGAACATGTTAGCATATATAATCTTGTTTAACCGCATTAGTGTATGATACCAACAATATTGCGCGTTCTGGACACGAATCTTTTCTTTCTTTTGGCCTACATTAAAACTTACATATGTTTTGTTCACACACAAATGAACATTATCATTTATTGATCGAAATACACCGCAGGGACACTGTCATCTAACACACATGACGGGCCTATAACCACTCAAGTTTGTCAAACTGCTTTATAATGTAATTCTACTTGAGGTCATGTGTTAGTGTTGTCAGCTATGTTGGACGTGTGTTTAATAGGACTTTTGTGTGACTTTAAACCGTCCGTTTGAATATATGTTTGTTCACACCCAAACGATACTGGAATGTTTGAACAGTTTAATTTATGACGGGAGATATACAGGTAAGACCTATTTAAATACTGAATTCTTATAAACGTGACCATAATGTTATTTCCGCATTTGGCGCGTTTAACATAAACAAACTGCGTGTACTTAAACGTCTCTGAATTTATTAAGTGTATAGTTTTAATATACAGATATCGGTTTAATTTATGTATAAACATGTTACAGACACCACAGAATTGGAGGGAAATAGACAACTTATTATATTATGTAGGTCAGAACCACTCTATGTTTACATAGAAAACGTATTAGCAATCAATTATTTGTGGTCATTACTGTACTAATCAATGTGCACGGCAATTAGACTTGTCACGCTTTGTCGGTATGTGTGATGGCACATGATTGATGCAAACATAACATGACCGAACCCACGTTTATACATGTACTACGAGTGGAAATAGAACATGTTATAAATAAACCTTAAAGTTTATGTAAATAAACCTATACTCAACAGGGTATGAAGAAATAGTGCAGTACATGTGTTGATCATTTTAAAATTGTTATAGTCGAAAATAGTCGAAAGACTATTGTATACATATACAAGTCTCTTTGTAGTTAAGGCAGTATTGCGCTAAAACGTCCGTATAACATGCATTCAACAGGATCAAGTGAAGAGCGGTACTTTAGGATGTAGGCTGTTTAGATGGGTAAAGGAATATCAAAACAAAAATTAAAATATAATATGATAAGCATGCATTAAGTAAATTAAAACACAGACCAACTTAAGGATTATTAGGTTTTTAGAGTAAAATGAAATAAATTGCAAATGAAGATGCGATTGGAAATATAACGAATTTTAAATAAACCTTTATACAGTACCAGGGCTTTATATGAATATAATTATCAGCCCAGACAGTACCCTACAGAATCTGGATGTGGTTCGGTAAGTTACAATTCAGACTGGTACAGGTCACGGCAAATTGATTACAATTTAAGTGTATCATAGACACAAAATAAGTGTATCATAGACATACAGTAGCCTGGGGACTAGGCCATCGCCAACATTTAATTCGGGTTTTAATAAAGAATCTAACAACAGACCTCTAAGTATTTAAAGAAAATTACAGCTGTGTGTTACGTGTTCTATTGTAAGAAAGTTATGACGTACTGTGTAATATATTGGACGAAGTCAAGATTTGTTTCCTGCATTATTAATCAAGTGAGAATATCGCTTGTTATGCTGTATGCAATATTTTCACTGTTTTTAAGTTATTTTGAAAAGACAATTTCAAGGATACATTCGTTTAGAGAGACTGCCTGCGGCGTGTGTATATTTTATACACAAAGTAATGTAATGTTTCAAAAAATGCAATCTAATTATACACATATTAGAGGTGTAGTATGTTTTTACCTGCATAGCCAGTTTTAAAATCTATTCTAACACGACCTCTGCAGTCTTTCATATACACAAAGAAGGGAGACAGCTGTATGTTATTCTACGATAAAACACAGCTGTACCATTAATTCCCCGCGTATATTTCATCCGTTGGAAGCGCCACGTTACATGACGTCACTTGGTAAATATACGTCACGAAGACAAACTGAATTACAACAAAATTGCCATTCTCCCAAACCGTGCACACCCCCGAAATAAACCCATCATATGCACATGTACATATAACATTAATAAGCATCTTGAACAAGGTGAGAACGTTTGACTTAAGTAAGCAATGACTTAATTGTTTGTCACGTGAAAACTAGTGCATTGAAACGAAGAACTTTGCTAACGGGGGCGCCCAATGGAACAGCCTGTAAACATAGCAGCCTGATTACCTTGACCTCCGAGATAATATATAGTGCCCCAACAATAGCGTTAATAATGGGATAATTGTTGTGTTCGAATCGAAATAATAAATACGGACCTGTATTTTATCGGTGAATAAAATACAGTTAGTCGTTCGGATGCGAGAAATTAAATCACTCGTGCTAACGCACTCGTGATTTAATTACTACGCATCCGAACTCCTAACTGTATTTTATTCACCGATAAAACACAGGTACTTATTTATTATTTCTTAAATAAGTGACGTCGTATTATATAAACGTACATTGTTAACTGATATGGATGTAATTGTATACTGATATGGATGTAATTGTATACAATATCAAAGCTCAATCTCATAAACCTATACGGTAGTGAGAAATATAATATGAAATAATAATTTGCTTCGCCAAGTCAAAGACCTAATAACAAATAGATTGGACACTACGAAAATTATCTAAATTTCACGTGGCACAGTGTGAAAAATTCATAAAATATTTTCCAATTTTAAACACACATATCATGAAGAGTTTTATAGATACAAGTTTCAAATCCCCATCACAAATGTAGCGTTCTTTCCAATGATAGTATTTTGCTTTCTCTTACATTTAGAGCAAAAAAGGAGTTTGAAGGAAACTTTGACTATGTCAAAACCTTGATTTTTAAGAAAAAAGCAAAATATTATGAAATTTTTTACGTTAAACATCTTTTTATACAATTTCTTACTTAGAAAACAAACATAAATTATTATAATCGCATGTTGCTATTCACTATGGATCTTCTCATCAAAATCGGTGAATAACTGAGAGAGAAGATAGAAGGAAAAGTTAAGGTGCCACGTGATATTTTGGTTACTTCATTGGTTAAGATAGGAAGTTTCATATCTGTTTATTAATATGTATGTGGCCAAGTTCATGTGTTCATGTTTTGTTCATTTTAATATTGATATTGTCGCAAGACTATTTAATATATTCACACGTCTTACAACAGTTAAGGCAGTATTGCGCTGAAACCTCGGTACGACAGGATCAAGCTGATATTTTAGGATGTAGATAGGTAAAGGAAATAAAATAAAATAAAACAAGCATTAAGTAAATTAAAACATAGACCAAATATAGGTATGTGATTAAGATGAAAGAGCAAATGAACATGTTCTACATCACCACATATCGTACATGTGTTCAAGGGCGTAGCGCCCTATACGCACAATACGCACGTGCGTAATACAAAAAATGCCGAGCATAATAGACTAGAGAAAACAATTACTTCTAACGCCAGAAAGGTGCCTCAGAATGCTCCAGAATGCACAATTTCCTTCTTTATTTTATTTTTTTTCCCGGGGGAGGACCCCCACAACCCCCACCAGCGGGAGGGGATACCCTCTCCCACACCCGCCCCCAAACAGATTTTTTCGGTGTGCATATACATTTTGAAAACCTGGCTACGCCTATGTGTGTTGACAAGTGGTTTTATATAATCAAAATGCCATTTCCTTCCTTTAATAGCGATAAACACACTGCCTATCCGTACTGTCTCAAGTGGCTACCTACCTTGGAAGGAAATAAAGAATGAAGACACTGTTTCGGGAATAAATAGAGTTCAACTATCTCCGTCAGCCTTTGAAGACAATATTCTCAGAGACATTGTATCTTGTTCTTCACACTCCGCTCTCTAAAAATGAAGAATACATGATGCGAACAATAACTTAAAGCGCATAAACTAATCTGAACCCAACAAAGCGTGACAGTGTAGACCCATTTATTGAAATAAACTTCTACTAAATATATATCTGCTTATAAGATGGTCCATGCTTTCTATTTCCAGATGAACCTGGCGTTAACCTGAAATAGCTCAACAGCCTTAATACACTTGGGAACAAGCAGCCAAACTACGACGAAGAAATTATTCAAGACACATTGATGATACAATTTACATAGAATTCTACAGAACCTACAGTTTTTGGACAATCGAAAATTTGTTAAAAAGGCAATGGAATAAAAAATAAAGACATGGAAGAAGTTACTAGGGTTTCTGAAACCCTGTCAATTGCTGAGGCGCAAACAGACGCCCTCTTACGGTCTCTCGAGTGCTCTCTCTGTCAATCACGATTTACGAGTCCCAAAGAATGTGACTGTGGTCATGTGTTTTGTTTAGAATGTCTCCGAAGTTATCTGGAGAACAAGCAAGGGTCTAGCGCCGAATGTCCAACATGTAGGAAACACATTAAAGTACCAAACGGAGGAGTGAATGATCTACCGACGCACATTTTCTATGAAGATCTTTCAAGAGAGGTACACGTGCTTGAAAATGAAAATAAAATAGCACGCGGCTCGTGCAAGTTCTGTAGTGACAATGAAAAGCTACCGGCATCTGTTAAATGCATTGCGTGTCAAGTTCAAATGTGTGAAGACTGTTCATCCCATCACTTGCACGATGGTGTAACTAACGTGGTACAGATACATCGCAAACAGGACTCTCTCCTCTGTGATATTCTACCAAAAAGGGACACCGCATGCGATATTCACTCAACTGAATCATTACTTTTGTATTGTTTTACATGCAAGTGTTGTGTTTGCTTCAAGTGCAAAGACGAGAAACATTCAGATCACGAAGTTGCAGATTTAGCCGATACTGCAATACCAGCTAGAGCGTCAATAGCGGACGTTCGAAGTAAACTCAGAGAATACCTGAATGAGACCAGAGAAGCGCTGAATGATATTGAAAGAATTAATAAAGAATATGAAGAAAATGTTGAATCAACAAAAAGGCAGATCGAGGCGCAGGTTCAGATGTTAATTGATCATGTAATCAAAGAGAAAGAGAATATGATCGAAGAGCTAAATGCTCACGCAGAAGATGTACGAACAAGATTGGCTAACAATCAAACAGAAATGCAAAGCAAAGATGAGAGGGCTAAAACGATGTCGGAATTGACAGAAAATTTGCTAATGTACGGAAACTATGCCGAAAATACTATATACAATCAAAGTATTGATCACCGATGGCACGAAATGCAAGAAGAAAAGTTAAACCGGTTTGGACAAGGTTACAAAATGAGTGTTCAGTTTTTCATGAACGACGGCTTACTCTCCCTGCTTTCTCAAGACATCGGCACTTTGCGAATCACGCAAAATTTGTCGCCTTGGACGGCAAGAAAAAGCGTTACGGTGCCCTTTGATATGACATCATTAAACAACGGGTCAGTAGATATATCAACGCTTCAGAAAAGAATGAAATCCGCGATATCAAATGATTTTTCATTGAAAAGATCTCCAATTTTCTCAAAATTTGTGGATCCAAAGTGGAATTTGGAGACCTTCAAGACAAGCAAATCAACTGGACAGACAGTGACAGTCTGGCTACGAGCAGACGAAGAAGCTGAACACGTGTCCCGAGCATCGAAGCGCATATCAATGCGATCATACTCCTTACCATCGTTGATAGCAGAAATAGAATCATTTAATGAGAGGGGAGAGCATGAATATAGAAAAAACATAGACAAATTACCAGATGGGACTATAATCAGACTGGCTATTGGGGGCAAGGACACGATTCTTTTGGCCGTTTATCCGGGTCTGTATGCGTCCTCCATAATAGGCCAAGCAAAACTGAAATCGCTGTCAAAGAAAGACGTCGACGGAATTTATGTTGCGGTGCTTGAGCGCGGAATTTTCGTATGCGGCGAGTTGAGGAAAATTCCCATACCAGAAGGGCCTGGGTTCGATTTTGAGATCACAAGTAGAGGAGTAATTGTGTTGAAACCGGCTTTGCTGCCGGATGTCAAGATCTATTCAACACTTTGTAAAGAGGCTGTCACTGATCACGGAACACAGGAGTTGACGGTCATGAAGATTATGCAGTCACCAGACAGCGAAATTGTCGCAATTTGCAAAGACAAACATGGTAATATAATGTGTGAAAATATAGATGAAAGTGGAAAAAGGGAGACACGCTTTACTTTCCCAGAAAATTTCCTTTCTCCACTGACTTTTGAATTTAGGGAAGCGTGCTTCGATAGATATGGAAACGTTCTAGTGCACCTGCGGGGGTCGTCACAAGAAGACATTCTGTACCAGATTACAAGTAAGGACAACAGAAGAGAGTATCTTGCTAAGCCGGAGATGCTGCACAAGGTCGATAAACTCGCCGTTCTGCCTGACGGGAGAATATGCGTGTTTGACAAGACGGAGTGTGTGCTTATGACGCTGAGATACCTCTGATAGTTGGACATGTTAGTATGTATGACAAATATTGGTGTATGTTTGCATATGTGTCCGACTTCATGATGCTTAAGTGGTCCGTTACTTCGGTACATAGGTATTTAGTCACATACCTAATAACAAACAGATAGGAGTTATATCCGAATTAGAGAAGTTGCCAAAATATCACGCGGCACCATTAGTTTTCCTCCAAACTCCTCTCCAGGCCTGCCAAATCTCTGGATTTTTCAGTCGCTCTCCGAATCTCCGGATTTAAGTGTAAGATCTCTGGATTTTTCATCAAAACACAATGTTCCTGATTTAACAGCTATATTTTCACAGTTTATCAGCTATTTCTTGAATTGGTCCTGTTAAGCTCCCTAGTCAGAGGAGTATTTACAAGTATTTACAAGTATTTACAAGTGCCAAATCAATGGGGGTCATCCGTGTAATGCACGGACTGAATATACAATTAACACCTAAGGGCATTATTAGTTCCTTCAGTAACACAATGCCATTGCAATAACAGAAATATATCTGTGAATTCTTTAATTGGTCAAGTTAACTGAAATCACAAGTGAGGAACTAGCAACTTGTTGTGTGTGGTAACGCTATAACAACTGCTGCTGTGTACAATGTTTATAATTTGTATTAGAGTTATGAAGACTTTGTATTTGCATTAAAGGGAATAGAAGGACAGCCAAACAAACTTGGAAAAGGGTGAAAGAATTATCAAAATCGTATGATAAACAAAGAAGATAATTATGATCGTTTGAAGGTACTGTTGAAACCACAGGTTGAAGGAACGTGTTGGGACTGAAAAAAAAAATTGAAAAAAAAAAAAAATTCTAAAAAAAAAAAATTGAAAAAAAGTCTGATTTTTTTTTTATTTTTTTTTTGACTTCATTTGTACACACACCTCAAAACATCAAATAAATGAAAAACTGTACACCAAAAACAATCCTACCCAAAATTCTAACCCCGTGTAAGATATATGAATTTTGGGTAGGATTGTTTTTGGTGTACAGTTTTTCATTTATTTGATGTTTTGAGGTGTGTGTACAAATGTAGTCAAAAAAAAAAATAAAAAAATTCAGACATTTTTTTTCAGACTTTTTTTTTTTTTCAGTCCCAACACGTTCCTTCAACCTGTGGTTGAAACTGATGTGGAAGCTATGACATGACCATGGAATATTGATACATATGAAAACTTACTCATTAATAGGGGGAAAATTAAAGTAACTGTATGAAGAATATGTATAACTAATGGCAATAATGCTTTATATGCCATGTTAAGGAGTTTGCATTCATTTGCAGTGATTTGCTTTGCGTTAAATGATATTTATCAATATTCTATATATGGTCATATGGAACTATGACATCATAGCTTTCGAAATGGCGGCTCCCATATCCATTTTAGTACATCCTTCAAATGGTCTTTTATGTTTATCATCTGATTTTGATAATTATTTCACCTTTTTGCAAGTTTTCCAGAACTAGCTGTTTGGCTGTGTTGCTACATTCCCTTTAAGATCTGTTTAAAAAAGTAAGTGCACTTTCACAAAAAAAATAATAAAAAAATTGCTAATTTATTATTTTCTATGACTATCAAGCAATGCATCAATTTATATTAATTGCATAAATAATTTAAATTTGCTCTTTAAAAAAAGAAATTGCGAAAATCAAGTTAAATTTCATTTAAAAATGTTCTTCGCGCACTTTAAATCTTAAATTTTAAAAATCTCAGGATTTTGTGTTAAAAAGTTTTGGCAGGCCTGCCTCTCTCAAATATTCATTAATTTTGATGAGAATACATTCTAAAGATGTATAATGAAAAGCAAAATGCAAGTATAATAATTTATTTTCAAAATAAAACATTATTAAAAAAAAGCTGTTTAAAGTAATAAATATGACCATTTGTTGTTCTTCCTTTAAAATCTTGAGGGATTTACAGTGAAACATTTAAGTAAGGAAAATACCATATGAGTGTAAAAAGAAATAAATGTATGTTTTGACATGAATGGAACTTGTATACATAAAGCTTTACCATATGCATGTTAAAGAGGCTCTACCTATATCTTTTTGTCCACCAATTGATATAAACTTTGCTTAATTATAAAGAGGACTATGAAAAAGGTAAATGGCAATAATTTCTCCCAATGTAATATGCGTTTTGCTGGGGAAAAACAGGATTGAAAAGATCGGATTGAAAAGATCGGATTTTTGAAATTGTATTCGTAATTGTTTTAGACAAGCCGATGCGGAGATTTCCCGATCTTATTCGTTTACAATCGGAACTACCTCGTCTGATTAGCGAAGAGTTCCGATCGATTCGTTTGCTATCGGAACTGCGCCGAATAGTTTGTAATCGCATTGCGCATGTCAAAGAAAATCGTAAAAGCTCGTAGTTCTCCGGCAGGAATAAACGGCTGGACAGCATTTTATTCAAGATATTGTTTTGATCATAATTAATAATTTACAGAACTGGAATACGAACCATGTTTCTTCTTAGAATACTCATAAAATAGCTTTGTATACATATAAATGCAGTACTATTGAGTATTTAATATTTTACATTAAAAATCACGTAGATATAGGTAGTGCCTCTTTAAAGGCAGGCAACATTTTGTAAAATCTCCACGTGTGCCACATGAAATTTAGATACAGTTCAGAGTTTCCTATCTATGAAGTATTTGTTATTAGGTCTACATTTCAGAGTTTCCTATCTATGAAGTATTTGTTATTAGGTCTGTGATCTAGTATGATAGTCCAGAATCTACAGGGTGTGCATGCTTATCGAAAATGAATACTGATGCCAATTATAGAATTAAATGTATAATTAAATGTCTATTTCATTATGTATTGGAGGTTTATAGTTTGTAGAACTACACAGGGTGTTTGGGTAATATAGACTGGCAACGAGCCACATTGTTTTAGATTGAATTTAGTTGTTTTATATATATTTCATACATGATGGGCATAACGTGAATACAACTTTCTCCACTAAACCCAGATCAAGATGTTTTTTATATGATCTGTGATCATTTTTTGTTTTATACTATAGCATTGTGTTCTATCGTATCATGGTACTTAAATGGTTTGACGAAAACAATAAAATGTAAACAATATGAAAAGAAAAGTGAAATTTTTAGTGGTAAATAAAAATACCTTACATTTCAAAATCAGCTGAGAAATAAAAATTTCATGTGCGAAAGTGGTTTTTGATAGGGCATTTTCAGTACAAAATTCTGCTGCATGAAAACTTTGAAAACTTTCTTTGTTTAGAATTTGATTTCAAAAATGTTATTAAATTGTTGGATATTGGTAAATAAATATATCCTGAAAGTTTTATAGCAAAATATGAAGGATAACTGAGATTATTTGAAATTTCTTAAATTTCTGCTCCCCCACCAACAAGAAATTTACATGGGATCTTTTCCACTAAAAATACCAGTTCTGATGATATATAATTGATGTACATATTATTTAAATTGGTCATGCTACTGCATAAAAACCTTTGGCTGAATCAAGCGCCCCGAACAATAGGGGTGTTGAATTTTTAAGATCATAGGAAAATGTTTTCTGTTTTTGCATGTTTTGGAAATATCAATCTATTTATGATAAACAGGCTTATTGTTTTCAATTATTTTATTATATGAACCGAAAGTCATCCCATCTACAAACTTAATATAATATTGTAGCAGAGTCGCAAAATGGTTTTATAGATGTGACACTACTGTGATATCATAGAACCATTGATATCATAGGAAGCCAGCATAGAGTTAAGATTTGTTCTTCAATTAAACAGTGTACCAAATGTATGCATTCAATGTAATCAAATTATCACTTTAACTTAAATTGTTCAAATAATTGATTCTTAATATTAAATGAAAACTTGTATATGTATTCACATAAGTTTTATTTAGGTATAACTAATGAAAGAGTTCTTATACTATATATACTATACAGTATAAGAACCCTGCTCAAATTTTTAAAGAACATTTTGTTGTTTGCGTTTGACCTGTATTAATAATCAGATTTGAACATAAAATAAACAGACTATATAGAACATACTGAACTATTTATTATTTTAGCCTTTATAACATTTATTATTACTTGTATCATCTTGGTACCCAATCCAGAATATGAATGATATGGCCATTTAACAGCTTAGAGTATGTCAGGTTGGAATGGGGGATGGTGATGAGCAAAAACAGACAAAAATGGAGATGAAGATTAATGGAAATAAATATCTCAATTCCTCATTCAGATATAAAAGTCAGAACACTACATGTAGCATTCAAGGACCTCAGTCAACTAAAAACACACATAGAAACAAACAAAAACACACATAGAAACAAACAACTAGATGGGTGTTCAGTGGAACACGTGTGTCGCCTGTCAACTCTTTGTCAGTATAATAAGGTTTTTTGGACCCAGATAAATGACCTTGACAAACCGACCTAAGTTTTCCTGAAGAAAAAAATGAGTATTTAACCCATATAATGACCTCAGCGTGACCTTGACCTTTTAGTATGGCCATGTCGATGTTGTCATGATAAGTATATATTGAATGTTTGATGCAGAAATATCAAGAAATGAGAGTTTTAGCATACGTTAAGTTTTCGTGAAGAAAGTGGCGGGGGGTGGTCTACATCCTTCTGGAATGACAGTTGACTCTATTTGAACCATGCCAACTGGGGCCATCCAGAATATAATTGAATTGAATTGGGGTTTTAAGGCGCACCAACACATAAAAGGTTATATGGCGCCTAACACCTAACAGGAATGAACATGCCAGGCTCATCCTCCATGTACATTGAGAATATAAAAATCAAATGACATTCACTTTACAATTTATTCTTAAAACAGTTTATAAAGCAATAACAATTTCATAATTAGTTTTGACTGTATGAATGAATGTATAAATGAATGAATCAATCAACAAATCGATGACTCCGAATGAATGAATAAATGGTGATTTACAACCCTTTAACTTGGGCTGGAATCACGATGAACAAAAATGACAATTACTATGGAGATGAAGTTGATTAGTGCTGAAAATGAATATCTTGGAAATACAATTTATAGAACGGTTTATTGAATCATTTTAGAATTATTTTATATTTAGAAATTTGATGTTTCTTGGTTTCAAGAAACTCATCACTCATTGAGAGATAAAGTCTTAATCTGTTTCGCACAGCAATTTAAATACTCAATCAGTTCTCAGAACTCACAGAGTTGCATCATAATAGCATGATGTCATGATAGAAACAACCAAATGAAAACATTCTGATGCCTCATCCATCAATGATAAAAACTGGACCAAATGAAACCGGTTAATTTAGCGAGGTGGAGAAACTCATTACATTCTCAGAACACAATGAGGTTTTACTTGACAATGAATAATGAGGTTCTTGAAATCCAGAAACACTAAATTCTAATAATAAAATTATTCTAAAAGGATTTAATAGACAGTTGTAAATGAACAATATTAACACAATATGGACCATAATGCTATTAATAACCTACCTTTAAAAACATACAAATCAGGGGTTTTCATAACACAAAACATGTAATGGCTAGATGTATACACTATAGCCAGAATGCACTTTTTAGGTAGTAACTACAGCCCATAAATGTTGGTTATAGGCCTACTGGAAATAGTAAGCTACATGAAGAGATATGGCAAAACAAAATGAAATACTTCACGTGTCAAAAGTTACCGGCTCAAAAATCATTTGAAGCATCTTCAAATTTGGATACGATAATCGTGCAATCATCAAATTATGAATTCAATAGGTGAATATACTTCATTTTACAACATAACATTGTTTCAATCTGGTAGAACAGCACTGTTGTGCAAACTGGCAATAAAGCTATTTTAATATACAGCTGTGGGGTTGTGCTATTTTGCAGTACATGTATATCAACTCTGAGAGTACAATTACTTGATTGACCTACCGTATTTCCCCTCATAGTAGCACTCTTATTTTTTCAGTATGGGGTATGTCTTTTCTTTTTTTTTGTTCTGTTTGGGTATATATCTGGCAAGAACTGTTTTAATTACAATTACCTTCTTTTTTTTAAAAATGTCTGTGTAAGTAAAATTTCTAAAAAAAAGGTCGAACTTTTATTAGGGAGACGTATTAGGGGAAATTCAGTATTTTCTTAAACTCCGTAATCAAGTATATACATATACCCCACAAGGTGTGTGAAACGTATACTAGTCGTTAACTCTTTAAACTTATTTAATTTTTACTTTAATGGCTGATAATAGTTATGATATTCAAGTTTTTTTATTAAAAGTTTAATGTAAGTTTCCTGTACAAATATTTAGATACTTTTATGTGGCATTTCCACAATTTTAGTCTTCATGAATCAGGCACGTAGCTGCCTATTTCGCATTTTGAAAAAAAAAAAATGCATTTATAAGCAAAGAAAATGATTTGTTAGTATGACGAAAACTGGTCTAGCCACACGCCTGTGAATTTTATGCAGTTTCATGGTGACTGCACCAGTAGTAATTTTACATATTTTACATAATTGAAATTGCATATAGCTTTAATTGGAATGGAGTCTTAATGTTTACAAGACTTAGATGTTACTCTAATATCCAAGCTGTGTGGCAGGTGTAAATTGTACCAACTACAATCAGTAGTGTACTGGTCCTTTCGGATCATCTAGCCCAATATTTGTGACTTTAACACTTAAGCAGGTGCTAGCGGGAGTGTTGCACCTTGTATTACATCTCATGACCAGATTCAATAAAATAGGAGTCTGTTACTCTCTCTTGTTTGTGTTCCTTGCTTCGAAGGGATCCCCTTTGCAGTATTTATTAATATCAGTGGTTGTATATGAACAAAGAAGACTTTTAATAACCAATAATCGTCTAGCCCTGGTCAGATAACACGACAGTATAATGCATACTTATATATCACTTTTAGTAATAAGGTTATTCTGCAATTTTATAGACACTGCTTTTTTTGCAGAATATGATAATTCGACCCCCATTTGCATAGTTATATCATTAGTGGAGTATCGAAAATACTGAATAGAGTTATTCCACTCCTAAACCATAAGTTATGTGATAATTACATTTAATATATAATTGGAACTGACATTTTTAGTTGTAAATAAAAATGCCATAGTTTTGAATATCGTGAGAGTTAATTTTGTTTACAGATTTCAAATAGTTAGGTATCTTTATTTACCACTTAAAATGCCTGTTCCACTGGTATACAGTTTATTTAGGTACTAGCTAAATTCTGTCTGAAAAATAAACATAAACAAGTGCCCCAAATGATAAGTCGAACATCACATAATATGATCCAACAATATAGTTGTTTTCTTACTATTAAAGTCTAACATCAAAATAATTAACATAATGCAACATTATGTTGAAGTTGTTCTTTTACTATTTAAAATCTAACATCAGAATCAACCAATATGGTCCAACATGATCTTGGAGGTGTTTTCTTGCTGTTTTGAACATCAAATGAATCAAATAATCCAACATGTTGAGATTATCTTGGAGGCGTTTCCATATTAACATCAAAACCAATAGGATGGGGAACAGATCTGAAAATGCAAAACACACAATTCATTACCGATCTCCATTTAATAATATGGTTTGAACAAAATCCATTATTTACTCTTACATGACTTGGCATTGTCTCGTCATGTGGCTCTATAATGGTCCGAGGGCTTCGACTAGTTCTTTATTACATGCAGACCTTAATATCACCGTTCACCTGGTATTGTCAGTACTTTTGAGTGTTTTGAAAAGTGTAGTTTCTTGACTTAGTTTATACATCACCACAGAAGGAAAGCGAATACCTGATGTCAGTGGTGTGTATACTTGAGTAAAAATATAGATTGTGTATCTACGATTTTACATTCACAAACTGTTGCCCAACGTCACAACACTTTATTGAAGTCCTGATTCATAATATATAGAGGTGCTATGTGTCCTTTTAAATAAGTTTTAAATGGAGAAAGATGTGTTATTTGTTTACCTACAAAGTGAACTGTTACTACCAGTAGTGGTTTCAAATTACCTAGCTAACATGGCCAGTGACAATAGTACCACTAGACTTCAACAGAGGCAACTTTTACTGGAGTTACACAACCCAGTTAGTCAGTGTATTCAATTACTGGTTGCTGTAAAACAATTATAGCACACTATGTAAAGACTAGAAGGGTGTTCTACGGAACACTTGTGTCGCATGTCATGTGCTTATTTAAGGTTATGAGCTATGTCAGGTTGCAGGTTAAAGTTTTATGAAATGGGGCATAACTCTGCCAAAATAAAAATCAGAGTTATGAGACATGTGCAATGACTTTCCTTCGGGTAAGATGAAGATGTTTCATGAACAAAGATCAAATACTTTTCAAGTTATGGCTAAGGCAATTTTAACAAGAAATATCACTGTACGTGACAAATGCCCCCAAAGTGACCTTTGACCTCTAAGTGTGACCTTGACCTTCAAGCCATGGACCTGGATTTTGCGCGCAACACAACGTTTGGTTGTGGTGAGCACTTGTGCCAAGTTATTTGAAAATCTGTTCATAAATGCCGGAGTTATTGACCGGACACGATTTGACTTTTGATCTCCCAAGCGTGACCTTGACCTTAAAGACCTGGGTTTTGGGAACGACACATCATCTTGTTATGGTGATCACTTGTGTCAAATTATTTAAAAATCCCTGCAGGGGTTGTGATGTTATGTTCCAGACACAAAATTGCGTACCTGTTTTTGACCTATGAACTTTAAGTGTGACCTTGACCTTTGAGGTACGGACCTGAGTTTTGGGCGCGACACAAAGTCTTGTTATGGTGATCACTTGTGCCAAGTTATTTAAAAAATCCTGCAGGGGTTGTGACGTTACAATCCGGACACAAAATTGCATACCTGTTTTTGACCTGTGAACTGCAAGTGTGACCTTGACACATTGTCTTGTTATGGTGATCACTTGTGCCAAGTTAATTAAAAATCCATACAGGGATTTTGAAGGTACAGTCCGGACACGAACTACGGAGTGATGGACGGACGGACGGACGGACGGACGGATGGTGCGATTACTATATGCCCCCAAAACCCTATTGGGGGCGTAAAAAGGTGACAGATGGAAGACGATCGATAACGGACGATGACAGACGAGGAACATGATCCCTAAGTATCTGCCATGCTACGCAGGCAACTCATAGTAAATTAGTTCCCGTCAAACTTTATCAGAGACTGACCTGGAAATTGAAATTTGTTTAAATTAAATAGAAGAACAATGTCCAGTGAGATGTCATTGTAGAACCACAACACTTTTGAGTTGCAGTTGTACAAAAAAATTGTATTGTGAAATTTGGAGCTTTAACATGTATTTAAGTGACCATGACTTTGACCCAAGTCAGTTGGATTTCTGGAAGCTATTTAAATTAGAAGAACAAATGTCCAGTGAGATTATATATAAAATCATTGTTACAGTACTACCAAGACACTTTTAACGCAATAAGTCAAATTTGGAGATGATACATGTAATTAAGTGACCTTGACCTTGATCTTGTGTCTTACTTTATTAAGAAGAACAATGGCCAGTGAGATTATATACAGGGAATTTGACAATCTGCTTCAAAAGGTTACATAGTTACAGTACATATGGAAAAACTTTGACACAAATAGTCGAGTTTGGTGATGGTGGATGTATTTAAGTTAAACTGACCCTGGATCAGTTGGAGGGCTGGAAGTCTCTTAAGAAGAACAATGTCAAGTGAGATTATATATATGACATTTGGCACACTACTTCAAATGGTTACATAGTTACAGTACATACCAAAAAACTGTGATGCTAACTTTGAAGAAAATTTTCAAATTTGGATAAGGTACATGTATTTAAGTGACACTGAGTTTGAACCAAGGTCAGTTGGGCGGCTGGCCGTTTTCGAAATAAGAAGAACAATGACCAGTGTACATGTATTTAAGTGACATTGACCTTGACCCAAGGTCAGTTGGGGGTGGCTGGACTTTTTTCGAAATAAGAAGAATGACCCGTGTGGTTATATATGAAATTTGAAAACTCTACTCCAAAGGACAGCAAAGTCATAAGAATGATTATGAAATTATAATCATAAAGTTTGCCTTTGCCTCTGCCAACCAAGAAGCCCCCATACTGGTGCGAACGTGTGGATTCTAATCCCACGGGGAGCCCGACTTGTAAGTGAGGAAGTGTCGATTCTTACGGATGGTGGGAGGTGCACAGTACTGGTTCTACCCAGAAAAAATTGGCGGTCTGCCTCCATCACAAAAAAACGACCGTCATATATAACTTTACATCTGTTGAAAATGACGTAAAACACCATACAAACAAACAAATTATGTCCACCTGTTTTTAAAAAGTTCATTCGCAGTAAATATGTTGATTCAAAACCTTCTGATTAGAAATAGTATCTCCCGACTGTAATTGATAATCTCCCTTCTGACATTGGGGGGCTGTCACATGTATCAGCTTACATATTCTAAGAAGTGAAGGGATTCCCAACAAACAAAATACCATTGTAGAACTTGTGTTGAGTCTGAGACACACTTACTGTGGGGTGGCTTTAGGTATGTACATCTGTGGTAATGGGGTGCATGGAGGTATTATACCTGTAATAACAACATTATCCATTCAAGAGCAAATTATCAGTATTTGTGTTATTATAACTTCAAAATACTAGAAGGGTGTTCCACAGAACACTTGTGTCGCCTGCCGTGTGCTTATGAAGATGTGTGTGAAGTTTCATGAACATAGGTCAAATACTTTTCAAGTTATGGTCAGTTATGAGCTTGGTTAGGCTGCAGGTTAAAGTTTTATGAAAGAGGCATAACTCTGCCAAAATAAAAGCTAGTTATCGGACATGTTTAACGTAATTCCTTGAGGTAAGATGAAGATGTGTGTGAAGTTCTATGAACATAGGTCAAATACTTTTCAAGTTATGTCTAAGGTTAGGTTGTAGGTTCAAGTATGACAGACGATGACGGACAACAGACGATGGGCAAAGTGATCTTTAAGTGTCTGCCATGCAATGCAGTCGACACATAAAGCAGCTAGTCACAGTGTAACGACTGAGATATCGCCATCTATGATATGAACTGTGTAATAAAAGCAAAGTTGATATGAAAATATATCTTTAAAATGTATTTTATTTGGTGAAAATGAAAGACAAGCACTAAAACTTTTCTAGCCTAAAGAGTCACACAACAATGCCTTACCTAGTCTTCCGCCACATGGGGGAGTCCGTACAGATATTCGCCCTGATGTCACTGATGTCATCTTAAAATATGAGATATAACTTAACACACTGACAGAATGTAACAGGTAAGCCACATGGAAGACAGAAATTTACTGTAGCTGTTGTCAATTATCTTTCCTACTTCTTGATGAGAAGAACCAGTTGAGTTGGCTTAGTTTTTATGGTGCACCAACACAAAAAAGTCAATTTAGGTGCAAGTTGTTGATATCATGTAAACAATCAATATCAACCGACTTAATATGACCATAGCATACTATTCAACACAATGAACATTATATGCCCATCATCCATTTACATTGAAATAAAATATAAGGGTCCACCTTCTCACCTACAAAACAATGCAAAGTTGTTGCAAATTCTATTTCAGACACTTTATTATGCTGGAGCCATTATGGTTGTTTTCTGCTACGACTCAAGTGGCACCTGAACCCACACAAGGGTCACAGAATGAGAATGGTAGTACCCAGTTACAAAAGACACAAACTGTCCTTAAAAAGTCTGATATTTAAAAGACATCTAAATTGTTTGATCATTTGAGGTGTGAATGTGAAACTATTGTGACTATTTATATGTTAATCAATATTACTGTATCACCAAATCTCACAACAAATACACAAATATGAAAATCTGTCAAATCATTTCTTACTCAAGTTAAAATACCATAACAAAATAAGCTTGTTTGGATTTCTGCAGCAAGTGTAATTTACATATATATGTACAACTGATCCCTAGTGGGCTTACAAACAGTTGTACACATAATGCTATATAAGCTGAAGACCCTCTTAGCGTATACTGCCAGCGTCTTAATGTCTACCTGTACACCAGATGCTGGAGACCGTCTGCTGCCAGCACTTACCTGTACACCAGATTCTGGAGACTGCCTCCTGTCAGCACTGACCTGTAAACCAGATGCTGGAGATCGTCTCCTGCAAGCACTCACCTGTACATGCTGGAGACCAGAACTCACCTGCACACCAGATGCTGGACACCGTCTACTGCTAGTACTTACCTGTACTCCAGTTGCTGGCGACCGTCTACTGCCAGCACTCACCTGTACACCAGATGCTGGAGACCGTCTACTGCCAGTACTTACCTGTACACCAGATGCTGGAGACTGTCTACTGCCAATACTCACCTGTACACCAGATGCTGGCGACCATCTACTGCCAGCACTCACCTGTACACAAGATGCTGGAGACCGTCTACTGCCAGTACTTACCTGTACTCCACATGCTGGAGATCGTCTCCTGCAAGCACTCACCTGTACATGCTGAAGACCATCTACTGCCCGATCTCACCTGTACACCAGATGCTGGAGATTACTCCGCTGGTGACCGTCTATTGCCAGTACTCCAGATACTGGCGACCGTCTATTGCCAGCACTCACCTGTACACCAGATGCTGGAGACCGTCTACTGCCAGCACTCACCTGTACACCAGATGCTGGAGATCGTCTCCTGCAAGCACTCACCTATACATGCTGGAGACCGTCTACTGCCAGAACTCACCTGTACTCCAGATGCTGGAGATAACTCCGCTTGCGACCGTCTATTGCCAGTACTCACCTGTACACCAGATGCTGGAGACCATCTCCTGCCAGAACTCACCTGTACACCAGATGCTGGAGACCATCTGCTGCCAGAACTCACCTGTACACCAGATGTTGGAGACCGTCTGCTGCCAGAACTCACCTGCTGGAGACCATCTATTGCCAGTATTCACCTGTACACCAGATACTGGAGACCGTCTACTGCCAGAACTCACCTGTACACCAGATGCTGGAGATCGTCTATTGCCAGCACTTACGTGTACACCAGATGCCGGAGAACATCTACTGCCAGTTAAGGAGCTGGAAAGTAAAGTTATATAGGTTAAATTAACAAGTGTTGATGTACAGGGACATAAGGTCATCAGTTGTATGTGTATATGAAGTCTGGGAACAAACCTTTCAAAACTGTTTGAGATAGGTAAGTAATAAAAAGAGAAACACATGTTGGCATTAAAGCCGGGTTTTAATTTCTTTTCAAACATACAATAATTGTAATACAACTTTTTTCAAGTTACTGACAAACTGGACGTAAACTTAAAGCAAATTCTAAGTAAAGAAATATGACTTATTATGAAAATATTCAAGGGGGTTTATTCTGAAACCATTTTTTTATTTTTAGTAACAGTGACCTTAACCCCAATGACCTCAAATGCAATCAAAAGCTTCATTTTCATACAAGCTACCTATCCAGAAAGTTTCAGGCCATTATCTCATTCATAACTGTTATTGAGCGGAAACCATTTTTTCTATTTTTAGTAACAGTGACCTTGACCTTGAACGGGTTACCCAGTGACCCCAAATGCAATCCCAAGCTTGCTTTTTATATAAGCTACCTATCTAGAATGTTTAGTGCCAATATCTCATTCCTAACTGGTTATTGAATGGAAACCATTTTCTATTTTTAGTACCAGTGACCTTGAATCCAGTGACCCCAAATGCAATCCCAAACTTCCTTTTCATATAAGCTACCTATCCATAAAGTTTCATGCTAATATCTCATTCCTAATCAAAGTTATTGAACGGAAACCATTTTTCTATTTTTAGTAACAGTGATCTTGACCTTGAACCCAGTGACCACAAATGCAATCTCAAGCTGGCCTTTTATATAAACTACCTATCCAGAAGGTTTCATACCAGTATCTCATTCCTAAATGAAGTTATTGAACGGAAACTGTTTTTATATTTTTAATAACAGCGACCGTGACCTTGGATCTAATGACCCCAAATGCAATACTCAAGCATTCTCTTCAATTAAGCTACCTATCCAAAGTTTCATGCCAATATCTAATTCCTAACTAAAGTTATTGAACAGAAACCTTTTTACTATTTTTAGTAACAGTGACCTTGACCCCAGTGACCCCAAATGCAACCCCAATTTGCTTCCGCTTCATATAAGCCTCAAGTTCCATGTCAATATCTCATTCCTAACTAAAGTTATTGAGCGGAAATGAAACCTAGAACTATCAATGAAGGTGATGAATACCCCGATTAAATTTTAAGTCAAATAAAGGGCCATAATTCTGTAATAAATTAGGCAATCAACAATAGGTGATGTAGAGGGACATAAGGTCATCAGTTGTTATGCTTATATGTATGCTTATAAGTATGGGAACAACCCATTCGAAAACTTTGGAGGAATTTCAAATGAAAAGACGCAACGGGACAAAAATGTGTTACGTGACGGGACGCAATGGGACATTACTGACAATGCGATTCCTATATAGCTCCCATTTCACTTTGTGAAAGCGGGGGTATAATTATATAATATGGGTGACAACTGCAAATTATTAATGTATATGCCATTTTTATTCATTAACGTAATGTCTAATCCTGTTTGAAAGACCAAACATTATATAGACTATTTAGGTGATCCTTAATCATCATTCTGGATACAACTTAATCATTCTGTCACAAAAACAACGCCACCAATGAGCTGTTTAAACGTATGCTACTTGGGTTTTTGCCTTAGATGGCCGTGCTGGAAATTATTCTTTTAACCCTAGACGGTCATGGCAAGCATGTTGACCCATCGTAATTTTGACTTACTTTTGACAGAAATGTGTAGTATCTGTTAATATGTACCTATCTATAAAGTCTCCATTTTGTAAATTATGGTCTTACAAAAACTAAATTAGATGCACTGAAATTATATTCAGACACACTAAAGCAACAATATAGAGTGGAAAATTCTACGTCAAACACATGGCCATAATTTCTGTTATAAATCAGGCAATCAACATTGTGTGATGTAGAGGGACATAAGGTCATCAGTTGCTATGTGTATATGAAGCTTGGGAACAATCCATTCATGAAACTTTTGAAGTGAAAGCCACATGAAGTTCATTAAACAATATTAGAGATGAAGATTCCAAGTCCTACAGAGGGCCATAATTTTGTTATAAATCAGGCCAAATAATTTTGTGTGATGTAGCGAGACATAAGGTCATCAGTTGTTATGTGTATATGAAGTTTGGAAATAATTCATTCAAAACTGTTTGAGAAATGCAAGTAATAACAAGAGATGTTTGTAAAACATATATGACCCCACTCAAAGGATATACCGTAACTCTGGTGTAACTGAAGTTATTGAGCAAAAACCAAGTTAATATAGTGACCTTGACCTTTGACCAAATGACATGAATAACAATCCCAAGCTTCTGTTTCTTGAGCTGAACCTTGTGGTGAAATTTCTTTAAAATCACTCAAAGGAAATTAATGTTATTGAGCGGAAACCAATTTTCTATTTAAAGTAACAGTGACCTTGACGTTTGACCAAATGACTCAAATAACAACCCCAAGCTTCCTTTCCACATCTTGTAATGAATTTTCTTTAAAATCTCTGAAGGGAAATGTAAGCTACTGATCAAATCAATTTCCTTTTGGTTTGCTCAATAATTTAAATTTCCTTTCAGAGATTTTGACAATCCCAAGCTTCCTTTTCTTGAGCCACATCTTGTGGTGAAGCTTCGTTAAAATCTCAGAAGGGAACATTATGTTATTGAGCAGAAACCAATTTCCTATTTATAGTATCGGTGATCTTGAACTTCGATCAAATCCAATTGACCCAAATAACAATCCCAAGCTTCCTTTCCCTAAGCCGCAACTTGTGTTTCGTAAATATCCCTCAAGGAAAACTTAAGTTATTGAGCAGAAACCACTTTCCTATTTATAGTAATGATGACCAATTGACCTAAATAACAATCCCAAGCTTCCTTTCCATGGGTGGCACCTTGTGCTGAAGTTTCATAGAAACCCTTCGAGGGAGGCTTAAGTTATTGAGCAGAAAACAATTTTCTATTTATAGTAAATGTAACCTTGACTAGTGATGGGTAATCGGTTGAAATTTACATCGATCATCGGCTACAATCGGTTGAATTAATCGATCAATCATCGGTACTAATCGGTTAGTCAATATATAGTATAAAATGTGCATGTGAACCCCATGTTTCGGGCCATGAAAATAAGAATAATCTCTGGTTGTAATTACTATTTCCTGTCTTGTTTATTATGTCATTGTTATTTTAATTAGCAAACTAATTTTAATTGATATAATTGTGATTATTTGTGTATTTGCTCATTTTCATAAGTGTATTGTTCTGTATAATCATGTTAATTTCTATCATTATTAAAGTGCGATTTTCATTTATCGATGATTGATTATAGACTTTTATAAATCGATCATCGTAACCGATGATCGGTTAATCGTAACCGATGATCGGTTACAATTGATTAATCGGTACATCACTTACCTTGATGACCGGATTAACATTCCCAAGCTTCCTTGAGCCGCATTTGTCGTGAAGTTTGTAAAATCCCTTAAGGAAAACTAAATTACTGAGGGGAAACCAATTTTCTATTTAAAGTAACGAAATGACCAAATGACCCAAATAACAATTCCAAGCTTCCTTACCGCACCTCATGGTAAAGTTCAGATAAAATCTCTTTAGGGAAACTAAAGTTATTGAGCAGAAACCTCTTCTCTTATTTACCTTATATATAAATATCACATAGTTGAAAGTATAAAAGGCCCATAACTCTGCCAATATTTTGTAGAATTTGACCATAATCTACCTCGGCCTTTATTTTGATACTAGACATATTCACAACAAATATCGACTGAATATCTCAAATGGTTTACTTTAAAATGAGTGTAAAGCAATATACCCCTCTTCTGCGAAGGGGAGCATAAATATGTGTAACAGCACGGACTGGACGTTACGCACAGTGTGATTTCTATACAGCCCCCACTTCGCTTTGTGAAAGCAGCGGGATTATAAGACCAAACTATGATTAAAACATAAATTTTGTATTTGATTTTAATAATTCTGTTCTGGTAAAGGGAGTACATCAGCCTTTGGAGCTAAATTTGTTAAAAAAGAAAGAAAAAAAAAAAAAAGGAGTATGAAATGACCATTTTAAAACCTGAAAAGGTTCAATGATATAGTTGGAACATGCCTATAATACAGCTCAATAATTAGTAATTATAAGTCACAAAGTCTTATCAGAGCATAGAGGTATTTCAAGTTATAAATAGCTGTCACGTGAAGCACCGCAGCAAGATCTACACACGATGCTCGCTTTGCAATACATTGTATTTTTTTTACTGCCAAGGTAAAAATAGCTTTACCTGGTGTGTAACCATAGTTCGGAAATACCTTCTTTGCGTCTTTTATTTTATATGTACAGTGTAATTTCTTTTCGCGTTTTATGGATGATTTAGTTTTTTATCAATTTAATACAGAAATTGTGTATTTGAACAGTCCTAAAAACAAGAGGCCCAAGAGAGCTTGTATCGCTCTACTTGCTATATGGAGTCTTTGATGGCAACATGTGCAACTAGGCTTGGTACTGATCATTCCTGCCAAGTTTCACTGAAATCAAGACAGGGGTTCAGGAAAAATTGTCTGGATAAAGTTTGTGTATATTAGGTACTCATTCAACCAGAACACGGCGATGATAGGCGCAACTAGGCTTGGTACTCATCATCCCCGCCAAAATTCGTTGAAATTTGCAAAAATCACTCAACCGGAACACGGAGATGACATGCACAACTAGGCCTGGTACTGATCATCCCTGCAAAGTTTCACTGAAATCCAGCCAGTTCAGGAGAACTAGTCCGGACAAAATTTGTGTATTAGAACTTTTTATTAAAGAGCCATAACTCTGCCAAAAATAACTAGTTTTGGCACTGATCATCCCAGGAACATTTCATTGAAATCTGGCAAATGAAAGCCCTATTGTCTTAATGGGGCAAAATAGAGCATTTTTAACTAAATCAAGGGCCGTAACTCTGGTGTAACTAATACGATTTGGCTGGTTTTCAAAGTTGTCTGAGCTTACATTGATATTAACAATCTGTGCAAGCTTGGTCAAGATCAAATAATAAACTAGAGTGTTCACAAGGCAGAAAATGGCATTTTTCAGGAAAAAACAAGGGCCATAACTCCTGTGTTACTGATCCGATTTGGCTGGTTTTTTGAATTTGTCTGCATTTTCATTGATATTAACAATCTGTGCAAGTTTGGTAAAGATCAAATAATAAATGAAGGTGCTTGAGTGTTCACAAGGCTTAAGCAATGGCTATGGCAATTTTCAACAAATCAAGGGCCATAACTCCGGTGAAACTAATCCGATCTGGCTGGTTTTCGAATTTGTCTGAACTTTCATGGATATAAAGACATTGGCAAAATTTCTTAAAGATCTGTTTAATAATGAAGGCCCTAGAGTGTTCACAAGGCAAAAGTTAATGGACGACGGACAACTCGCCTTCGGCCAGTAGGGCTAAAACAACAATCCTGACGCACTCCCTTTAAATATAATTTTATAATTTGTAAAATTGAGAGACAGATACCTAGAACTGTTATTTCGGGAGGTTTGCTGCATGTAGCATTGCTGCTTAGTGCCTGGTGAAGAGCTTGTCACATAAGCTGTAAAGATGGACAGAACAAAAGATAAACATTTTAAGAAGAGATTAATACAAATCTCTCAGCTATATTATCAATCCTTGATTCAGAGATGATTCATTCCTTTTTGTAACTTTTCACAACAGTTATGAGGACAAAACAAACTGTAAAAAATAATATTTTTTAATTTTAAAACAATGTGTTAAACAAATTACCAACTATAAATACTATGCTGAAAACCAGTGCAAAAAAACAACAACTACATATTTGATTGAAAGAAACTACTTATTCTATAAAAACACTGCAGAAACCTTAGCGGTTGTAACAATAACCAATCAAGGCGTTGCATGAGTTTATAACGTCAACAAAAATAGTAGATGTGTAACATCGCAGAAATTCCATTGATTGTAAGAACTGCCTCGTTGGTTTGTATCCCAGTGACTGGCCAGGCAGTTCTGATTGTGTTTGTTACTTGCACTTCATTTCTTCTTTATTATACGGAATGTGTTATGGATCAATTTAACAGTAAATATTAAACTGGAATGGAATATTGTACATGTAAGCACTTCAGTCATTTATAAAGTTCCACAAGATGCATGTTGAAGCTGAAAAAACTGGAGAGTAAATGTTGAGGTTGAATTAATTTTCGTGCATAACTTATGTACACAATTTAGTATGCTTTGGGTTTTTCATTTTTGTTTGGATAGTGTGGTAAGTACTGGTAAGTTTTAAATCAATCTTCAATAGTAGTCTTTATAACAGGATATAAATTATTTCAGTTGCAGGTTAAAGTGTGACTGACAATGGACAGACAGATGAACGGATAGCATACAATGGACAAAGTGATCCAAAAGTGTCTGCCATTCTACACAGGTAACACAAAAAGGCAAGGTTAAGTTCCAGGTTAAACCTTTTTCAAAGGGAAATAATTAAAAAATATATATGAATCAGAGAGGTATGGGCCTATTTCAGATGTATTCCTTAGATCATACTAAAGATGTGTACACAGTTTCATTGTTGTAGTACTAACATTTTTAAAGTTATAATAACCCACAATCATTCGTCAGCTAAAAGTTAATGTACAAACAAATGGATGGATAGAGAGAGTTATGGGCCTTTTTCAGATGTATTCATTAGATCGTGTTGATGTGTACATGCAATTTCATTGTTGTAGACCAAATACTTTGAAAGTTATTAGCCACAGTCACTTGTCAGCTAACAGTTAACAGATAGATGGACAGATGAATAGAGTAAAAACATATTCTGTTTGCAAAGTGTCAAAAACAAATCTTTCTTTCTGAAGAGTTTTAATAACATGAAGCTAAATATTAACAAAAAAGTCAATTATTTATTGAAAGTTCTCGAAAGGCTAGTCAAAAACGCAAAAAAGTAATAAACTCTCATTAAAGAGACTTGAACATCTGACAGTCATATAGATATATATACGGTAGTTACTACATTTACCACATCATCTCTTATACTAGTATGTAAATAGTTTTAACAATATATTTTTACATTAGTTTTAATAACTCATTTTTCCATCCTTCATCAGTTTTTGCACAGAATATGACCTATATATATGTGTTGACATGCCGTAAAATACCATTCATTCATTCCACTAATTTAAAAGAGACCAGGAATACTTTTTGAAAGGAGACCAATAGATAAGTATAGACACTTACAAGTGAACCCCTCACCTTTCTGGACTGGAGAACTGCCCGATCTGCTTCTGTCACCAGATGGACTCCTGCTCACATGTAAATAATCATACAGACATACACATAGTCATTCTTTGAACCATATATGTGATGAAATCAAAACACATTTAAGTTAATGTATTATTAAACCATCAATATTAATTTGACTCTGACATGTATTTTCCTTAAATATAATCAAAATACATTTTTCAATTAAAACAGTCTGTTACTATTTTTATAAAAATAGTAACAGACTATTTTAATTGAAAATTTATTAGGCTTTACAAAAAAAACATGTCAATATTTAAAATTATTTATCAAATTTTGGGTTATAAAAGACAAGGAAAAGCCACTTTTGTAAAAATAAAAAATAAAAATTATGCATTAAAATGTGTAAATTAGACTTGAAGTTTGCTGATGTTTCCCATTCATGTAGAAAGGATTAGCTAGAGAACATCAACACACATTTTTTGTTTCAGAGTTTACCAAGAATTTCCTCAAAAAATTCAACATCTGTGGATTTGATTTAGATATTAAAAGAGTTTTTTTTTTTCAGAATGATTTTAATACAGATGTCAACCTTCATTTTCTTGAACACCAGCAGTACTGGGTAATGTAGTAAAACAATATTTATTATTATTTACCTTAGTGATCCACTATGACTCTGAAAAATACAACAAAAAGGCATGAGCATTGTTTATTTGAACATTTTTACTTTCCGTGAAATAATCACGGTCATCATTATTTCTGCCATACAAACTGCTGATGAATATTCATTCACTGGAGTCTAAAATCAATTATGCAAACACTTACATAGTGTTAAAGACAGATTTTGCTCATTAAACGGATGACAAAGTTTGAGGAAGTCTTACAACTTAATAGTGATATACGCAATCATTGAAGTAGAATAAAACCGTGCATACTTTTAAAGTCAAAAAAGTAGTTTCAATACCATATCGCAAACTAATGTGACCTAATATACTTTTATCTTGTATCCAATGAACACTGTGCTTATGCATAAAATGGGAAGCTTGCAGGGCAAAATAGTTATATGTACAGGTATTCAAAGAAGTTGTCTCGATCAATGCCTGTGGAACAAGGGGCGATTTAATGCAAATGTGTTAAAATTATATTCTTAAACTCACTGACGAAGTCTGTATCATCTCCTTTGTTTAAATTTATCTTTGATGACTTGACCCACACAAGTTTGATTGTGCTGGCTGTTGGAATATTTTTTTTTTTTTTTCTATAATTATATGTATTTTATGTGCGCAAAATGTGTACTTGTCACTAAAAAATCGCTTTAATTAGAAATGTTGGATATCCGAATAACGCCCCTGCAAAACTTCCAAGTGATTGTGACTAATTTGACCGTGTGATGATCAGAAATATCAAGGCATGTTTTTACACGATCTTAGTAATCAACAAATAAAATATGAAAGTAATTCGTGGAAGAATTTTGAGAATATGAAACAAGAGGGCCATGATGGCCCTATATCGCTCACCTGAGTTAATTTGAACCAATACAACAGGGCCAAAATGGTAAAGATCAAATACAAAATGAAGGTGCTAGAGAGTAACACCTTGGGCAGAGCCAAATGTGACCCAAGGGCTACATGTAACATATGAGAGCTGTGTGCTTTGTTGTTTTAGAGAAGATGATTTTTTTAAGTTTTTCCCTATATATGTCTATGTAAAACATGTGACCCTTGGGGCGGGGCCACATGTGACACACGGGTCACCATTTGAACAAACTTGGTAAAGGACCATAAGCTTATAGTAAATGCAAAATATCAAACCTCTGGCTCTTGTAGTTTCCGAGAAGATTTTTTTTTTTTTTTCCTATATAAGAAGTCTGTGTAAAACTGTAACCCCCGGGGTGGGGACAAATTTGACCCCAGGGTCACCAAACTAAGTAGAGGACCATAAGCTGATGCTACATGTAATACGTGAGAGCTCCGTTCCATGTGGTTCCAAAGAAGAAGATTTTTTTCGGTTTTCCCCTATACAAGCCTATGTAAAACAGTGACCCCCGGGGCGGGGCCAAATGTGACCCCTGGGTCACCATTTGAACAAACTTGGTAGAGAACCATAAGCTTATAGCAAATGCAAAATATTAAACTGCTGGCTCTTGTAGTTTCAGAGAAGCAGATTTTTTTAGTTTTTCCCTATACATGTCTATGTAAAACATGTGACCCTTGGGGCGGGGCCAAATGTGACCCGAGGGTCACCATTTGAACAAACCTGGTAAAGGACCATAAGCTTATAGTAAATGCAAAATATCAATCCCCTGGCTCTTGCAGTTTCCGAGAAGAAGATTTTTAAAAAAAAATCCTATATAAGTCTATGTAAAACTGTGACCCCCGGGGCGGGGACAAATTTGACCCCAGGGTCACCATTTGAACAAACTTAGAAGAGGACCGTAAGCTGATGCTACATGTAATACATGAGACCTCTGTGCCTTGTGGTTTCCGAGAAGAAGATTTTTAAAAAAAAAATCCTACATAAGTCTATGAAAAACATGCAAAATCTCAATATACAAACTTTGGACCCCCCGAGGCACAGCCATTTTTGACCCCGGGGACTTCATTTGAACAAACTTGATAGTCTAGCTGTTGGCGGTCATATTAAAAGAAAAACTGTCGAAATCTGTCTGGCGGTTCTTGAGAAGAAGATTTTTTAATGTTTTGACCATATATGGTAATGGCGGCCATCTTGGTTGTCGTGCTGACCTAATTTTAACAAATCTAAAAAGCATTCATCTAAGGATCATCCATGTGAAGTGTGGTCAAAATTGGCCAAGCGGTTTCTGAGGAGAAGTCGTTTGAAGCAAAAGTTAACGACGGACGACGACGACGACGGACGACGACGGACGACGGACGAAGAGTGATCCCAATAGCTCACCTTTGAGCCTTCCGGCTCAGGTGAGCTAAAAAATATAACTTAAACATTTTTCTGAAAGCAGACCTAAACGCAAAACTTCCAAGTGTGTGACCTTGACCTTGTGGTCACAGTTGATCCGAACAAGAGCTGTCGGAGAACAGCGCAGCTCGACTATTCGATTTTTCGGAGAATAATAAATTTATAGCTAGTATATACCATCAGAAAACAAGGCTACAACAATGTGGAGTGGGGTTGGCAGCACAACATAACTATGTGTAAGAATTGACAAAAGCAACACAGAAATATGTAAAAAAAAAAAAAAATAGTTTCAAGTGGGGTTGGGGTGGGGGGGGGGGAGCGGGAGAGGGCAGAGGCGGGAGTCAGTTGGGGGCTGGGGGAGGGTGCAACATATATGTGTAAGAACTGACAAAAGCAACACATAAATATGTAAAAAAAAAAGAAAAAAGTTTCAAGTCTGGGGCGAGGGGGGGGGGGGGGGGGGGGGGGTGATGGGGTGAGAGGCGGGGGCAGGGGTGGTGGGGGCAGGGAGGGTTGCAACATATATGTGTAAGAATTGACTAAAACAAATATGTAAAAATAAATAAATAAATAAATAAAAGGTGTGGAGGGGAGAGGGGGCGTGTGGATGGGGGGGGGGGGGGGGGGGGGGGAGGGGAGGAGGGAGCCCATGACCCAATATGGGTGAAGTAATAAGATGCATAATGCTATAACAAATCCCAAACCAAAATTATAGATATATACATGCTTACATGCAAACCTAGATCTGCATTTATTGCACATTTTATGGGACATCACAATTTGGGTTCCATGGGAGCCCAGAATTTGCAGAAGACAAAATTACTAATTATCCAACCCTTTACAACATAATTTAAGGAAACCAATTCCAAAATTTAGTTCAGCTAGGACAAAAAATGTAAGAGATATAGATAGACCTGTAAAATAGCTTACACGCAAAATTTGATGTGAAACAGACATATTTTAAGGGCTATCAGAATTTGGTTTCCATGGGAGCCCAGGGGTTACAGGAACCAAAATTACTTAAGCAGCCCTTACAAATAATGCTATAAGGAAGCTAATGGCCAAATTTGGTTGTGCTAGGGTAAGAATTGTAAGAGATATAGACTTGTAAACACAGCTTACACGCAAAATTTTATGTGAAATGGGGCACATTTTATGGGCTATCATAATTTGCGTTCCATGGGAGCCCATGGCTCCCATGGGTTACAGGAACCAAAATTGCTTATGCAGCCCTTAAGATAATGCTACAAGGAAGCCCATGAACACATTTGGTTGTGGTAGGATAAGAAATGTAAGAGATATAGACTTGTTAACACAGCTTACACGCAAACCTTGATGTGGGACGCCGATGCCAACGCCAACGCCGACCCTGGGGTGATTACATAAGCTCTCTTATTCTTCGAATAGTCGAGCTAAAAATGACAGTGTTTTTGTACGACCTTAGTTACAACAAATAAAATATGAAAGTAATTCGTGGAAGAATTTTGAGAATATGAGCAAAAATATAACTTAAACATTTTTCTGAAAGCAGACCTAAACGCAAAACTTCCAAGTGTGTGACCTTGACCTTGTGGTCACAGTTGATCAGAAAAATGACACAGTGTTTTTGTACGACCTTAGTAACAACAAATAAATTATGAAAGTAATTTGTGGAAGAATTTTGAGAATATGAGCAAAAATAACATTCAGACAAATGAATGAACGGATGGATTATGATGGACAAGGCCACAACAGTATAGCTCCCACCAAATTTGGCAGTGGCATAAAAACAATTTGTGTCCGGATGAAACACTGCCAACTCAAGTCTAAAGCTGTAAAAAGTTACAAGTCATTGATACTGATGGTGGACATTACATACAGGAATATATTTTTAACACTTTATAGTTTATTTAAAAACTAGAAAATGAAAAACTGGGCGACTGATGCCTGTTCTATATTTTCAGTGGTAAGACAGTAATGGCAGAAGGAATTATTCTCTGTGTGTTTTTTCAGCAAGCAAACATTTTGGATGATGGATTCCACTAGATTTTGGTGTTTTTTTTATATAAATTCTTGATACAGAGCTTAACAAACAGCTGTTTAAATGTGTAGTCACAATCTCTTAAAACCCCTTCTCCACCCAACACACATTTTTGATGTTTGTTACCTATATGTAATAATCTTTTTTCATCATTCCAATGCACCTCTCCCTGTTATAATGATCTGATAGGATCATGGATAGTATAGAGAAAACCAGAAAATGTTCAAGTAGATACTATCTACCTACTTTTTTTGACATGAAAGTAAATAATATGAAGTTATTGGTGTCTCCAATTGGTTATGGATTTCTCCACTACCAACGTTAGATAAAATCTTAATTTGAAGCATATAAAAGCCTATTATTTATTGCAAGGAATTAACAGTCTAGTTTGCGATTAACTGTACATATTGCAGGCAAGTAGGCCAATATTCTCACTGAATGGTGTATACCTTTTCACTGAGGATTCTTTTCAAGTAATTGTTTTCTTCTTTTAACTTTCCCTGTTCTCTGTAAATAAATGAAAAACCTTGAGTAGCATGCTGCTCACAAGTAATTCTTTCAGTACCTAACCGTGACCTACACTTCCAAACATATCTCTGTTAGAAAGCAATAATGTAGGAAGACAATGAACACAAAACTGTGATACAAGGTATCACAAGCCTGCTTGAATATTTGAACAGGAGAACTTTTGATTACAAAAACCTTGATTTCATAATGAATTTATAGGTGCCATTTATGACTTTGATGGTCATTTTCCATTATGACGTGGTCACGTTCATTATGATGTGGTCACTTTTCATTATGATGTGGTCACTTTTCATTATGATTTGGTCGCTTAGCATTATGATGTTGTCACTTTCCATTAAGATGTGGTTACTTTACATTATAATGTGGTCACTTTCTATTATGATGTGGTCCCTTTCCATTATGTGGTCACTTTACACTAATTATTTCAAGGGGTGGAAATCAGCGATTATTATGAACGTGTAATTCTAACGCATAACCTCTCTTTGCAGTGACCGCTATTTTTGTAAGTATCGATCTGTTTTTGTGTTCTGAAAATCGGTATTTAATTGTTATCTCCAAACTACTTGTTGATAATATGCATCAAATATAAATGCTGAATGCTTGTTACATGTCGGTATACCCTGCTTATGTTCGCAATGGCCGTATTGTGCTACGATGTTGACAGATTAGGAATTCTCAATCGGACAATGCAAAAGGAACGACAACTCTGGTTATTGATTGGAATTTGGAGTCATGCAGGTTTGCCAAGGCTGTGAACTTATTTAGACATATCCCTAGTAGAACAAATCCCATTATGATGTGGTCACTTTTCATTAAGAGATCTTGTATTATGAAAGAGCATTTTTCTAAGTGTTCTTGCAATAGAAACCATAATTTCGCATGAAATTACAAGACACACAACTGGACCTTGTAGGCAACATTCAAGTAAAATTTAAAGAATGTAGTGTCGGTAATTATGGAAGAATTTAAAGACAAGCATTTTTCATGATTTTTACAAATTGTGTTACCATGGCAACCACAGTTCTTATTCAAATCTACCCAAAAGCGGAGCTGCACAACTAGACCATGATATAAACAATCTTGCCAAGTTTTAAGTTTGCAGTGCCAGCTGTTCTTGAGATATCGCGAAGACAAAAAAAACAAGAGGTCAATGACCTTGAAGCTCTACTGATAGGTTTTGAAAGCTAGATCAGCATTCCTGGTTTCATGAAAATCTGTCAAGTAGTTTCACAGTAGTTGTTGCAAGTTTTTATATATAACTCTAGGTAAACAAAGATGGCAGCTGGTAGCCATGTTTAATGTCGAATCAAAACAGTTTTCGACAAGGACCAATGTACATCATTTCATGCTGATCATTTTAGAAAAGTCCCATATCGTTTATAGTTTTCAAGAATTAGTCGCTACAAACTTGTTTTTTAAAAACCTGTAATTTTTTTACAAGTTTTGTTACCATAGCAACCACATTTCTTATGCGAATCTACCCAAATGGGGAGGTACAAACTAGACCATGACATAAACATTCCTGCCAAATTTGGAGTTTGTAGTGCCAGCTGTTCTTCAGTTATCGAGAAGACAAGCAATTTTTAGTAATTTCTTTACAAGTTTTGTTACCATAGCATCCACATTTCTTAAGCAAATCTACCCAAAAGGGGAGGTGCATAACTAGACCATAATACAAACATTACTGCCAAGTTTGAAGTTTGTAGTGCCAGTTGTTCTTGAGTTATCGCAAAGACAAGCAATTTTTAGTAATTTCTTTACAAGTTTTGTTACCATAGTAACCACATTTCTTATGCAAATCTACCCAAAAGGGGAGGAGCACATCTAGACCATGACACAAACATTCCTGCCGAGTTCGTAGTACCTGTTCTTGAGTTATCGCGAAGACAAAAGTTTTCGGAACCTACCGACCGACATTTGCAAAGCAATATGACCCTCCTTCTTAGAAGTGGGGCATAATATGTTACATTTCAGTGTGTCCCCCGACTTTATAAGGTGATCTTCAATTGTGTAAGAAGTGTCCAATAGCCAGGGTACAAAACGTCTAACGCATTGGTCTTCGTACCCCAAATACGGTACATGTCACTGCCAGGACTCAAACTCACCGAGGCAGAGATTTGCAGCTCAAGGCCTTATCCAATCAAACCCTTATCTGAGGCCATCAAGTATGAAGACATAAGGACAAAACATGGACATTATATATCTGTATAAACTCAAGAAATGATCATGTGCAGACAGACAGATGGACAAACTAAATCAAATACACCCCCTTCTCCACCCTAACTTGGGGGTCATAATTAAACGATTCTCAAGATGATCATTTCTGTGGTTGTAGTTTATTCATACCTTTCTAGTACTTCAAACCGAGAATACATTTTTGCCATCAGCTCCTTCTCATGTTGTTCTATGAGGGTCCTCTGGTCCGAGACCTTGAAATATCAACAGCAAAATAAAATAAAAATAGTTTATAATAAGAAAATACAAAAAGGCCAATTTTATTGAACAAAATTGGGCGAGATAAAACAGTTCTGGTAAGTACAGAGAGAATTTTTCAAATGTTTCCCTATATACATCTATGTAAAACTGTGAATCCTGAGACAGAGACAAATTTAACCCCAGGGTCACCATTCAAACAAATTTGGCAGTGGACAATCAGCTTATGCCACATGAGAGCTCTATGCCTTGTGGTTTCAGAGAAGAAGATTTTTAAGTTTTTAGTTGTAAGTCTATGTAAAACATGCTAAATATCTTGATACAAACTTTGAACCTACTGGGCCTGACCATTTTTGACCTGGGGACTTCATTTGAACAAACTTATATAATAGTCATGGGGTTAGTTATCATAAATAAAAGAAAACTCGTGAAAATGACTGTTCAGTGGTACTTACTTGAAAAGAAGATTTGTTAAGGTTAAAACCATTTAAAGCGGCCATCTTGGAAGTCGTACTGATCTAATTTTAACAAACTTGAAACAACTGACCTAAGGATCATCAAGGTAAAGTTTGGTCAAATTTGCCCATGAGGTTTATGAGAAGTTTATAAAGCAAAAGTTAACAGACGGATGACAGACAAAAACTTGTCACACTAGATTACTTGGTGTAATAGGACTCAGTTGTGGGGTATGTAAATAGATAGGTGCCCGTTACTACTGTCTCTCCGCAGAGATAGCTTTTATAGTGATATCGATCGGTAGAGTGTCCGCTTCACATGCAAGGCGTCCCGAGTTCAAATCTGCTGAGTGCCTAAACATTTATAATTATGTCATTTTTCATTGTAATTTTTCCGGTCCGATTACACTTGGAGCCTTTGGCTTCGGTGAGCAAATAAAGCAGATAAAACATAATTTTCTGTATATTAACATTTGCTATACCTGAGTGTAATTTGTCAGTGTAATGCATTGCAATCCGAAACATTTTGTACACAAGTTTTTTAACATGAGGGTGTAGGCGGGTGTAAGCAAATGCCAACATATGGAAAATATTGTTTAACAGAGTTTTATTGTTATCTTACATACCTTCACTTGCCAGATTTGTAACATATATGTTCAGGTGTTAATGACAGAAAGCTTACAATATTGCACACATGTTGTATTGCACAGGTGTGACAAACAAAGCTTTGCCCTTTTTTTAATAGGATTTAAACAGCCATAGAGATCTTGAGTTGTACAATGGACACAATTATTTAGTGTACCTTTGTACTGTATTTTAATGAACTGGATTGGTATATAAGAACAGTTAACCATGTATGTCATTACAGCATACTCATCCTGTAGTCACATAGTTACAATTGTCACCTAGTACATAGTTACAATATAATGCTTTTCAAGCTAACTGAATTGAGTTTTACGATGTACCAACATAGGTTATTTATATGGCGTCAAACAGGAATGAACATGCCAGGCTCGTTCTCCATTTACGATGAGATAAAATACGGAGAATTTTCCTAGAACCTTCTGACCTGCAGTATTGCAGAGTTGCTGCAAAATTCTATAGTGCAAATTCCATTTACGATGGAGCCACGTTCCAATGTTTACATAAGCAGGGTCTTGAAGTCCTATTCTACTCCTGGTAACCACACAAAGCGCATCACGCGTAAACAACTGATACTGATCGATCCACCAAAATGATTGAAGAATACATACACTTTTCTGAAGCTGTGCAACAAAGCGCTTTCTTTGATGGTGCTGAAATTCAGCTGTCTGTAAATAGCATTTAATTTTATTATGACTTGAATCAAATAAAAGAATTAAATTTTGATTTTGTTTTATGGCTCATCGACACAATATAAGTTATTTAGAGTCATTTCCCCAGAGAGAGAGGCGGATACACAGGAATCCAGGAACCTCTTCTACAGATTCCTCTGGTTCTTTAACATGCTCGGAGGATATATTCCGATACATGGGACTGCCTGGTTTACGTTCCCATCTGACTGACAATGCTAAATGACTTTCCCCAAGAACACGCCAACCAAACTCTGGTGCCAGTGAGGTTTGAACCCAGGTCCTCCAGTTTCCAGTCCACCATGCTATTAACTAAGCCATGCCAGTCTCTTAATGAAAGAGATAATGGAGAAGGTGATGGATAAACATACAAATTTCATACGTTTATATGAAACATTGTTGACTATATTCATAAATCTTTCTTGTTGAATGATAAAATTGCAGAAATGTTTGATAATTCAATTATTTCATTTTTCATTTACGATCTAAATATTCATGAAGATTATTATATATTTTAACGGAGAATAACTAACTTACAGCTATAAGTTGTTTCACTTCACAAGAAATTTGTTTCATCATTTTGATAGGTTCTGAAAAGTATGCGTCTACTGGGGGTGTCAACTGAAATGAAATAAGATTTAAATAATAAAAGGAACATCTCATTGCACCCAACAAACAAGATAAAGTTGCTGACGGTAAATGCAACACTACCCATACCCGCTAAAACTGACTTCAGCACAGTAATCGACTGGAGGGACATTTTTACTTATTTACCTAAGGCCAAATAAAATTATACCTGAGTTTACTGTAACCTGACCGACCCGCTGAAAACACCCCCGACTCCTTTAATTTTTATTGAAAATAAAAAAAAAAAAAAAAAAAAAAATTCACGCGATCAAGGCCGACTCATGTGCTCATTGCCCTGCTGTTGGAACTGACCCTCTTCCGGACTTGCGAAAAATAAAATTAAACGGTTTTACCCCTTTGCAATAATTGCAAGTGATTGAGAAAAGAGCCAGTTGTTGCCCTGCCTTTTGGGAAACAATAACACATACACAATTTCATTTGTTATCTATTGTAGTTTTTAAAATACCACATTTTCCCATTCATCAAAGCTCATCGCCACCTTAAATTAACTTCGCCAAAAAATAAAATAAAATAAAACGCCTACCTACCTACCCGATTTTTTTCAGCAATGTTACAGAAAACACAGGTATAATTTTATTTGGCCTAACCGGTATACACTAAAATTAAGAGATTCTTTGTTTGGCCTTTGTCTACATACTTGTTTTACCCTTAATAGCCAACACTTTTTCTTGTGTTAAAATGTCCCTATCAGAAATTCAATTCAAACCACTTAAAATTAAGAGAACATAATGATATTGAATTAAACCATATTAATAACTACAGGTTGGTTTTAGTTTGCCTAAAACGTATGCCTCCCCCACTGGGAAAAGGGCCATAAATCTGTCAAAATTCATTTGACTAGAACACGATGGCTTGGTACTGATCATCCTTGCCAAGTTTTGATGTTCAGGAGAAGTAGTCTAGACAATTTTTTTGTATTAAAACCTTTAAAGAGCCCTAACTCTGCCAAAAACCATTGACCGAAAACTGCAATGAAACCGTCACTAGGCTTGGTACTGATCATCCTTGCAAAGTTTTGTTGAAAATCTGCCTGAGGTTCAGGAGAACTAGTCCAGACAAAGTTTGTGTATTAAAACCTTTAAAGTGCCCTAACTCTGTCAAAAACCATTGGACCGGAACAATGCAATGAAACCGCCACTAGACTTGATACTGATCATCCCTGCCAAGGTTCGTTAATCTCCGGCCAGGAGTTCATGAGGACTAATCTGGAGTTTGTGTATTAAAACTTTTAAAGGGCCATAACTCCACCAAAATTCATTCAACCGGAACATGGGTACGATATGCGTATTTAGGCTTTGTACATTAACTTTATGGACAGTTTGCCCATAGGGCAAGTTAACTCTGAAATTTACTTGCCCATGCCAGTTAATTGGTTGCCCAATTATTTAGACCCAAAGTGTTTATTTTATAAGTATATGATATATACTATTGTTACAAACAAAGCTAGAGCTGTCACCTTTTAAGGGCAACAAATATACCCCAGCTACCAGTCCCCACCCCCATTCTCCAACCTACCGTTTCAGTAAAGACTCAATTATTTATCAGTGGATTTGTTAATCAGGAATTATTTAACTGAGGTAAGACATGCTTTGCTTTTACTCTTTCGCATCCATTCACTTGTATACGACGGCATCTCATGAAAGAATTCTTGATAATCAAACCCATCCCTGAAATACCTCTAGATGATATAAAACATGTCTAATCATCACCTTAGACGTAAGCTTTAAAGCTGCTGGACTTGCTGTTCCACAAAGTAAGCATTTCTGTTTCCATCCTAAAAAAAACAATTTATAGTTCTTTATTAGAAAATATATTTTGGAAACCTTAATCAAACCCTTATAGGTCAACAGGTGGAACTGTTGGCAAAAACATCCCATCAGAGAATGTTATTAGAAAAATCATCATTACGCAAATCCGTTGTTTGAAATTAAATAAAGTGCTTATATAGACACTCTGTTACAGTATGAAAAGATTCTTGCTTTCAAAATAATTTTGGATGAAAATAAAGCAAGATTGAGATGTGTCCCTTTTCATAAGAAATACAGACCTTTATCTTGACATCTTTCACAGAAGGTATGTCCACAGCTAGTGAGGAAGTAGCACCTGCCATCCCCTGGCTGCTTGTAACATGTATTACAGTGTAGCCAATCTCCCATACTGCCTCTGAAATACACCAATTACACAAAAACAAAATTGTAAGTAGTATTCGTAAATTAAACACACTGATATTTAAAGGGACTGGAGGCGATTTAAATGTTGTAATGGCACGCGAGGTTCGACACTAACTTTTATAAGTAGGAAGCCTGCAGGACTTCCTGTCTTTGAAAACTGGTGGTCCTTCTAACAGATAGGTGGTCCTTCTCATGTACAGCTATACTTACCGAAACATTACAATAAAAAACAACAACACATATACAGTGTTGTTCTGTTCAATGTTTACATCATTTTTCAACTTTGTCTTTTGTTATTTTGGTAGCAGAGAGACGTTTTTGAGAATTTACCACATTTTTAAAGAACGCGAAAAACCGTTACACAAAGTCAATCATGCGGCCGATTGACCCTCCTATATGTATAATCCTACAGTACTACATGAGATGGATATACATCATGTATATTTTTAATGTTTGTAATTTAAAATAGGCCCGATGGGCCACCAATCTTTAGAAAAGTGGTGGTCCTTCTGAAAATCAGGTGGCCTCGGGCCAGCGGACCTGTGTTAGTGTCGAACCCTGGCACGGCCTCATTTATTGACCACTTATCAACTGCTCATAAGGGGAGAGGATGCTGTGCCACCAGAGGACACGTTTTTTCAGACCAAATTTAGATGGAAGAAGTATTTCTTTCTTTTTGTCATATTTAAACCTGTTTTTTTCCACAAGGCATAGTGTGTACGGAAGGAAACAATATAGCCTTTAGGGTATATTGGACTGTGCTCATTAAAGTTGGCATCGCAAAATCATTTTACATTCAGTTATTAGAACACCTCCAAACAAGTTATTTGATCAGTCTGTATTTATGCATTTCGGCGACATTTTAGACTCCCTGCGTATTTATTTTACATAAATTATTCATTTATATTATTTCATGAAACAAATAAGATCTGCATGCTGTGAATTTATTAAATAGATATATATCAGGGGCCTTCCTGGGGCTAATTTAGGTATACGCACCATCGAGTTTTGGATTCACAAATGTGCCTAACCCCCCTATACCTTCAGTTTTTATTGCATTTTTCGCCTTTTTTATTTGTTTGCTTCTTTAATAGCCTGTATGCATGTGCGTCAGTGCGTATGCCCAGGTACGCCCCTGTATATTAACATAACTGCCAATATTCAATATGCCACATAAGAGGAAGAACAAGGACACAAATCCAAATTAAAAACTATGCAATTTACATACCAATGGTATATTTTAAATGAAATTTAAAATAAATTGCGGTTCACGATTTTAAAGTTGAAGTTATGTAAATTAGAAAAGCATGAAACAAAATATGTCATTTCCTTTCATTTCAGTTGATAGAATGACTTGAAATAAATACGAAACTTTGGCTTAAAGATCTGAAACGTGTTTCAAGGCCTGGTAATGTTGATTCTGCTCCAAGAGTTATTCAAGAACTGCTGTTAAACTGTGTTGACCAAAAATATTCAAGTTTTCGTCACCACTCACCAGAGTTACATTTTTTAAAAATGAATTGACGAATAAGAATTCTACACCAAAGTCTTAAAAGGAAAAAGTTGACAAGATCTCCATCATCAACAATACTGGCATCGCTATTCCAATCATCTTCCACAAACGAATGTAATGTATTGTACTAGACCCGATTGATACTGCAGTCAGCAAACAGTAAGTAATGGCCATTTTCAACTGGCTTTTGTCGTAGATATACTTTTTTCCATTGAGATGGTTTTCTATTTGACTGGCTCAACTTCCTTAATGCGTTGAGTATTTCTGAGTAATTTCTTAACGATGTAAAAACACCATTATGTGTGTTGAGAACAGAAAAACAACTGACCAATCAATTCAATTGTTATTTAACTCTGATTGGATTGTATGAAAGAGGGAGGAAATCAATAAATAAATAAATGGAACCGCAGTGTGCTTAAAGGGACAATGTCCGTAACTTTTAGCTTATAAAAAACACTATAATTATGTTCAAAAAACATTACACACCAAACATTATTGAATATTTACTAATTAGTCAAAAAAAAAAAGGTTGTTTCCACTAACGGCTTCAAAAATAAATAGGGTAGGTAGGTAGGCAAAACTTTTTTTTTTTTTAATTTTTTATTATTAATGACCTTATTTTTGTTAATGAAAAATCACTTTTAATAAAAAAAATGCTGGGGAAGGTATTAATACCTAGATAATACATGCCGTTATCGCCCTTTTTCAATATTTCGTAATGTGCACTGGAAACCCCAGGGGTGTGGGTTCAGATCTCACTGGAGGATTTTATTTTTTTTTTTATCTCCATAAGAAACCTGGGTTGGTTCAACTTTTTATTTTTATTTATTTATTCTTGAAAAAAAAAATAATAATAATAATTTTTAAAAAAAAAATTGCAATAAAAAAAGTTAGGGTCGGCGGCTAAATAATAGGGTCGGTCGGGTTAGCGGAAACAAACACTTTTTTTCTTTTAATCCTTAAAAGCAAGATTGTTTGACGGAATTCAATCGAGGTACAAAAAAAGAGAAACCGCTTCGAGCGTTTCAACTCGCAGCCCAAAATAATATTACACTCACGGTAATAATAGTGAGCGTGAGCGTAAAGTAGTTGACATAGCTCCCGACTGAACTAACCGGGCTATACATATTACACAATACATACTATGGTGAAAACCTAATGTAAAGTGGGCGCTATACCGATATCATCATAAAAGCCAGGCGCGTAGCTGCCTATACGCGAGTACGCGGCTGAATCCACATGATTCTGACAAAAGCACCTCAGAACGCCCAGAATGCACCAGATTGCACCGCTGTTTTCAACATTTTCTGGGGGGCATGCCCCCGGACCCCCCTAGCACAATTATGAATCCATATGAATAGAGGGCTAGCTACGCCCCTGAAAGCTAGCTCTGTGGCGAGACAGTAGTAATGTGCTTATAAACATATCTATATACATATCCCCAAACGAATCCTATTACACAACAATTGTCAATATTGTAACTAGCGACAGTATGAACCAATTTAAAAATGTTTTAGACAGACACTTACATGAATTACATGGCGTTTCAATGAATTTATCGCTTAGCCCCTAGGCCACACCCTCGCCACACTCTCGGGTGTGGCAATGGGTACAACAGATAAAGGGGTCGAACTGGTACGTGGCCGAAACTTCTGAAGTTAAATGTTGGGTTACTGCTTTGTCATGTGTTTTATACATTTGTTTAAGTGACGGCCAGTAAAAGATTGGGATCATATATATTCGGAGGTTTTGTCCTGCACAGAATCACATATTTATAAAGAAACACTGAATAATTCGTTCTTTAAAGCTGTTAAAACCGGCATGATAACAAGACTAGTCGTCTGCATGTGAGTTATCGCCCTTGGCGTACTTCTCTATCTTGGAGATTATACAATGTTTACTTCCGGTTGATCTTTTCTACTGTTTTTAATTGTCAACATTTGGTAAAATGAGTCAATCAGGGTCAGCCATCAAAGAAAGGTATATTTATTTATGTCAAGGAAACATTCATTTGAAATACATTGACGACTTGAGTGAAAAATATGCTCTTAATTGTGTTAGCATTGAACCGTTAGAGATAATTTGATTTTTGTCAAGCTGAAACCTGTTTTCATGAATCCTTGTCGTGACATTTCGCTGTTTGTCTGCGTTAATATGCAAGGTAATTAGAAAAAGTTATACGCATTAAACTAGCACTCGCAGTAATGGTGATGATGTCACTTACAGTTATTATAGTTTCGAAAGACGTCATGTCAGTACAGACGCGCATATCTCGGAACAGGTGTATAAGTGGTCACATTGCTTTTATTTTGATTGGCTATGGTCCTATCAGAGCAGAAATGCAGAAAGGGTAATTACATACGTAGTAATGAAAGTGAAAGGTTTTGGGTTAAAGCCTTGCCATACTGCAACAGAAACTATTGGAAACAGCAAGTGCTCTTGTCAGAGCTTAATTCAGATAAGGTGCATATTTGTGTAAATATACAATTAAAACCATGACAAAAGCAATAGAAAACTCATAGCATGCATATCGTAATGTATATCTTGAAACCAAAGCAACTGAAAAAAAACGTGTGTAAGTCTGGTTTCAAACATTCATTTAAATTTTGATTTATTGTATACACCACTTATATTATCATGTAGGCACTTGGAGGTCTAAATTATGCTTCTGCTACAAAAATGATTCTCCCAAACGCGGTCGCAGCGAAAGGTACATATACCTTAACCAACTCCACTCGATGAACAATTAGTTTGAATTGAATAAATCATTGGAAACTAACTAGGAGTGTAACAATATCAATGCATCGCAATAGTGAGCCCCACGAATAGTACTATATTGATAGTACATTTTAATTTCAATAACAATCGCTATACATGTAGTTACCCTCAACTATTGATATTTTCCATAGATTGCAAATTTGGTTACTTTGCTTATTATTTTTGCTTTTCTGAACTGTTCGGTTCCTTGTCAGAATAATATAGATCTTTGTACCTACCTTAAGACAAGTTCCATAGTGATAAAAGGTATTTTTCAATGCTTAAAACGTCTTTAGCTGCAGAAAGTGTGCTTAATTTAAATTACAGTCAAACATTTTGAAAGTTCATATAGAGACTGAGGATTAAAACATCCACTGAATATCTCAACATCTAGAAAAGTAGTAATAAAATGCCTAGACAGTGTATAAAGCAGAAATTCAAGTCTTGTGTGTGCAAATATGCAAACAGGATGTGCAAACAATAGCTAGAGCCAATCCGCACCAAGTGGGTGTCTCTGGAGAATTTTTTTTACAGATAACGGTGAAAAAGGTACATTTTAGGTCATCTTATTTCTATAAATGTATACATTTAGCATAACAATAAAGACAGCTGCACGGTTGGCTGGCTAATATACTGTGCCTAGCTGATCTTATGAATTTGTCTATTATGTTACATAATTATGTGGTGTTCATTAGGTATATATGTCATTGTGGCTACCCAGATATGACAATGACCAATTCAGTAGTTTATAGTATTTATATTCTTTTTTTCTCATAAACACCTGCAAGGAGCTGCTTTAATTATACTGCTCGGAGCTTTCTTAACAATTTTGCTTCCGACTTACATAATTAAACTATTTATCTTTGAAACCTGTATTTGTGTAGCGAAGAAAGAACAATGACGGCCCCAACTGTAGGGATTTTCCCATTGGAAGGAAATCCTTTCTACTCTTTGTAAGTGATGTGTGATGGTGATATTAACACATAGGACACACTTTGTCATTCTCTCCCACAAAGACAAGTACCGGTAGTTCAATTTTATCTAACAAAAATAAATCTTTGGTAGCATTTTGTATTGTAATTTTTCGATTTCTATCTTCCGTATTTCCCTTTATAGTTAAGCATAGGCGCTATGCAAACAGCAAAGGGAGCTCTCTTATTTATGTAGTTTTTTTTTTATTAGGGTTATATTTAAAAGCAGTTCTTGCCAGGTTGAGCCTCAAATGTCATTCACACTAAATCTTAAATCTAAATAGTTCTTATTATTTTACAAAAGATCGAAATTTTGCAGATTGTTTTGATTTTCTATGAAGGTTAGATTTCTAAAAAAGGTGGGTGGCACTTCTGTTCACAGATACCGGTTTAAAAAAAAAGAAAAAGAAAAAAAAGTCTTATATTCTATTAAATACTGAAGGTCAGCATCGAGCAAATCCCAAAATATAGACATGCATCTCAAAACAACAGCTGCAGTGTAAGTTGTTGAAGTCCCACAGAGATGGCATATGCAGCTGCAATCAACTCCGGAATAAATTATCTTTCCAATAACATATACTTTCATATGTCCACACCACATAAGAAAAGCTCTGGTGCTCGAAAAACACAGAAAACGTACCTGTTTTTAAAAATCGACTCTAAGCCAGTCCGTATAATTCGCCTATACAGACCCCCGTGGACCGCCGTTTAGCCTTTGTAGAAGCTCCCGCGGACACAACAACTCATCGACACTATTCCTTACGCACAATATGTCTTTATCCGTACAATAAATAATGTCCAAGTACCTTTCCGACGATCACAAGTACACGTTTACAACGTTTTCAAAAATCTCAGTATCAACTTCCGGCATTTTCAATGCAAATAGCGTCGTGTGATACTGAGATTTTTGAAAACGTTGTAAACGTGTACTTGTGATCGTCGGAAAGGTACTTGGACATTTTTTATTGTACGGATAAAGACATATTGTGCGTAAGGAATAGTGTCGATGAGTTGTTGTGTCCGCGGGAGCTTCTACAAAGGCTAAACGGCGGTCCACGGGGGTCTGTATAGGCGAATTATACGGACTGGCTTAGAGTCGATTTTTAAAAACAGGTACGTTTTCTGTGTTTTTCGAGCACCAGAGCTTTTCTTATGTGGTGTGGACATATGAAAGTATATGTTATTGGAAAGATAATTTATTCCGGAGTTGATTGCAGCATATGCCATCTCTGTGGGACTTCAACAACTTACACTGCAGCTGTTGTTTTGAGATGCATGTCTATATTTCGGGATTTGCTCGATGCTGACCTTCAGTATTTAATAGAATATAAGACTTTTTTTTCTTTTCTTTTTTTAAACCGGTATCTGTGCTTCTGTTTAGGCAGGTCTACTATTACTTTTATAAGCGATCACTTTTCAAAGAATTATATATTTTTATATTTTCATTTGAAATTTTAACTGGCATCGTTTAGCAAATATTGCTAGCGATTTATAAAACTTAATTTGCCTTGATTGAACTAAAACCTTGTTGATAAACTTAATAAAATATTGGTATGTGTTTCGGTGATTTCCATGTTTAGTATTCATGTTATTTTCAAAAAATCTGGGTGACCAATTATAAAAGTTGAGTAGTGTATATTGAAACGGAATACGCGTGAGATACCATATGAATACAATTTGAAAATTGGGGTTGATTAAGAATTTGTAGATATTTAGTTTGTTTTGAAATCTGGAAACGAGAAAAACAACCAAAACTGATGGCACAGCGGAAAATTACTATCAATGTGTATTGCCTGTATGAAAGCTAGATAAAAAAAATTATATTTGTAATACGGTATGTATCGATTTCTGGCTTATATACCGACTTTTTAGATGTTTGTCGAATTGAAACTAAGACACTTCATCCGTGACAATGAGTTATTACCATTAACAGTATAGCTTGTACAACTTTAAGCTCTGTAATATTATATGAAGTACCACACAAAGTACCGTATTAGAGAAAATATTATTAATCACTGTATTCTCTCTCGATATGATCACACTGCAACTTTTAGACAGATTACTTTGGTTTTATTATAATCACCAGAAAATCGCTGCTGTTGTTTTGGGGGTTGGGGGCAATAAGTGAGTGTGCATATAAGTGAGTGTGCATTAAACATATAAGCTGTACTCAGCAAAAAAAGAGACTTTACTCAATAAGGGAGCATAATCCACTTTTTTCGTTTCCTTAATAGATGATTAGTTTTATTCTGTTTACTTTTATTTATAACTATTGTGCCCACCACAATCTTGGGATTTATCATTAACGTTAGTTTGGATAAGGGCGTGGGTGAGATTCATTGTCAGTTGACAAATCATTTACGTTATTATACAACAGTTTGAAAAATTATGGGATGTATTATGGTAAGGGGTTGTTCGTCTGTAAACAATCGCATTCTTCGTGATAACTCAACAAATATGACACCCATCCTCATGAAACTGCATAAGTACATTGCCCTAGGAGAGAGGAGAAGCCCCATTGATTTTGGGGTCAGTAGGTCAAAGGTCAAGGTCACATTGACATCATAAGGAAATATGCACAATAACTTCACAACTGTAACACCTACACTCATAAAACTTCATAGATACATTGCCATAGGTGAGAATAGGAACCCTATTGATTTTGGGCCCAGAAGGTCAAGTTCACTTTACCTTATATGCAAATATAAATGCATTCCACACAACAACTTCAAAACCGTAACACCTACACTCATAAAACCTCATAGGTACATTGCCCCAGGTGAGAGGAGGAACCCAATTGATTTTGGGGCTAATATGTCAAAGGTCAAGGTCACAGTGACCTTATATGGAAATATGCATTCCGCACAATAACTTCAAAACAGTGTATTAGGCAGAAATTCAAGAACTGGGTGTGCAAATATGCAAACAGAGTGTGCAAAAAAATTTGCTAACGTGTTAAGCGTCAATTTAGACAAGTGGGTGTCTCTGGGGTAATTTATTTTTACAGATAAAGGTGAAAAAAGTGCATTTTACATCATCTTTCTTATATAAATATATACACATAACATAACAATATTGAGAAAGTAAGAGTTTGGAAGTGTTGTTTAGCAAAAAAAAATTATATATATTGGCTGTGATTTTTCAAAAATGGTCGTTTTGGCTGGCTAATACACTGCTTCAAAACCATAACACCTACACTCATAAAACTTCATAGGTAAATTGCCCTAGGTGAGAGGAGGAGCCCTATCGATTTTGGGGGCAGTAGATCAAAGGTCAAGGTCACAGTGCCCGTATAATTATGGAAATTTGCATTCTGCACAATAACTTCAAAACCGTAAACCTACACTCATAAAACGTCATAGGTACATTGCACTAGGTCAGAATAGAAACCCTATTGATTTTGTGGCCAGTAGGTCAAGGTCACAGTGACCTTATATGGAAATACAATAATGCAAAATAACTTCAAACCCATAACACCTCCAATCATAAAACTGCATAGGTACATTGCACTAGGTGAGAGGAGAAACACTATTGATTTTGGGGTCAAAGGTGAAAGTCAGTGCCATTATATGGAAATATGCATTCCTCAAAATAACTTCAAAACTATAACACCTACACTCATGAAACTTCATAGGTACATTGCCCTAGGTGACAGGAAAAAAATTATTGTTTTTGGGGACAGTAGGTAGGTCCAAAGGTCAAGGTCACAGTGACCGTATATGGTAATATGCATTCCACACAATAACTTCAATACCGTAACACATGAAACTTCATAGGTACATTGCCCTAGGTGGGAGGAGGATACATATTAAAGGTCAATGGTCAAGGTTGAACTCACACCTTGGAAATGTTTTTAACATAATAACCCAATGAGAATGATTGGTATTAGCCATAGGCCTGTTTTACAATTGTTGTAAAACTAACATAATAACCTGAAGGAAATGGGCATATAATGCCCCATTAGGCAGCGCTCTTGTTCAAAACATAGCCATGTCACACACATCTCATCTGCTCAATGGGATTCATGTTGGGAGACACGGCGGGCACTACTAGGTGATTACATGCATTAATCCAAGCTCATGGCAGGCACTATTCTTATTATTAATAACATTTAACAGAATAAACCAGTCCATTAGGGAAAAGAAAAAAAATGGTTATGTCCCCTTAATGAGTTATCTCAAATAAATCAAATTGAAATAAAAAACACATATGAAATTGTGATGAAAAGATCAAATATCATTATTATACCTTTAAAACCCGACATTTCCCCTGGCCATTCATAGAAATCTCCAAGAGGAGAAGAGTAACATTTCTCTATTTTGTATGAGTATATATAAACATCAGAACAAAAATGCTACCAAAAATCCTTTTTGTTATAATAAAAATTCAACTTTAAAAATCCTAGGCTCACTTTAATTAATACTTAATACCAGTAGAAAGTATCAGTAGAAGACAAATGTTTTCCTATTAACTGTGTCATTATGTTTGTCAGTAGGTTTCACATTTTTTCCACAGTCCACCGCACATAGAGTGATACCAACACTAATGAATTCTGTTTGTGTTTTTTTGGCACTGCATCGCATGGATGACATAAGGGATCACTTTGTCAATTTGATTTATTTATATTTACACTGTGTTTGTTCTGATCAAACTTAGTTTCAGCTCATAACAAAGGATCAGGGATGGGCATCCAAAATGATCAGGGAGGGCCCTCCCAACTTGCAAACGTAATTTAATTTATGACAAATCCTAATAGTTTCGGGCATTCTATCCATGCAAGCGCCTACATGTATGTTTTAAAGGCACTGCAGGGTCTTCCAGAGGAATTTGTTAAGGAGTAGGGGGGTTTGCGCGGTTGACGAACGGGGATGGGTGCGGGAAGGAGGTGTCCCCCTTGTTGCACCGATTTTTTAGCTCTACTGGCCAAGGGCCAGCTGAGCTTATGGGATGGTGTGTCGTCCGTCTGTCGTCTGTCCGTCGTCTGTTAACTTTTCTTCAAACGACTTCTCCTCAGAAACCGCTTGGCTAATTTTGACCAAACTTCACATGGATGATCCTTAGATGAATGCTTTTTAGATTTGTTAAAATTAGGTCAGCACTACATCCAAGATGGCTGCCATTACCATATATGGTCGAAACCTTAAAAAATCTTCTTCTCCAGAACCGCTGGACAGATTTCAACAGTTTTTCTTTTAAAATGATCGCCAACGCCTAGACTATCAAGATTGTTCAAATAAAGTCCCCGGGGTCAAAAATGGCCGTGCCCTTGGGGTCCAAAATTTGTATATTGAGGTTTTGCATGTTTTTCATATAGACATGTAGGAAAAAACTTTAAAAAATCTTCTTCTCTGAAACCACAAGGCACAGAGCTCTCATGTATTACATGTAGCATCAGCTTATGGTCCTCTACTAAGTTTATTCAAATGGTGACCCTGGGGTCAAATTTGTCCCCGCCCCGGGGGTCACAGTTTTACATAGACTTATATAGGATTTTTTTTTTAAAATCTTCTTATCGGAAACTACAAGAGCCAGAGGTTTGATATTTTACAATTATTATAAGCTTATGGTCCTTTACCAAGTTTGTTCAAATGGTGACCCTGGGGTCACATTTGGTCACGCCCCAAGGGTCACATGTTTTACATAGACATGTATAGGGAAAAACTTAAAAAGTCTTCTTCTCTGAAACTGCAAGAGCCAGAGGTTTAATATTTTGCTGTTGCTATAAGCTGATGGTCCTTTACCAATTTTGTTCAAATGCTGACCCTGGGGTCACATCTGGCCCCGCCCCGGGGGTCACAGTTTTACATCAATGCTTGTTTTAATTTTTTAATTTCTTTATTTTTTTATTTTTAGCTCTACTGGCCAAGGGCCAGCAGAGCTTATGGGCGGGGTCACAGTTTTACATAGGCTTGTATAGGGAAAAACTGAAAAAAATCTTCTTCTCAGGAACCACATGGCACAGAGCTCTCATGTATTACATGTAGCATCAGCTTATGGTTCTTTACTAAGTTTGTTCAAATGGTGACCCTGGGGTCACATTTGGCCCCGCCCCAAGGGTCACATGTTTTACATAGACATGTATAGGGAAAAACTTAAAAAATCTTCTCTGAAACTGCAAGAGCAAGAGGTTTAATATTTTGCTGTTGCTATAAGCTTATGGTCCTTTACCAAGTTTGTTCAAATGGTGACCCTGGGGTCACATTTGGCCCCGTCCCAAGGGTCACATGTTTTACATAGACATGTATAGGGAAAAACTTAAAAAGTCTTCTTCTCTGAAACTGCAAGAGCCAGAGGTTTAATATTTTGCTGTTGCTATAAGCTTATGGTCCTTTACTAATTTTGTTCAAATGCTGACCCTGGGGTCACATCTGGCCCCGCCCCGGGGGTCACAGTTTTACATCAATGCTTGTTTTAAATTTTTTAATGTCTTTATTTATTTTATTTTTTTATTATTATTTTTTGTTTTAATTGTTTTTTGAAATTGTTTTTTTTTTTTTTTTAATTGTTTGATATTTTTTTTTTTTTTTTTTTGATTTTTTTTTTTTTTTTTTTTTTTTTTTTTTTTTATCTCTACTGGCCAACTTGGAAAACCAGCCAGATCGGACCAGTAATGACGGAGTCACTGCTCTTGATATAGTTAAAAATGCTATATTTTGCCTCTTTAAGACGATAGTCACTCGCTTCATTGATGTCATAAGAGCCACATTAGCCAGTAGAGCGTCCACAGGCCCTCTTGGGCCTCTTGTTTTATTTACTGACTAGTGGAAAGACGAGATTTGGCATATATCTAGTATCATAAGAAATGAAATAAAATAATAATAAAAAACATATTGTTTTATTCATCTATTTATTAATAAAAACAACAATCAGTCATACAGTTAACATTAACTGCATCACTCCAAGTCCCATTCTCAAAACATTAACTCATGACTGGAAGCGATCTGAAAGTATTAGTTTCATATTCAATGCGCATATTCACTGAACTAGGTACAATTTAATAATATTTATTATTAATAAAAAAAGTTAAGTCTGAAAAACTAAATAACTCGGCTTTTTTTCTTGTATAGATCATTAAATTAATTCACATGATGCTTTAAGGCTCTAATAAATTCTTATTTACCTATCGAAGTAAACTTTATCTGACGTACAACAGATACTGTTAGCAATGTAAACACATCTTTTAATAAATTAAAATTTATAATTTATCAATAAAAACAGCTGATTGATCAAGTTTGCCAGACCAAACAATTTCATAAACAATATTTAAACCAAAAGTCACAAGTCATATACATGTAGCTTAATTTAATGTAAATGCACATTTTGATATGAAACTGAAGCACATTATGAGACTTTTCGACTGTATTTGGATTGACACCAGTCATAACCTCCAGTCCCTTTAACATTCCCATATAAACTTCAAAATATTACACGTGCAATGATGTCACTTTCATAAAACTGATTAGACATTTAAACGCCAATAAAAAAAACACACAATGGGTCAGAACTCTTCAGGGAATGGGGTAATATATGGGTCATCATTCTGGTAGTGTGAAAAATCATTCTGGTAATGGTGGGATATAGGTCAGAATCATTCTGGTGTGGGTGAAAACACTAACACAATGGGTCAGAACTCTGCAGGTAGTGGGGTAATATGGGTCAAAATCATTCTGGTAGTGCAAAAGAATCCTAAACAAAATTATGCAGGTACTTGCAGTGGACCGATGGGTAAATAAACATCCAAGCAGTGGAGAAAAATAGGTCACAATGCTTCAGGTATTGGGGAAAATGGGTCAAAAACATTCAGGTAGTAACTAAGAAAGTGGGTTAATAGATCAGTGAACAATAACAAGTGATTTAGAGGCCGATTTAGCAAATTAAAAGGTTTTAGTTTTATTTTGTTTTTTTCCAGAATTATCGGTAAGAAAATAAAACTGGTGCCACCATGTAGTTTCTTTTTTATTATCATAGTCACCATCTCTGAAGTGTACAGGAGTCAGTGGTACTGGTTGAAAAAATGTCTAAAATTTGTTTGAAATATGTACATTTAGTTGCATAATTAATAGTAGACTGAATTTAGTTCATTATAGACAAACTGTATGTATTTTAGGACATCATTCGAGGAGAGGTATTCCCATTTTGACAATTTAGAAGTCTGTAACACTATATCCGTTTGGAGTAGATTCTTAACCCATATTATGAATTGTGTACTTACGTTTTCTTTAAAGGGACTCATGGCAATCTTAAAGTGTATGTGTGTGTAGTTCTAAGGATTATAGTCGCTCTGCCTTTTAGCCAATAGGATGTAGGTATACTAGAGTCTAGACTGATCTCTAGTATCATTTTGACTTCAAACCTGCTAGCATATAATAAAAAATAATTTTCAGTTTTCATTTTTTCACGAGTTAAAATATATTATTGGTAAATTAACAGGGCCTTCCCCAGGAATTTTTTAAGGAGTAGGGGCAAAAGTGGGGGCTACGAAATGGGGGAAGGGCGCGGGAGCCACCCCTCCCGACTCAATTTTTTTTTTTGACCGATGAAAATAAGGCATTTGGCATATATCTGGCATCATATGAAATCGTATGAAATGAAATGAAAATAAACTAAAAACTTCAGTTTAATGTGATTTTATTTATTTATTTCACCTATTTATCAATAAAAAAAAGCACCATTTTATCATTTATATCAAAGTTTAAAAAAATCAACAGTAGGTTACAGTTCTGAACACATTTATGTTCATTTAGCACCACCAATCAATTATTTCACCTATTTATCAATAAAAAAAACATTTGATCATTTACATCAAAGTTTAAAAAAGTTACAGTTCTTAACACATTTATGTTCATTTAGCACTAGCTCATAGCGAAGAGCGTCGAATCTTCTCTCCGTGCCAAACCTCCTCTGCTTCCAAGAAATCGAACTCGCTGATGGAGTAAGCCGCGATCCTTTAATTTCTAATTACAATCAATTAAAAAATTGTCTGAGTTTCTGTCACTCATTCAAATTATCCACCATAATGAATCATTCAACATTGTTATCAACTTTAATTTAAAAACGCAAGCCGCGATCCTTAACTTTCCATTCACTAGGCCTATTAAGTAATTACCACCAATTACCGCCAATATTAATCCAATTATAGAAGCAAGGGTGCAAACAAATCAGTATGCAAACACGCGTGGTCTTTTGTGTATTCACTTGGAAAAAGTGCCTGCAGCAAGTACACAGTAAACCAGTGTAGTCCAGTTTGGCAGCTACTGACCTAATTATCGATCAATATTACCTGAGGCGCAGTAAATTTCCGAGGCTGTATACAACAGGATGTCAGCACTTAGACTGTGTAAATGGGGAAATCTTTGATATTTTAAGGCATCGCGCTATTGGATTTTACGATCTCGGCATGAACAAGGGATCGCGGCATGTCTGTTTCAGAAGTTAAGGGATCGCGGTGCCGCTACGCAATAAATGGCTGGGGAAGGCCCTGATTAATGTGCATAAACAATTTACTTACACTATTATTCTTATGAACAAATGCAAGTTATATGAAAAACCAAAGGAATTCGAAGATCAATCAATAAAATCAATCAATAAAAAATACTCCATCCACTCTATATAATAGAAAGTTTTCCCTGAAACATTTTTATGCCCCCGAAGGGTGGCATATAGTAGTCGCACTGTCTGTCCGTTTGTCTGTACAATCGTGTCCACTTCATAACTCTGACGGATTTTCAAATAACTTCGCACAATTGCTTACCACAACAAGACGACTTGTCGCGCACAAAATCCAGGTCCGTGGCTCCAAGGTCATGGTCACACTTAGAGATCAAAGGTCAAAATCCGTTCGTCTGTACAATCGTGTCCGCTTCATAACTCTGACAATAATGGACGGATTTTCAAATAACTTCGCACAATTGCTCACCACAACAAGACGGCGTGTCGCGCACAAAATCCAGGTCCGTGGCTCCAAGGTCAAGGTCAAACTTAGAGATCAAAGGTCAAAATCCGTTCGTCTGTACAATCGTGTCCGCTTCATAACTCTGACAATAATGGACGGATTTTCAAATAACTTCGCACAATCGCTCACCACAACAAGACGACGTGTCTCGCACAAAATCCATGTCTGTGGCTCCAAGGTCACACTTAGAGATCAAAGGTCAAAATCTGTTCATCTGTACAATCGTGTCTGCTTCATAACTCTGACAATAATGGACGGATTTTCAAATAACTTCGCACAATTGCTCACAACAACAAGACAACGTTTCGCGCAAAAAATCCAGGTCCGTGGCTCCACAGTCAAGGTAACACTTAGAGGTCAAAGGTTGTCCATTCGTCTGTACAATCGTGTCCGCTTCGTAACTCTGACAAATATGGACGTATTTTCAAATAACTTCGCACAATTGCTCACCACAACAAGACGACGTGTCGCGCACAAAATCCAGGTCTGTGGCTCCAAGGTCACACTTAGAGGTCAAAGGTCAAAACAAAGTGCTTTCGTGTCCGGTTAATAACTCTGACATTCATGGACAGATTTTCAAATAATTTGGCACAATTGCTCACTACAACTAGACGACACAAAAGCCAGGTCTGTGGCTCCAAGGTCAAGGTCACATTTAGAGGTCAAAGGTCAAATTGTGTCCAGTCAATAACTCTGACATTCCTGGACGGATATTCAAATAACTTGGCACAAGTGCTCAGCACAACCAGACAACATGTCATGCACAAAATCCAGGTCCGTCGCTCCAAGGTCAAGGTCACACTTAGAGGTCAAAAGTCAAATCATATCCGGTCAATAACTCTGGCATTTCTTGATGGATTTTGAATTAACTTGGCACAAGTGCTCACCACAACAACATGATATGTCACGCACAAAATCCAGGTCCATGGCTCCAAGGTCAAGGTCACACATAGGTTGTGTCCGACACAATCGTGTCCGGTCAATAACGTTGGCATTCCTGGACAGATTTTCAAAATACTTGGCGCAAGTGCTCACCACAATAAGACAATGTGTCGAGCACAAATCCAGGTATGTGGCCCCTAAGGTCAAGGTCACACTTAGGGGTCAAAGGTCAGATTGTGTCGGACAATTACTCTGGCATTCCTGGACAGATTTTCAAATAACTTGGGTTTTTTCTCATTATTTTTTTCCCCATTTATTTCTTACTTTTTGTGTGATTTTTTTTATTTCTTTTTTTATTTTCTTTTTTTTTTTAAATTTTTTAAATATTTTTTTTTATTTTTTAAATTTTATTTCATTTAAATTTCTTTTTTAATTGATTTTTTTTTATTTTTATATTTTTATATATATCTGTTGGTTTCATATTGCTCCAAGGTCAAGGTCACACTTACAGGTCACTTCGGGGGGCATTTGTCACTTACTGTGACATTTCTTGTTTAAACATGTTTTACATCATTTTATTAATCAATAACTTTGATTTCCTGTAGAAAAACTAACGAGATGCTGCAAGTTTTTAAAAAGATCAAGATTGCCATGTGTCCCTTCAATGTTAGATTGCCATGTGTCCCTTCAATGTAAGATTGTCATATGTCCCTTCAATGTAAGATTGTCGTGTCCCTTCAATGTTAGATTGTCATGTGTCCCTTCAGTGTTAGATTGTCATGTGTCCCTTCAATATTAGATTGGCATGTGTCCCTTCAATGTTAGATTGTCATGTGTCCCTTCAATGTTAAATTGTCTTGTGTCCCTTCAGTGTAAGATTGTCATGTGTCCCTTCAGTGTAAGATTGTCATGTGTCCCTTCAGTGTAAGATTGCCATGTGTCCCTTCAATGTTAGATTGCCATGTGTCCCTTCAATGTTAGATTGCCATGTGTCCCTTCAATGTTAGATTGGCATGTGTCCCTTCAGTGTAAGATTGCTATGTGTCCCTTCAATGTAAGATTGCCATGTGTCCCTTCAATGTTATATTGTCATGTGTCCCTTCAGTGTAAGATTGCCATGTGTCCCTTCAATGTAAGATTGTCATGAGTCTCTTCAATGTTAGATTGTCATGTGTCCCTTCATTGTAAGATTGCCATGTGTCCCTTCAATGTTAGATTGTCATGTGTCTCTTCAATGTTAGATTGTCATGTGTCCCTTCAGTGTAAGATTGCCATGTGTCCCTTCAATGTTAGATTTTCATGTGTCCCTTCAATGTTAGATTGTCATGTGTCCCTTCAATGTAAGATTGTCATGTGTCTCTTCAATGTTAGATTGTCATGTGTCCCTTCAGTGTTAGATTGCCATGTGTCCCTTCAATGTTAGATTGTCATGTGTCTCTTCAATGTTAGATTGTCATGTGTCCCTTCAGTGTAAGATTGCCATGTGTCCCTTCAATGTTAGATTGTCATGTGTCCCTTCAATGTTAGATTGTCATGTGTCCCTTCAATGTTAGATTGTCATGTGTCCCTTCAATGTAAGATTGTCATGTGTCTCTTCAATGTTAGATTGTCATGTGTCCCTTCAATGTAAGATTGCCGTGTGTCCCTTCAAAGTAAGATTGCCATGTGTCCCTTCAGTGTTGCTTTCAAGGACAGCATTCCTTACAGCAGATATCATTGTTAATCCACACTATTCTTTTATCTAATTTTTGTATATTAAAGAACTTGTATGTTTTATAATATTCTTTCTTTTTCTCTCTTTTTCCAACATTTATTGAAGTAGCATAATTGTATTGTTTCAACAGTTTTCAAAACCATGACTACAGTCTTTGAATTAAATTTTTGTGTCATTAGCCCGAATTCTTATATACTCAACCCGTATATTTTCCTTTAGCCCGACTACATAATTTTAAGGGTTAATTCGAAGACTGTGACTATACATTCCTTACCACAAGTAACAGTTTTCTTTCCTATATAACAGTAGTAGAGCTTGTCTTTTCCCTCAGTTCATTCCTTGGTATAAATGAGTCTCGAATCAACATAATTATATGACTTCATGTCAAAAATAATCTCGATTTATTTTACTTCATTCTTTATAAATATAGTGTTAGCTTTTCTATAGATTGGAATTTCCATGTGTTTTGGACATCACAATTTCGGAAATAACATATTTAACTGTCATTAACAAAAAATATATCTCTTAAACACTTCCATTCCTTATTTTACTCTTTTCCTCATTCATACTGTGACACTGGGCTTTGTTTCACAGTGAAAGTCAGTCCAAGTTCATCCAGGACAGGATTACAGCCGTGGAGAAGAACTTTGGACAGATGTGTGAAACTTTTTCATCTTACACACGCAAAACTGCAAGACTCCGAGATAAAGGTGAGATATTTATTCTGGCTCTTAAAGGTCCTTAAAATGTCTACTCTTCCTGTTAATGGTTTGCATTAAAATTATTAGCAAAACTGTGAATAGGATCGCAAAAAAAATGAGTTATATGTTGGTCATTTGTATCAAAACAAAATACAATGTATAGGTATGTAATATTATTTGCTCAACATTTTTGAAAACATATATATACTGAAAGGAAAAAGAAACAAGACACGGGAATTTCCACTATATATTGTATGTATAATATGCTGCTGTTAATCGAATGGTTAATGGCTACCTAAGATCTTTCGGAAAAAATACTAAAACAACACGTAATACAGCAAATAGTATTCTTGCAAATGTTTCTTTATTGACAGAATACGCTTTTGGCTCAAGCAAGGATGCACAATTTTGCAAACTACGTTAAATACAGTACTGAACTGGCTCAATTTTTAAAAAAGGAACTTCAACATTTATGAATTTCTTGTTACAACACATGTACTGTGATTAAAACGTCTACAACATCACAGTTGTGTCCTTTCTCTAACTGCAACTTTTCTTTTTACAAAACACTATGGGATTTCCTTGGAATATATATGGACTTAAATGTGCAGTATATACCATATATAGTGGAAATTCCCGTCTCGCATTTCTTTTTCCTTTCAGTATATATGTATATATATAATTTGTCATCACTTGATCTTCATCGTCATCTGCATCGGCTGCATCCCCTGGCTGAAGTTTTGTATGTTAACTTGTATCATGGAAACCACATAATGAATTTATGAAACTTCAAACATGTTTGGACAACATCATAGAGTGGGTTAGAATCCCACTGACAGCTCATGTTGTGAGAAAGTTTGGATAGTGGGAGGTATACAGTACTGGTTTTATTCAGAAAATTGTGGGTTGTCTGCATACCTGTCAAGTTTCGCGCATTGGGCATGAGACACATGCATTTTGTGTCAAATTACGCTCACATGCATACACGTTCTTATGCATTCTGACAATTTGACATTTTTTGTCTGTGAGTTTGTAATAGAAGCTGGTATATTTTATACCAAAATTTTTTTACGTTTTGTATAGTTTAACCAGGATTTCAGTATTGACTCCGTACATTGTGTGTGAATTTAATTAAAGTGCATGATCATATAAACTGAATTGCAAATATACCTCTAAGCTAAAAGTCATGGAATTCTACCGTAGACTGTCTGTCTTCAGTTGGCTTAACCCCCACTTAAACAAGGTGCAATCACCCCTTGGTTCCCATGTCACTCTTGGCTTCCACTGGGCCTTGACAACTGTGGGGTTGCCTCCACCACAAGAAAAAAACGACCATCATTATATAGCCTAAAATAAAAATAATAAAAAATTCAACATAATCGGTTGAAACTTCACACATGCCTTCAACATCATTGGACAAAATCTGTTCAAAAAATAAAAGCATGAGTTATACATGCTTTTATTTTAACTTGTATCTTGGAAACTTCTTCACATAATGGATTGAAACTTCACACATGTCATAGGCCTTATATAAGACAGTATCTTAGAGCCAGATTCTAATACACATGTTGTTATTTTAACAAAAGTATGGTCACTTTTATACTTAGAACAAATTGGTTTTGTTTTAAAGCTTGTCAACTTTTTTTTTAGTTAAAATTGTTCATCACATCTCAGAATCCCTTAAAAAAAGAATTCACACATGCATTCACTGTCATGTGAAAAAGTCCTAGACATGAGTGCCATACTAGACATGAGTGCCATACTAGACATGAGTGCCATACTAGACATGAGTGCCATACTAGACATGAGTGCCATACTAGACATGAGTGCCATACTAGACATGAGTGCCATACTTCTGTTTATGCAACTAAGCAGAATTATGCCTTCAGCTAACATGTAGTTTCCCAATAAATAAACAAATTCTCAAAAGTCAAGCATCTTCACCGACGACAGTGCTGCTTGTTGTTTGTATTATTGCGCGATTTCTTCGAGATTTGGTATGCTTTTTTCACAAGATAATCAAACTGCATTGTTAATAGTTTCCAAAATGTTCTTTTTATCTTGACTTGTAATGTGACAAAGGTGTATAATATTATGTACGCAACAGTAAATAATCAAGGGTTCAGTGCAAGACTATTGTATCTCCTTCTTTATTCATATGTAGTTACAATAGTTTTGTACTGACCCCTCAAACTGGTCTTTAATTTTTGTAAGGATTTCTTTCAGGTTTGTTAGAATATTCTGTCATCATATGAAAATAATTATAATCATTGTACATGTATTTTCAGTTTTATTGTCTCACCTTCGAAGAAGGTGGCGAGGTTTACTGCGATGGTATAATGCAACACTGGTGTAACTGCATATAAATAAAGAAGAATGTCAGCAGTGTTGCGTTAAACCTATTAGGCTGTCACTTTGTGGCAGTGGTGTCAACATTTACATTAAAGTTTTGCTTTAAAATGTTTCACCTGCTTATCTTCAATATTGCCTACTCAAACTTTGCATATATCTTCTATATCATCAAGTGCACTCTGACACTCAGATTCCATAACTCTGTATTGCCATTTTAGAAAAATTATGGCCTTCTGTTCGACTTTGTCATTCGTTTAAGTTAAAAAATTGTATTTAGGTTTTCAGATTCTAATAACTTCAACTTTACTAATCAGTTGAAATTTGTATATGTCTTTAGTATCATCAAGGGCACTCTGACACTCAGGTTCCATTACTCTGTATTGCATTTTAGCAAAATTATGGCCCTTCAACATTTTAATTTTTTGACAGCAATACAGACAAGACAATGTTGCCGACGGGCCGACTTTTTTGTTAAAAAATGTTAACATAATAAATTATTCTACTGTGATACAACTATTTTCAAACAAGAAAATTGCAGAGTTGCTTGTATCATATGTTTCTTAGTCTTTGTCTGCTTTCTACAGGGGATCAAATATCCAAAGATCTTGTCAACTATGTGGCGGGGGAGACATTGAATCCATCGGCCAAGGAACATTTCACAGCCTTTTCTCAGCACCTTTCTGGCATACAAGACTACAGAAATGCACAGGTTGGAGTATAATAATACCTTACAAGTATATGTTTCGGTTTAATAAATTATAATGCTGTTTTATTCATTGGTTTATTATTATCCTTAAAAAAATGAGGCGTGAACTCTACTGCCATGTCCTTTAGTCACTCCCCAGTGGTCACATGTTTTACATAGACTTATATAGAGACAAATTAAAAAGATCTTCTTTGAGACCACAAGGTAAAGAGCTCTCGTGTAGCTTAAGATTAAGTTCCTTTACCCATTATGTTCAAATGGTGAACCTAGGGTAAAATCTGGCCCTGCCCCGGTGTTCATTGATTTATATAAGAGTTCTTCTCTGAAACAACATGAGCTACAGGTCTTATACTGTGCATCAACTATCTACCAGGAATCATAAGCTTGTACATAGAGATTTATAATAACATCTCTTTAAACCTTATTAAGCTGAAACAAATGTTTGTACATAAACCCACATATCAGGTGAGCGATTTAAGCCCTTTTGAGCCTCTTGTTTATTGTTCAAGTCCATATTTAAGAAAGGTCATGGCAATGTGGTATCAAAACCTAAGTATTTCAGCACATGTCCTTAAATCATTTTGTTGCATTGTGTTTTCAAAAACATAATATAAGGGATGCCTTGGCCGAGTGGTTGTCATATTTGCCGTTCTTCCCAGAGGACCCAGGTTCCGTTTCCGGTGGGGTCATTTCCCAGGCTTTTCAAACAATTCACGCAGTTCCTTACTAGGGCAAGGAACTACTTCAAATGGGATGTAAAGCCTTCAGTCTTGTGTACAGGGAGAGTAAGATCTCGCTGAACTACTGTATTAATTAGTAATTGTTATCTTTTCCAGAAACGGGATTGCTTTAATGATCAAAATTAACCATGTGCAGTATTGGCAAATAAAACTTATAAAAAATTTTTTATAACAAATTAGGTTTCAGCTATCAATAATTTGTGAATTTTTATTATGCAGTGATAAATATAAAATCAGTAAATCCTTCTCACCATTCTCTCATATACCAGATTGAGTTGAGGTATTTTCCTGTATGAATATTTCTTGAAATTCAAAGAGTTACTACTCTATGTTTTGAAATTATAAATATATATATTTAAGCTGCAGTGGTTCATCACGTGTTATCAAACTTGTTGTTTTTTGTCTTGTATAGGTGACACGACTTGAAGCCAAAGTTCAAGTACCTCTCAGTAATTATGGCCTCAAATGTAAACACACAAAAGCAGATCTGAAGGCAGCATTTGGGGCCAGAGATCGAGAACAAAAAATACGCAAAAAGCTTGACGCGGCACGCACCAAAGGTGACACTCGTCAGATCGCTACACTGGAAACAGACTTAACCAAAGCAAGTGTCGACTCATCCAGAACAACCAAAAATCTGGAACAACAGATGGACAAGTTTGAACTGGAGAAGTTACAGGATGCCAAGGTATCACAATTCTACAGTCTAGAAAAATATGTTACCTTTATACTTACTTTGTATGTATTATTGTTCAATGGACAAAATGCATACCAGTTAGCTTTATCATACACACACATACAGTGAGAGCTTTATCATACACCACACATACAGTAAGAGCTTTATCATACACCACACATAGAGTAAGAGCTTTATCATACACAACACATGCAGTAAGAGCTTTATCATACATCACGCATACAGTAAGCGCTTTATCATACACCACACACACAGTAAGAGTTTTATCATACATACAGTAAGAGCTTTATCATACACCACACATACAGTAAGAGTTTTATCATACACCACACATACAGTAAGAGTGTTATCATACACTACACATACAGTAAGAGCTTTATCATACACCACACATACTGTAAGAGTTTTATCATACACCACACATGCAGTAAGTGTGTTATCATACACCACACATGCAGTAAGAGTTTTATCATACACCACACATGCAGTAAGAGTGTTGTCATACACTACACATAAGTAATAGTTTTATCATACACCACGCATACAGTATGAACTTTATCATACACCACACATACAGTAAGAGCTTTATCATACACCACACATACAGTAAGAGTTTTATCATACACCACACATGCAGTAAGAGTTTTATCATACACCACACATGCAGTAAGTAAGAGTGTTGTCATACACCACACATACAGTAAGAGCTTTATCATACACCACACATATAGTAAGATCTTTATCATACACCACACATACAGAAAGAGCTTATTATAAACCACACATATAGTAATAGCTTTATCATACACCACGCATACAGTAAGAGTTTTATCATACACCACACATGCAGTATGTGTGTTATCATACACCACACATGCAGTAAGAATTTTATCATACACCACACATGCAGTAAGAGTGTTATCATACGCTACACATACAGTAAGAGCTTTATCATACACCACACATATAGTAAAATCTTTATCATACACCACACATACAGAAAGAGCTTATTATACACCACACATATAGTAAGATCTTTATCATACACCACACATACAGAAATAGCTTATTATACACCACACATATAGTAATAGCTTTATCATACACCACACATATAGTAAGAGCTTTATCATACACCACACATACAGTAAGAGTGTTATCATACACGACACATACACAGTAAGGGCTTTATCATACACCACACGTGCAGTAAGAGCGTTATCATACACCACACATACAGTAATAGTGTTATCATACACAACACATACAGTAAGAGCTTTATCATACACCACACATATAGTAAGATCTTAATCATACACCACACATACAGAAAGAGCTTATTATACACCACACATGCAGTAAGAGCTTTATCATACATCACGCATACAGTAAGCGCTTTATCATACACCACACACACAGTAAGAGTTTTATCATACATACAGTAAGAGCTTTATCATACACCACACATACAGTAAGAGTTTTATCATACACCACACATACAGTAAGAGTGTTATCATACACTACACATACAGTAAGAGCTTTATCATACACCACACATACTGTAAGAGTTTTATCATACACCACACATGCAGTAAGTGTGTTATCATACACCACACATGCAGTAAGAGTTTTATCATACACCACACATGCAGTAAGAGTGTTGTCATACACTACACATAAGTAATAGTTTTATCATACACCACGCATACAGTATGAACTTTATCATACACCACACATACAGTAAGAGCTTTATCATACACCACACATACAGTAAGAGTTTTATCATACACCACACATGCAGTAAGAGTTTTATCATACACCACACATGCAGTAAGTAAGAGTGTTGTCATACACCACACATACAGTAAGAGCTTTATCATACACCACACATATAGTAAGATCTTTATCATACACCACACATACAGAAAGAGCTTATTATAAACCACACATATAGTAATAGCTTTATCATACACCACGCATACAGTAAGAGTTTTATCATACACCACACATGCAGTATGTGTGTTATCATACACCACACATGCAGTAAGAGTTTTATCATACACCACACATGCAGTAAGAGTCTTATCATACGCTACACATACAGTAAGAGCTTTATCATACACCACACATATAGTAAAATCTTTATCATACACCACACATACAGAAAGAGCTTATTATACACCACACATATAGTAAGATCTTTATCATACACCACACATACAGAAATAGCTTGTTATACACCACACATATAGTAATAGCTTTATCATACACCACACATATAGTAAGAGCTTTATCATACACCACACATACAGTAAGAGTGTTATCATACACAACACATACACAGTAAGGGCTTTATCATACACCACACGTGCAGTAAGAGCGTTATCATACACCACACATACAGTAATAGTGTTATCATACACAACACATACAGTAAGAGCTTTATCATACACCACACATATAGTAAGATCTTAATCATACACCACACATACAGAAAGAGCTTATTATACACCACACATATAGTAATAGCTTTATCATACACCACATATATAGTAAGAGCTTTATCATATACCACACATACAGTCAGAGTGTTATCATACATGACACATACAGTAAGAGCATTATCATACACCACACATGCAGTAAGAGTGTTATTATACACCACATATACAGTAAGAGCTTTATCATACACCCGACATCCCTTTATTGATCTTCCGACACGCGTAAGTTTCCAGCAGTTTGTGTACTGTATTTTCACACCTCGCATCTGTTTTCACAGCTCGCGTCATATTTTACAACCTGCATATTCGGGCTGCTTATGCTGCGGACAAATTAAAGTGATGATTATGTACGATTGTTTGTGAGAGTGGTATTCTGTTATCGCCGCAGGTGATTTATGATTGGATCAAATATATACCTCTTTGCGCCATTTGTGTATACATAAATTAATAAAGTCCGTTACTCGATAGCGCAAGCCCTGTGTGGTTCCCGGGTGCCCCCGTTTGGTCACGGGGCAAAGAATAGGGCCACTGCAGATCCCTTTGGAGGGGTAGGCAGAGGGGTAGAATCCCCCGAAATTCATGTTCATTTTATCATTTTTTGTTCATGTTCATTAAAGGTCTTCATCATGATCCCTGCATTGTTTCAGGTGCTATCTCGCTCGCATCAAAAGAGCAGTGGTAGAAAAACAATAAACGTGGCTCCAGCGTAAATGGAGTTTCTACGATAGAACTTGCAGCAACTCTGCAGTTCAGGGTGAGAAGGTTCTAGGCCCATTTTCCATATTTTATCTCGATGTACATGGAAGATGAGCCTGGCATGTTCATGCCTGTTAGGCGCCATATAACCTTTTCATGTGTTGGTGCCCCTTAAAACCCAATACAATTCAAAATTCGATAGCACAAAAATAGTACGTAAACACAAAATATCAGAATGCGTAATGTCCGGTAAGTTTTGACTGAACGATAACCCAGGTTAAACAAAGCTCTGTTTATGTACATTTAGCCGATTTATAAATATTTAAATTATCCTCATTAAAACTATATTTCTTTGTTCTTTAAAACGTGCGTAAAAAAAATTAACACAAATAAACAAACAACAAACACAAATAAAGTCAATTTTATTTTCGCCGATTTTATCTTTTCACATGCTTGACCGCTAGCATTTGTTTTATCTAAGTGCGGTCTAATTAACCGGTAATCAATCAGAAGCCGGTAGCAATCAATTAAACAGTTAATCCAATCAATTCATAATAGTCTCCACCCGCAAAAAGCATCATAAACTTTAAAGATAATCGTAAAATTATTAACAGCGATTAGATTACACAGTGACACCATTTACACACAGGTTATTTCCGCCTCTGTGCCACAAGCTGCGACAGCAGCGAATTTGATTGGTTGAGAGGCGATCAAGGTCTCATTGAGAACACTGGTTTAGAGACAAGAAATCAGAAGTTATGTTATCAAACTGCTTTCAGACAATGGAATTAATAATAGAAAAAACATATTTATCAATGACACTGTGTTTATAATTACAATAAAAAGAATAATTTTGTGAGGCAATAAAAGATAGAATTATTTAAAAAAAAAAACATTTAATCTTTACGAAAATAAGCTATGTGTAATAAAATACTTGTTAAAATTCATTTTTTGCTTTGTATTCCATGATTTATTTTCAAATATTATAGAAATTAAAGCGCTCTCAAGCAATCTAAAAGGTTCTCAAATTTAAAAAAAGATCGACCCGGAGTAATGGTAAAAGACAACATGCTTTCTGAACTTTCTGGGGAGAACCCTGATCATACACCACATACAGTAAGATTGTTATCATACACGACACAAACAGTAAGGGCTTTATCATACACTACACATACAGTAAGAGTGTTATCATACACCACACGTACAGTAAGATTGTTATCATACACGACACAAACAGTAAGAGCTTTATCATACACCACACAAACAGTAAAAGCTTTATCATACACCACACATACAGTAAGAGTGTTATCATACACCACACATGCAGTAAGAGCGTTATCATACACCACACATACAGTAAGAGCTTTATCATACACCACACATACAGTACTAGCTTTATCATACACCATACATACATTAAGATGTCAAGCAATTCTCAAAAAGAGACAGATTATGTTGGCATATTGGTCATGGTGGTAAAACTATTTTTTCTCCTCCAGAAAACCCTGACTGATTTTGTGACAATTGAGATGGCGTTTCATGCGAAGGCTCTTGAGGTCTATTCACAGTGTTACCAGAGTCTGAATGAAATCAGTGTTGACAAGGATATCAGAGTAGGTTTAGTTTATTGCATTCTCATGCTGCAGAGCAACAGCTGTTCTTATTGAAACAATAAATCAGAATCTGTATGTAAAATGTATATTTTTGGTTGTGAAATCGATTTTAAGATATTTTAAGATTTCATCATTTTTAAGATATTTCAAGTTCATCAGACAAATTAACTGTTCCTTGTTTGTTTTAGCTCTGTCCCTTAAATAAATGTAATTCATTGGGAATTAAAATGTAACACGTTAAAGTGTTTTTTCGAAGGACAATGTAATAGAAATGTAAATATAGTTGTCTGAACTCTGTAAGGAAAGGAAGCAATGGTTTTATATAAAGAAACATTGTGTACATACGAGCATCCCTGTATTGCAGGAATTTCGTGCAAAGATGCGTCCGTCTAACAGTGCGGCCCGTATGAACATGGCACGGTCAGGATCCGTGTCGTCTGACAATACCACGTATGAAGATACACCACGACGTGAAATACAAGGCACGCCCACCAAACAACAACAACAATATCGCCAACAGCCTTCCAGACCTGCGACTAATGGCGGTGTTGGGGTAAGTATCTGGTGTATGTAGTAAATACTCACATATAACAAGTTTGGAATAAAAATTATAAATCAGCCAGGTTTGGAACAAGTTGTTCCGGTTTGATATAAATATTATTATTTCAATTGAAAAAAGAAATGATATTAATGTCTTGATAAAGATGTTGTATCAGTTTGTGAATCTTGTCACTAATCCATTTTTAGCTTGACTGGCCAGTAGCTCGACTTATGGGGATGACGAGTTGTCCGTCCGTCCGTCCGTCCGTCCGTCATCTGTCCTTTTGCCTTGTGAACACTCTAGAGCCTTCATTATTAATCGGATCTTTATGAAACTTTGCCAGCGTCTTTATATCAATGAAAGCTCAAACAAATTCGAAAAGCCAGATCGGATTAGTTTCACCGGAGTTATGGCCCTTGTTTTGCTGAAAAATTCCATATTAAGCCTTGTGAACACACTAGCACCTTCATTTATTATTTGATCTTTACCAAACTTGCACATACTGTTGATATCTATGAAAGCTCAGACAAGTTTGAAAACCAACCAAATCGGATCAGTAACACCGGAGTAATGGCCCTTGTTTTTTTTTCTTCTGAAAAATGCCGTTTTCTGCCTTGTGAACTATCTAGCACCTTCATTTATTATTTGATCTTTACCAAACTTACACAGATTGTTAATATCAGTGAAAGCTTGGACACGTTTGAAAACCAGCTAAATTCGGTCAGTAACACCAGAGTTATGGCCCTTTTTTCTCCCTGAAAAATGCCATTTTCTGCCTTGTTAACTCTCCAGCACCTTCATTTAGTATTTGATCTTAACCTAACTTGCATAGATTGTTAATATCAATGAAAGCTCAGAAAAGTTCAAAAACCAGCTATATCTGACTAGGAACACCGGAGTTATGTGCCCTTGAATTATTGAAAAATGCAATTTTCAGCCTTGTGAACACTAGCGCCTTCATTTTGTATTTGATCTTTGCCAAACTTGGCCAGATTGTTGATATCAATGAAAGCTCGGACGAGTTTGAAAACCAGCCAGATTGAACCAGTAACACCGGAGTTATGGTTATGGCACTTTTTCAATATTTAGTAATGTAAAATGGAAACCCCAGGGGTCGTGGGTTCAAATCTCACTCGAGGTATATTTTTATTTATTTATTTTCTCCATAAGAAACCTTAGTTCATTAAGTTTGTTTTTTTATTGTTTTTTTGTGTTTTTTTTAATAATTTATTTTTTTGTTATTTTATTTTTTTTTCCATTTTTTTTTTTTTTTTTTTTTTTAATATTTTTTCAATTCTTTTTTTTTTCTTATTTTTTTAATGTTTTTTTTTTTCTCATTAGCATCCTTGGCTCTTTTTTTCTTTAATTTGGGGCCCTTGTTGCATCATAAATGCGGTCCAATATGCCAAATTTAGGCAGTGACTGGGCCGAAAATGCATATCCATATTGGCCCGGTCACCTGACCGTTATTGGCCTGGTCACCTGATCGTCACCTGCCCATTACGATTATTGGCAGTTAAAACCGTTAATGACATGACGTAACCGAAGTGACGTCAACTAACATAGCTGACGTCATTTAAATAAGCGTTAAAATGGAACCCGGCGTGAAGACGTAAGCGTCAGTGGCTAACAGCTTATTTTACGTATTGTACTTAGATTGACTATTTTTTGAGGAAAGGCATCATGAAGTAAAAAATGAAACTGACATAGGAGCGTTAACAAGGAATGGAACTAAAACTACAGAAAGCACACTAAATCTGGCCTTAAAATTGTTCACATAGTGCTTTCGCTCGACTGGTGAGACCAGAGTTACTTCAACAATTGGCGTCAAGAAGTTCAGTTGGACGGTATATTGGACGTTTTTATTCTGAGTATAGTCCGACAAAACTAACTAGACTCGATAAAATCAGTCCAGGCCATCCTCAGCTGGTACTTAATCTAGAAGAGGTATGAGCATCATATTCCTTTAAATTGATAAGGAATTTCAGCATTCAAGGGGCGTACAGTATTGAAACAGCAAGAAACATAAAATAAAAAAATCGAAATAAGAATCGAATGGACGATTTGAAAAAAAGGAAGAGAGAATAAACTACAAACAATACAATTAAAGTTAAAACTGTGTTGTGGTTTTCGTTCATTAATTTTTGCTAGATCTATTTTTTATTTTATAAATTAACAGTTCAATATATTTTATTTAAAAAAAAAAAGAAAAAAAGAAGATAAAATCCCAATGAATGATAAAAAGATTAAAACATGGGTGGTGCATTATTGTCTGTCATATCGGCCCTCAGGCTAAAGTGTTTGGGCCGATATTGGAGTCTCGGGCCGATATGACGGACAATAACGCACCACTTATGTATTAATCTCTAAATATTTTTTATTTATTATCGGCTTTTCTCATAAGAATTTCTTTAATTGGGAGGTTAGGGGCCCTTGTTGGATCAGTTTTACATAGAGTTATAGGGAAGAACTTCAAAAATCTTCTATGAAACTACACGAGATAAAGGTTTATATTTTTTATTTATTATCAGCTTATGGATACTCTACCAAGTTTGTTCAAATGGTGACCCTTTGCTCAAATTTGGCCTGGCCCCAGTGGTCACAGTTTTACATAGACTTATATAGGGAAAACTTCAAAAATCTTCTTCGGAAACTATAAGAGCAAAAGGTTTAATATTTTCTATTTAGCATCAGCTTATTGTCCTCTACCAATTTTGTTCAAATGGTGTCCCTGGGGTCAATATTTTGTACCAAGAACCACAAAGTTGTGACCCTTGACTTAGTCCAAATAGGGGCTGAAATACTTGTGTCGCGCGATCCTCCATAACTATTTAAACCACGATCGCCAAACTTTACAGGAATGTTGACCAGCAAGTGAAGATGTGCATCTGGGTTTTCAATTTTTTTTTGGACCAAGAACCACAAAGTTGTGACCCATGACATAGTCAAAATAGGGGCTGAAAAACTTGTGTCATGCCCTCTACCATTGCTACTTAACCCACGGTCACCAAACTTTACAGGAATGTTGACCAGCAAAAACGAGCGCTCCTACATAACTCAACTGTTGTACACATTGCCATTTCACTGACAGTCAACATTTCAGTTCTTCTATTAAAAAGTTGAACATGTTTATCAGTGTTTATGTTCATTATCAAAATATTATGGCAGAGTGACCTTAGTGGGGGCATCCGTGTCCTATGGACACATTCATTTTACAATTTTTATAATACTTCATTATATATCAATGGAAGTGGACTGTTTAGAGATAAATAAAATAAAATTACCTTAGTTTTGAAAATTGGTCGAGAAATAAATATTTCACTGCCAAAATAGTTTTTTTGGTGGGGCTTTTCCCATGTTAACTCCTTGGTTTTGGGACAACAGAAAATTAGAAAATCTCAACAACAAAAAATCAGTTAACTTAAATATTTTGCAATAACACTAGTGTTTTTCCTTCCAGTGTTTTTTGGTGTTTAAGTCTTAATTAAGATTTGTCCAACACATTAAAACCATTTTTGGATAGAAAATCTAAAAAAAAAATCTGACAATATAAAAACAACAACTTTGAAATGTATTTTTGCGTCGCCTATGTAGCATGCCAGACACTTAGGTCATCGTCCGTCGTCGTCTTCCATCACACCTGCAACCTAACTTTGGCCATAACTTGAAAAGTATTTGACATACTTTCATGAAACTTCACACACATCTTCATCTGGCGTGGCGCAGTCGGTAGCGCGGCGGATTTGTAACTGGAGGCCCCGGGTTCAATACTCCGTGGTGCCACTGAGTTCCGTCGGTGTGTTCTTGGGCAAGACACTTTCTCTTAGCCTCGTCCGGGGGACGTAAACCGGGCGGTCACGTTTATCGGTCATCCACCGAGCACGTTAAAGAACCATAGGAATCTATGCGATAATAAGAGTAGGGCAGGTTCCCGGATTCCTATGTATCCTCCCCCTCTCTCTGGGGCGGCTCTAAATAACCTAAATTGTGTTGATGAGCCGTTAAACAACATTCAATTCAATTCATCTTAACCATATAAACATCTTGTCATCTTAAAAAAGGAATGTTGTTACACATGTCCAAATTAACTCTGACATTCATTTTGGCAGAGTAATGCCCTTTCATAAAACTTTGACCTGCAACCTAACAAAGCTTGTAACTGGCCATAACTTAAGAAGTATTTGATCTATGTTGATGAAACTTCACACACATATTCATCTTACCACACAGAATAGTGTTACCCATGACCAATAACTATAACTTTAATTTCAGCAGTGTTATGCCCCTTTTCATAAAACTTGAACCAGCTCAAAGCTGGCCATAACTTGAAATATATTTGACCTATGTTCATGAAACTTCACACACATCTTCATCTTAACCATATTACACATGTCCAATAACTGACTTTCCTTTTGGCAGAGTTTTACCTCTTTCCATAAAATATTAACCTGCAACCTAACCTAACTCATAACTTGGCAAAATATTGAACTATGGTGATAAAACTTTATACAGTTCGTCCTTATCAATTAATCGGTGCAGTTGTATGCCCAATTTCATAACTTCAACACTTAAAAACAAAAAAAATGCTCCATAATGCATGAAGGATTGCACCCCCTGTCTTCAAACTTTATAGTTTGATAAATTGTACTTGCTGAAATAAGCACACGGCAGGTGACACATGTGTTTCGTGGAACACCCTTCTAGCTTTTTTCCAGTCAATTAAAAAAAGATAGTTATTTTTATTTACCAATAACAATGTCTGTTTCACTGATATATTTTTATTCAGGTACTACTTAAATTATGTCTGAAAAGTCACAAAAAAACCTTGGCAGGAACAAGCACCACAAACAGTAGTTAAGTGTCCTCCTTTATGAATTGATCTTGATATTTGAAAGAACAACATCGGCAATTTTTAAATTGTTTTTTTTAAATTCCTGTTCATAATTTCATCCATTAGTTTGCAGAGTATTGTTCAGTATGTTTTTTTGTTTTTATTGCATTTATTCAAATAAATGTACGCTTCTTATTAAAAAAAAAGAAAGGGAAAAAAAGAAAAAAGAAGAAAAATATTGTGAAATAAAGTTGAAATTTTAAAAATCCTATTTTTCTCTAAATGCATACATGTCATACACTATATGGTTTGCACTATAATTAGACCATCCCGCCAAAACAAGGTCAAAATTACGCTCCAAAAACGTTTATCAAAACTCTATACAGTGTCCAGGTCATATAATAATGTATAATATGTGCCAATTAAAAGTATAGGTTTATTAATGGGTTCTTGGAATAGCTGTAATTGAATATGCGTCAAATGAATGATGAGTTGTAACTTAATATTACGCTCCAGTTTTGAGGTTTGGATTCTCAAATTATGTATGTTATATATATATATTATACCTCATTTGCATATTCCACTCTTTGTTTAATGTGACGTCATCCGGTCCATAAAGTTGCATATTGACCGGGTGCCCGGTCCGATAGCTATATTAACGGACGTGTGAAAAAAACGCCGCCAAAATAAATCATAAAACGTATTGATTTAATTTGCTGGTCAGATTCGGTATAATATCACAAATAATGTATGGTGCTTCGGTCCATATGAAGTTTATGGACTGGTCAGTCAGACCTAGAACGTTATATGGACCTCAGCTTCGCTTCGGTCCATATAACATTCTAGGTCTGACTGCCCAGTCCATAAACTTGCATATGGACCGAAGCACCATACATTATCTGTTAAATATATATATATATACCTCATCGTCAGTAGGTTTAGAAATGGTGTACACATGTTGTAACAGGTGGGATAGCTACTTTTATGTATTTGGAAGATAATAGAATAACCTGGCATGGGTGAATGGTGGTAGAAGATAATAGAATAACCTGGCAGGGGTGGATGGTGGTAGAAGATAATAGAATAACCTGGCAGGGGTGGATGGTGGTAGAAGATAATAGAATAACCTGGCAAGGATGGATGGTGGTAGAAGATAATAGAATAACCTGGCAAGGATGGATGGTGGTAGAAGATAATAGAATAACCTGGCAAGGATGGATGGTGGTAGAAGATAATAGAATAACCTGGCAAGGATGGATGGTGGTAGAAGATAATAGAATAACCTGTCAAGGATGGATGGTGGTAGAAGATAATAGAATAACCTGGCAGGGATGGATGGTGGTAGAAGATAATAGAATAACCTGGCAGGGATGGATGGTGGTAGAAGATAATAGAATAACCTGGCAGGGGTGGATGGTGGTAGAAGATAATAGAATAACCTGGCAAGGATGGATGGTGGTAGAAGATAATAGAATAACCTGGCAGGGATGGATGGTGGTAGAAGATAATAGAATAACCTGGCAAGGATGGATGGTGGTAGAAGATAATAGAATAACCTGGCAGGGATGGATGGTGGTAGAAGATAATAGAATAACCTGGCAGGGATGGATGGTGGTAGAAGATAATAGAATAAACTGGCAAAGATGGATGGTGGTAGAAGATAATAGAATAACCTGGCAGGGATGGATGGTGGTAGAAGATAATAGAATAACCTGGCAAGGATGGATGGTGGTAGAAGATAATAGAATAACCTGGCAAGGATGGATGGTGGTAGAAGATAATAGAATAAACTGACAGGGATGGATGGTGGTAGAAGATAATAGAATAACCTGGCAGGGATGGATGGTGGTAGAAGATAATAGAATAACCTGGCAGGGATGGATGGTGGTAGAAGATAATAGAATAACCTGGCAGGGATGGATGGTGGTAGAAGATAATAGAATAACCTGGCAGGGATGGATGGTGGTAGAAGATAATAGAATAACCTGGCAGGGATGGATGGTGGTAGAAGATAATAGAATAACCTGGCAGGGATGGATGGTGGTAGAAGATAATAGAATAACCTGGCAGGGATGGATGGTGGTAGAAGATAATAGAATAACCTGGCAGGGATGGATGGTGGTAGAAGATAATAGAATAACCTGGCAGGGATGGATGGTGGTAGAAGATAATAGAATAACCTGGCAGGGATGGATGGTGGTAGAAGATAATAGAATAACCTGGCAGGGATGGATGGTGGTAGAAGATAATAGAATAACCTGGCAGGGATGGATGGTGGTAGAAGATAATAGAATAACCTGGCAGGGATGGATGGTGGTAGAAGATAATAGAATAACCTGGCAGGGATGGATGGTGGTAGAAGATAATAGAATAACCTGGCAGGGATGGATGGTGGTAGAAGATAATAGAATAACCTGGCAGGGATGGATGGTGGTAGAAGATAATAGAATAACCTGGCAGGGATGGATGGTGGTAGAAGATAATAGAATAACCTGGCAGGGATGGATGGTGGTAGAAGACCAATGATATGCTGGCGATCACTAAATTCATTTTTGTGCAATAAAAAAGTCATTATTGAGAAAAGTACTATTTATTAGGGGAAAAGGTATACACATCAAAAAAATGAATAAATAATAAACAAATTAAAAAAAATGTTGTTGATGTACTCCACACATGATCACATTATTTCTCATCTCACTTACTGTTAATAATGTAAAAAATATCAGATAGTTATCTGTCAGTTCCTTGGTCAGAATAATTCAAAAACACAAAATGGAATGGTGACGTTCTCTGACATTTATAAAATCAAAGCTAATAATTAAATAGGTTCTTTTATTTGTTCCATTTTTTAGCTCGACTGTTCAAAGAATAGTGAGAGCTATCCTCCTCACCACGGCGTCGGCGTCCCCAGCTTCACCTTAAAGTTTTTAGCTCTGCTGGCCCTTGGCCTTGGCCAGTAGAGCTTATGGGATCGTGTGTCGTCCGTCTTCCATCGTCCGTCGTCTGTCGTCCGTTGTCCGTTAACTTTTCTTCAAACGACTTCTTCTCAGAAACCGCTTGGCTCATTTTGACCAAACTTCACGTGGATGATCCTTAGATGAATGCTTTGTAGATTTGTTAAAATTAGGTCAGCGCTACATCCAAGATGGCTGCCATTACCATATATGGTCGAAACCTTAAAAAATCTTCTTCTCCAGAACCGCTGGACAGATTTCAACAGTTTTTCTTTTAAAATGATCGCCAACGCCTAGACTATCAAGTTTGTTCAAATAAAGTCCCCGGGGTCCAAAATGGCTGTACCCCGGGGGTCCAAACTTTGTATATTGAGGTTTTGCATGTTTTTCATATAGACATATAGGAAAAAACTTTAAAAAATCTTCTTCTCTGAAACCACAAGGCACAGAGCTCTCATGTATTACATGTAGCATCAGCTTATGGTCCTCTACTAAGTTTGTTCAAATGGTGACCCTGAGGTCAAATTTGTCCCCACCCTGGGGGTCACAGTTTTACATAGACTTATATAGGATTTTTTTTTTAAAAATCTTCTTCTCGGAAACTACAACAGCCAGATGTTTGATATTTTGCATTTACTATAAGCTTATGGTCCTTTACCAAGTTTGTTCAAATGGTGACCCTCGGGTCACATTTGGCCCCGCCCCAAGGGTCACATGTTTTACATAGACATGTATAGGGAAAAACTTAAAAAATCTTCTTCTCTGAAACTGCAAGAGCCAGAGGTTTAATATTTTGCATGCTATAAGCTTGTGGTCCTCTACCAAGTTTGTTCAAATGGTGACCCAGGGGTCACATATGGCCGCACCCCGGGGGTCACAGTTTTACATAGGCTTGTATAGGGAAAAACTGAAAAAATCTTCTTCTCTGGAACCACATGGCACAGAGCTCTCATGTATTACATGTAGCATCAGCTTATGGTCCTCTACTAAGTTTGTTCAAATGGTGACCCTGGGGTCAAATTTGTCCCCGTCCTGAGGGTCACAATTTTACATAGACTTATATAGGATTTTTTTTTTTAAAATCTGCTTCTCAGAAACTACAAGAGCCAGAGGTTTGATATTTTACATTTATTAAAAGCTTATGGTCCTTTACCAAGTTTGTTCAAATGGTGACCCTGGGGTCACATTTGGCCCCGCCCCAAGGGTCACATGTTTTACATAGACATGTAAGGGAAAAACTTAAAAAATCTTCTTCTCTGAAACTGCAGGAGCCAGAGGTTTAATATTTTGCTGTTGCTATAAGCTTATGGTCCTTTAGCAATTTTGTTCAAATGGTGACCCTGGCCCCGCCCCGGGGGTCACAGTTTTACATAAATGCTTGTATAGTGAAAATCCCAAAAAAATCTTCTTCTCTGGAACTGCAAGAGCCAGAGGTTTAATATTTTGCATTTGCTATAAGCTTATGGTCCTTTACCAAGTTTGTTCAAATGGTGACCCTCGGGTCACATTTGACCCCGCCCCAAGGGTCGCATGTTTTACATAGACATGTATAGGGTAAAAACTTAAAAAATCCTCTTCTCTGAAACTGCAAGAGCCAGAGGTTTAATATTTTGCATTGCTATAAGCCGATGGTCTTCTACCAAGTTTGTTCAAATGGTGACCCATTGGTCACATTTGGCCCCAACCTGGGGGATCACAGTTTTACTTAGGCTTGTATAGACAAAAACTGAAAAAAATCTTCTTCTCTGGAACCACATGGCACAGAGCTCTCATGTATTACATGTAGCATCAGCTTATGGTCCTCTACCAAGTTTGTTCAAATGGTGACCCTGGTGTCAAATTTGGACGCGCCCCAGGGTAACAGTTTTTAGCTCTACTGATCAGAGATCAGCAGAGCTTATGCCGTGGTGCGGCGTCCGTCGTCCGTCCGTCTGTCTGTCCGTCTGTCCGTCCGTCTGTCCGTAAACTTTTTTTTGTAGCGACTACTCCTCTGAAACTACTGAATGGATTTTCATGAAACTTTACAGAAATGTTGCCCATGAAGTCTAGTTGATCCTAGCAAAAATTCATGTAGATGTGAAATCCAAGATGGCCGCCAAATCTAAAAATAGGTTTTTAAAAAACAAGTTTGTAGCGACTACTTCTTGAAAACTCTAAGGGATATTGCTATGGGACTTTTTCTAAAATGATCAGCATGACATGATGTTGGTCCTTGTCGAAAATCGTTTTGATTCGACGTTAAACATGGCTGCCAGCGGCCATCTTTGTTTACATAGAGTTATATAATGAAAACTTGTAGCGACTACTCCTCTGAAACTACTTGACGGATTTTCATGAAACTTCACAGGAATGTTGCTCTTGATGTCTAATTGATCCTAGCAAAATTTCAGGTCGGCCGGAAATTCAAGATGGCCACCACGGCTAAAAATAGATTTTTAAAAAATAAGTTTGTAGCGACTACTTCTTGAAAACTATAAGAGATATTGATATGGGACTTTTTCTAAAATGATCAGCATGACATGATGTTGGTCCTTGTCGAAAATCGTTTTGATTCGACGTTAAACATGGCTGCCAGCGGCCATCTTTGTTTACATAGAGTTATATAATGAAAACTTGTAGCAACTACTCCTCTGAAACTACATGACGGATTTTCATGAAACTTCACAGGAATGTTGCTCTTGATGTCTTATTGATCCTAGCAAAATTTCATTTCGGCCGGAAATTCAAGATGGCCGCCACGGCTAAAAATAGATTTTTAAAAAATAAGTTTGTAGCAACTACTTCTTGAAAACTATAAGAGATATTGATATGGGACTTTTTCTAAAATTATCAGCATGACATGATGGTTATCCGAGTCGAACATTATTTTGATTCGACGTTAAACATGGCTGCCAGTGGCCATCTTTGTTTACATAGAGTTATATAATGATAACTTGTAGCGACTACTCCTCTAAAATACTTGACGGATTTTCATGAAACTTCACACGAATGTTGCTCTTGATGTCTAATTGATCCTTGCAAAATTTCAGGTCGGCCGGAAATTCAAGATGTCCGCCATGGCTAAAAATAGATTTTCAAAATACAAGTTTGTAGCGACTACTTCTTGAAAACTATAAGAGATATTGATATGGGACTTTTTCTAAAATGATCAGCATGACATGATGGTTATCCGAATCGAACATTATTTTGATTCAATGTTAAACATGGCTGTCAGTGGCCATCTTTGTTTACATAGAGTTATATAATGAAAACTTGTAGCGACTACTCCTCTGAAACTACTTGACGGATTTTCATGAAACTTCACAGGAATGTTGCTCTTGATGTCTAATTGATCCTAGCAAAATTTCAGGTCGGCCGGAAATTCAAGATGGCCACCACGGCTAAAAATAGATTTTTAGCTCTACTGGCCAAGGGCCAGCAGAGCTTATGGGATGCTGTGTTGTCCGTCGTCCGTCGTCTGTCTGTCTGTCGTCTGTCGTCTGTCTGTCGTCTGTCGTCCGTTAACTTTTCTTCAAACGACTTCTCCTCAGAAACCGCTTGGCTAATTTTGACCAAACTTCACGTGGATGATCCTTAGATGAATGCTTTTTAGATTTGTTAAAATTAGATCAATGCTACATCCAAGATGGCTGCCATTACCATATATGGTCGAAACCTTAAAAAATCTTCTTCTCCAGAACCGCTGGACAGATTTCAACAGTTTTTCTTTTAAAATGATCGCCAACGCCTAGACTATCAAGATTGTTCAAATAAAGTCCCCGGGGTCAAAAATGGCTGTGCCCCGGGGGTCCAAAATTTGTATATTGAGGTTTTGCATGTTTTTCATATAGACATATAGGAAAAAACTTTAAAAAATCTTCTTCTCTGAAACCACAAGGCACAGAGCTCTCATGTATTACATGTAGCATCAGCTTATGGTCCTCTACTAAGTTTGTTCAAATGGTGACCCTGGATTCAAATTTGTCCCCGCCCCGGGGGTCACAGTTTTACATAGACTTATATAGGATTTTTTTTTTTAAATCTTCTTCTCGGAAACTACAAGAGCCAGAGGTTTGATATTTTGCATTTACTATAAGCTTATGGTCCTTTACCAAGCTTGTTCAAATGGTGACCCTCGGGTCACTTTTGGCCCCGCCCCAAGGGTCACATGTTTTACATAGACATGTATAGGGAAAAACTTAAAAAATCTTCTCCTCTGAAACTGCAAGAGCCAGAGGTTTAATGTTTTGCATTTGCTATAAGCTTGTGGTCCTCTATCAAGTTTGTTCAAATGGTGACCCAGGGGTCACATTTGGCCCCACCCCGGGGGTCACAGTTTTACATAGGCTTGTATAGGGAAAAACTGAAAAAATTCTTCTTCTCTGGAACCACATGGCACAGAGCTCTCATGTAATACATGTAGCATCAGCTTATGGTCCTCTACTAAGTTTGTTCAAATGGTGACCCTGGGGTCAAATTTGTCCTCGCCCCGAGGGTCACAGTTTTACATAGACTTATATAGGATTTTTTTTTTAAAAATCTTCTTCTCGCCAACTACAAGGGTCAGAGGTTTGATATGTTACATTTATTATAAGCTTATGGTCCTTTACCAAGTTTGTTCAAATAGTGACCCTGGGGTCACATTTGGTCCCGCCCCAAGGGTCACATGTTTTACATAGACATGTATAGGTAAAAACTTAAAAAATCTTCTTCTCTGAAACTGCAAGAGCCAGAGGTTTAATATTTTGCATTTGCTATAAGCTTGTAGTCCTCTACCAAGTTTGTTCAAATGGTGACCCAGGGGTCACATTTGGCCCCACCCCGGGGGTCACAGTTTTACGTAGGCTTGTATAGGCAAAAATGAAAAAAAATCTTCTTCTCTGGAACCACATGGCACAGAGCTCTCATGTATTACATGTAGCATCAGCTTATGGTCCTCTACTAAGTTTGTTCAAATGCTGACCCTGGGGTCAAATTTGTCCCCGCCCCAAGGGTCACAGTTTTACATAGACTTATATAGGATCTTTTTTTTTAAAAATCTTCTTCTCGGAAACTACAAGAGCCAGAGGTTTGATATTAAACATTTATTATAAGCTTATGGTCCTTTACCAAGTTTGTTCAAATGCTGACCCTGGTGTCACATCTTGCCCCGCCCCGGGGTCACAGTTTTACATAAATGCTTGTATAGGGAAAAACTGAAAAAAATCTTCTTCTCTGGAACTGCAACAGCTTAAGGTTTAATATCTTGCATTTGCTATAAGCATATGGTCCTTTACCAAGTTTGTTCAAATTGTGACCCTCGGGTCACATTTGACCCCGCCCCAAGGGTCACATGTTTTACATAGACATGTATAGGGAAAAACTTAAAAAATCTTCTTCTTCTGCAAGAGCCAGAGGTTTAATATTTTGCATTTGCTATAAGCTTATGGTCTTCTACCAAGTTTGTTCAAATGGTGACCTATTGGTCATATTTGGCCCCACCCTGGGGGTCAGTTTTACTTAGGCTTGTATAGGCAAAAGCTGTTTTTATTTATTTTTTAGTTTTCAATTTGATTTTTTTTTTTTTCCAATTGCAATTTTTATTTTTTATTTTTTTTTAATTGTTTCAATTTTTTATTGATTTATTTATTATTTTTTTTATTTTTTTTTTTTTTTCAATATTTTTTTTTTCAATTTTTTCATTATCTTTTTAATTACTTGGCACTTACTTTAAAATTTCTTGTCGGCGCTACTCGTCCTAAATGCCTTGTTGAATTTCGACGAAACTTGGCAGGAAGCATCGGTAAGATGTCTAGTTGTGCATATCACGCTTTTGTTCCAGTTCGCTGATTTTTGACGGAGTTATGGCCCTTTGACATCTTTATTTTAAATTTCTTGTCGGCGCTACTCCTTAAACGGCTTGTTGGATTTCTACGAAATTTGGCAGGAAGCTTCAGTATGATGTCTATTTGTGCAAAGCGCGGTATATCAATGAAATCTTGGACAATTTCGAAAACTAGCTAGATCTTGTTAGTAATAACAGAGTTATGGCCCTTGATTTGTTGAAAAATGCTATATTGTATTTTCTTTGTTAAATCTATAGGAGAATAGAGCTATATCTAGCTATATCTATCTAAATCTATAAGAACTGTTTTAGCCAGTAGAGCGTCCACAGGCCCTCTTGGGCCTCTTGTTAAAAAATAAGTTTGTAGCGACTACTTCTTGAAAACTATAAGAGATATTGATATGGGACTTTTTCTAAAATGATCAGCATGGCATGATGTTGGTCCTTGTCGAAAATCGTTTTGATTCGACATTAAACATGGCTGTCAGTGGCCATCTTTGTTAACATAGAGTTATATAATGAAAACTTGTAGCAACTACTCCTCTGAAACTACTTGACGGATTTTCATGAAACTTCACAGGAATGTTGCTCTTGATGTCTTATTGATCCTAGCAAAATTTCATGTCGGCCGGAAATTCAAGATGGCCGCCACGGCTAAAAATAGATTTTTAGCTCTACTGATCAGAGATCAGCAGAGCTTATGCCGTGGTGCGGCGTCCGTCGTCCATCCGTCCGTCCGTCTGTCCGTCTGTCCGTTAACTTTTATTTGTAGCGACTACTCCTCTGAAACTACTGGATGGATATTCATAAAACTTTACAGAAATGTTGCCCATGAAGTCTAGTTGATCCTAGCAAAAATTCATGTTGATGTGAAATCCAAGATGGCCGCCAAAGCTAAAAATAGATTTTTTAAATTCAAGTTTGTAGCGACTACTTCTTGAAAACTATAAGTGATATTGATATGGGACTTTTTCTAAAATGATCAGCATGACATGATGTTGATCCTTGTCGAAAATCGTTTTGATTTGACGTTAAACATGGCTGCCAGCGGCCATCTTTGTTTACATAGAGTTATATAATGAAAACTTGTAGCGACTACTCCTCTGAAACTACTTGACGGATTTTCATGAAACTTCACAGGAATGTTGCTCTTGATGTCTAAATGATCCTAGCAAAATTTCAGGTCGGCCGGAAATTCAAGATGGCCGCCACGGCTAAAAATAAATTTTCAAAATACAAGTTTGTAGCGACTACTTCTTGAAAACTATAAGTGATATTGATATGGGACTTTTTCTAAAATGATCAGCATGACATGATGTTGGTCCTTATCAAAAATCGTTTTGATTCGACGTTAAACGTGGCTGCCAGCGGCCATCTTTGTTTACATAGAGTTATATAGTAAAAACTTGTAGCGACTACTCCTCTGAAATTACTTGACGGATTGTCATGAAACTTGACAGGAATGGTTCTCTTAATGTCTTATTGATCCTAGCAAAATTTCAGGTCGGCCGGAAATTCAAGATGGCCGCCACGGTTAAAAATAGATTTTCAAAAAACAAGTCTGTAGCGACTACTTCCTGAAATCAAAATCAATCAGTAGAGCTTCAAGGTCATTGACCTCTTGTTAAAAAATAAGTTTGTAGCAACTACTTCTTGAAAACTATAAGAGATATTGATATGGGACTTTTTCTAAAATTATCAGCATGACATGATGGTTATCCGAGTCGAACATTATTTTGATTCGACGTTAAACATGGCTGCCAGTGGCCATCTTTGTTTACATAGAGTTATATAATGATAACTTGTAGCGACTACTCCTCTAAAATACTTGACGGATTTTCATGAAACTTCACACGAATGTTGCTCTTGATGTGTAATTGATCCTTGCAAAATTTCAGGTCGGCCGGAAATTCAAGATGTCCGCCATGGCTAAAAATAGATTTTCAAAATACAAGTTTGTAGCGACTACTTCTTGAAAACTATAAGAGATATTGATATGGGACTTTTTCTAAAATGATCAGCATGACATGATGGTTATCCGAGTCGAACATTATTTTGATTCAATGTTAAACATGGCTGTCAGTGGCCATCTTTGTTTACATAGAGTTATATAATGAAAACTTGTAGCGACTACTCCTCTGAAACTACTTGACGGATTTTCATGAAACGTCACAGGAATGTTGCTCTTGATGTCTAATTGATCCTAGCAAAATTTCAGGTCGGCCGGAAATTCAAGATGACCACCACGGCTAAAAATAGATTTTCAAAAAACCAGTTTGTAGCGACTACTTCCTGAAATCAAAATCAATCAGTAGAGCTTCAAGGTCATTGACCTCTTTTTTTTTTTGTTTTGTTTTTAATTTGATTTATTTTAATTTATTTTTCAATTTCAATTTTTTTTTTCTTTTTGTTATTGTTTCCATTTTTTCTATAAAAAAAAAATTAATTTTAATTTTTTTTTTATTTTTTTTTGATTGATTTTAATTTTTTTTTTTTTTTTTTTCATTACCTTTTTAATCACTTGACACTTTAAAATTTCTTGTCGGCGCTACTCATCCTAAATGCCTTGTTGAATTTCGACGAAACTTGGCAGGAAGCATTGGTAAGATGTCTAGTTGTGCATATCACGCTTTTGTTCCAGTTTGCTGATTTTTGACGGAGTTATAGCCCTTTGACATTTTTATTTTAAATTTCTTGTCGGCGCTTCTCCTCTTAAACGGCTTGTTGGATTTCTACGAAATTTGGCAGGAAGCCTCAGTATGATGTCTAGTTGTGCAAAGCGTGGTATATCAATGAAATCTTGGACAATTTGGAAAACCAGCTTGATCTTTTTAGTAATAACAGAGTTATGGCCCTTGATTTGTTGAAAAATGCTATATTGTATTTTCCTTTGTTAGATCTATAGGAAAAGAGAGGTATATCTAGCTATATCTATCTAAATCTATAAGAGCTGTTTTAGCCAGTAGAGCGTCCACAGGCCCTCTTGGGCCTCTTGATGTGCAATAGATTTATAACTTCAATACTACTGAAGCTATTGCATTAAAACTTTATACTAATGTTTCCCATCAAATGCTGCACCTTATCCAACAATCCCCATAACTCTTCCTTGCATTTTGACAAAGTTAATGGCCCTTTGATTGTCATGTCTTTACCTTAAAGTTTTTGTGCAATAGATTTATAACTTCTAAACTACTCCAGCTTTTGCATTAAATTTTTTTATTAATGTTTCCCATCAAATTCTGCACCTTATTCAACATCCCCATAACTCTTCCTTTCATTTTGACAAAGATTGTCTTGTCTTTACCTTAAAGTTTTTGTGCAATAGATTTATAACTTCAAAACTACTGAAGTTATTGCATTAACAATTTAAACTAATGTTTCACATCAAATTCTGTACCTTATCCAACAATCCCCATAACTCTTTCATTCATTTGGACAAAATTATGGCCCCTGAATTGGTAAAAAATGACATTTTTACATAGAAGTATGTAGGAAAAACACTTCAAAATCTTCTTCTCTGAAAGAAGCTTAGATTATTATGTATGTAGCATCGTCTAGTATTCCTCTACCAAGTTTGCTCAGTGGTGACCCTGAGTCATAACTTAGTAACCGTTGAGATCCCCAACTTATAACCGTATATACACTTACTGGACATGAACAGACAGATACAACCATCCAACCAGCATAGACACCGGGTTGCTTCCCCTCCCCTGGGGACATAGCCAATCGGTCATAACTTGGAAACCATTTAGATCCCCACCCTTTAACCATATACTAGTATACACTTACTGGGCATGAACAGACGGATATAACCACCCAACCAGCATAGACCCCGGTCTCCTTCCCCACCTCTGGGGACATAGCCCATCGGTCATAACTTGGAAACCATTTAGATCCCCACCCTATAACCATATATACACTTACTGGGCATGAACTGACGGATACAACCATCCAACCAGCATAGACCCCAGACTCCTTCCCCTGGGTCATAACTTGTAAACTGTTGAGATCCCCATCCTATATCCATATATACACTTATTGGGCATTAACAGACAGATACAACCATCCAACCAGTGTAGACCCTAGGCTTTTTCCCCACCTTTGTGGACCTAGCTCCTGGGTCAAACTTTACAAATAATTTGGTATATTTTATCTCGACTGTTCGACGGATCTTATGGGGTCTATAGGTCAAATTTCTTGGCCACAAATTGCAATTATGTGTTGATAGGCTCTTAGCATCAGGTTAATGTTTACATCCGCATTTCTTAACATGTAAATAACTTCAGCATTTTTTATCCAATCATCATCAAACTTATTATAAATAGGACGATGATCTTCAAATTTTCAACTTATAAAATTTGCATTATGTATCCTTTAAAAGGGTTATTATCAAATTACATCTGTGACATCACAGAAAAACTGTGGCCCTTGATTTAATGAAAATTCCAGTGTTTTCCTTCTTGACACATCCAGCTCGCCCCTTTGTTTTCACTTCTTTTTTTCTGATAGTATACCCTGTGTATCATTTTTTGTTCTCTGAAAATTTTAAATAGTCGAGCTGCGCTGTCCTCTGACAGCTCTTGTTTCAAATGGTTCGAGTACATTATTTTTTGTTGCTATACATTCCAGAATTCTAAAAGATTTTCTTATTCTATTTTTAAAGGTCTCTATAGACAGTTTATGTTGTAAATGTTTGGTTGAGAAAATAAATTACTTTATTTCAAGTAGTATGTACAAGTCAGCTGGTGTAATGTCTTACTAATTTTAAATATAAATGATTATTCTGTGAAATGTAAACATATGTTATTGCTGGACAGCCAATTTTTAACATATTAAGAATGAATTGCATTTTGGGACAAACCCAAAGCATATGTGTTAATGTTTCCTCTTCTTGACAATACAGTGGACTGTTTATTTTGTGTAGGAATTGTCTTGTTGGAAGTATTCTATGGTTTAACCAATTAATAATATTATAAAGGTCCCTTGATCCATTTTTGTTCTGAAGAAATGGAATGTTATTAAAAGGAAGAATTGGGTTTTGTATTTTTTCCATATATGTGGAGATATATTTAGATCCCCTGAGTCGAAGGCTCAAGGTGATGTATTGGGATCACCCTTCATCCGTCATCGTTAATATTTGCTTCAAACGACTTCTCCTCAGAAACCGCTAGGCCAATTTTGACCAAACTTCACATGGATGATCCATAGATAAAGGCCTTTTAGATTTGTTAAAATTAGGTCAGTGCGACATCCAAGATGGCCGCCATTACCATATATGGTCGAAACCTTAAAAAATCTTCTCAAGAACCGCTGGACAGATTTCGACAATTTTTCTTTTAAAATGATCGCCAATGCCTGGACTATCAAGTTTGTTCAAATGAAGTTCCTGGGCCAAAAATGACCTTGCCCTGGGGGTCCAAAGTTTGTATATTGAGATTTTGCATGTTTTTCCTAGACTAATATTGGGAGAAAAAAAAAATCTTCTCTGTAACTACAAGGCATTACATGTAGCATCACCTTAAGGTCCTCTACTAATTTTGTTCAAATGGTGACCTTGGGGTCTAATTTGGACCCGGCCCGGGGGTCACAGTTTTACATAGACTTATATGGGGTGGGGTGGGGGTGGGGGGAATCTACTCTGAAACTACAAGAGCCAGAGGTTTAATATTTTGCATTTACTATAAGATTATAGTCCTTTACCAAGTTTGTTCAAATGGTGACCCTGGGGTCACATTTGGCCCCGCCCTGGGGGTCACAGTTTTACATAGACTTGAATAGGGAAAAACTTAAAAAATCTTCTTCTCTGAAACTACAAGAGCCAGAGGTTTAATATTTTGCATTTACTATAAGATTATGGTCCTTTACCAAGATTGTTCTAATGGTGACCCTGGGGTTACATTTGGCCCCGCCCCAGGGGTCACATGTTTTACATAGACTTGTATAGGGAAAAACTTAAAACATCTTCTTCTCTGAAACTGCTTCAGCCAGAGGTTTAATATTTTGCATTTACTAGACGCTTATGGTCCTCTGCCAAGTTTGTTCAAATGGTGACCCTGGGGTTACATTTGGCCCGGCCCCAGGTGTCACGTTTTACATAGACATGTATAGGGAAAAACTTAAAAAATCTTCTTCTCTGAAACTACAAGAACCAGAGGTTTAATATTTTGCATTTACTATAAGATTATAGTCCTTTACCCAGTTTGTTCTAATGGTGACCCTGGGGTTACATTTGGCCCCGCCCCAGGGTCACATATTTTACATAGACTTGTATAGGGAAAAACTTAAAAAATCTTCTCTGAAACTGCTTGAGCCAGATGTTCAATATTTTGCATTTGCTATAAGCTTATGGTCCTCTACCAAGTTTGTTCAAATGGTGACCCTGGGGTTACATTTGGCCCCGCCCGAGATGTCACATGTTTTACATAGACTTGTATAGGGAAAAACTTAAAAAATCTTCTCTGAAACTGCTTGAGCCAGATGTTCATTATTTTGCATGGTCTAAAAGCTTTTGATCCTCTACCAGTTTTGTTCAAATGGTGACCCTGGTGTCAAATTTGGCCCCACCCCGAGGGTCACAGTTTTACATAGACTTATATAGGGAAAAAATTTAAAAAAATCTACTTCTCTGAAACTGCAAGAGCCAGAGGTTTAATATTTTGCATTTACTACGAGCTTATGGTCCTTTACCAAGTTTATTAAAATTTCCCCAGGAGTCACATGTTTTACATAGACTTGTATAGGGAAAAACTTAAAAAATATTTTTCTCTGAAACCACAAGGCACACAGCTCTGATATATTACATGTAACCCAGGGGTCACATTTGACCATGCCCCAGAGGTTATTCTCTAGCACCTTCATTTTGTGTTCGATCTTTACCAAACTTTGTCAGTGTCTTTATATCATTGTTGGTAAACAACAGAGGCCACATTTCTTGAACAATCTTAACCAAACTTGCACAGATTGTATATGACGATTAGATTTCGAAGAAGTTTGATAATGGACCATTACTCAGGTGATCGATATAGGGCCATCTTATAGGGCCATCTTGGCCCTCTTGTTTCTAATGTAAGCTTTAATTGCCGCAATTACTCCATTATATAGAAGAGAATGTTCAAGTTATTAAATTTGTCAACAATAAAAGTTTCCATTCTCATCTATTAAATCTTTAACTTGATGAATACCCTTTGCATATCAAGAATTGTAAAATAGTACATTAGCTCCTATTAAGATATGCAGATTATAAAAAAGTGGAGTTGTTGAACAATTGTTAGCACATATAATGCCCTTATTTTGGTCTAAAATAGCAATGTAAGCTTTCAACACATCCTTCCAAAATATATTAGTCTTCTTTTTTATTAACAATTCTTCAAAACTTATCCCCAGGTTTATTAGATCTTTTAAGTTTAAATATGTGTAACTATATTTTGGCATTGTCTACCTTTAAACTGAGTCTTCTAAACCAAGTGGCCTTAAGTCTGTATATATGAATGCTTGGAGATTAATCATTTTCTGACCACCTTCATTATAATGCTTTTCTTTATCTTTGCTGGTCCCTCCCATTAAAATTCATAAAACATGTCATTTATTTTTGTGTCTTTTTTTTTGGAGAAAAATGCAATACATAAGGATCACTTTGTCGTTCGTCCGTCAATTCGTCCGAGCAAACAAAATGGTAGTTAGGTGTTTAGCCACTTAATTCTTTGGACTCTGTGTCATTAGTGTTAATAAGTAATTAGTCACATAAAACATGTCCAATTTTGGATTTATGTGGCTAATTTGGGTTGATGTAGCTATCAATTTTGCATTGAATTAGCCACTTAAGACTATAATTGTTAGAATGTCCGTCCTTCCGTCCGTACGCCAATCCGTCACGAAAACTTAACGTTGGCTATAACTTCTAATTTTTTGATATTTTTTCATCAAACTTTCAATATATACTCATCATGACAACATCGACATGACCATATTTAAATAAAATCGCTATGAAAAATACACCAAAACTCACCTATGATCGTCTGGCAAAAAAGAAAATACACCAAAACTCACCTATGATCGTCTGGCAAAAAAAAAAAATCACGGGTGAGCATGCCCCCGGACCCCCCTAGCGGAGGTGTGTAACTGAAATTTGGACCCAGTGAGCTACGCGCCTGACCAGTTATACCTCTTATCTGAAATCATGCCTAAAGATGATTACTTCCCTTTGATCGTGTTTTTTTAACTTTCTTTAGTTTCTTTTCAAAGATTTTAATAACAGAAAAAAGGTTCAGTGTCTGTATAATCTTCTTGTTGATTTCAAAATATTCTTGGAATAGATGCTTTACTTTTAAATTACAACATAATATTTTTAGCTCTACTGATCAGAGATCAGCAGAGCTTATGCCGTGGTGCGGCGTCCGTCGTCCGTCTGTCCGTCTGTCTGTCTGTCCGTCTGTCCGTAAACTTTTTTTTGTAGCGAATACTCCTCTGAAACTACTGAATGGATTTTCATGAAACTTTACAGAAATGTTGCCCATGAAGTCTAGTTGATCCTAACAAAAATTCATGTTGATGTGAAATCCAAGATGGCCGCCAGATCTAAAAATAGGTTTTTAAAAAACAAGTTTGTAGCGACTACTTCTTGAAAACTTTAAGTGATATTGATATGGGACTTTTTCTAAAATGACCAGCATGACATGATGTTGGTCCTTGTCGAAAATCGTTTTGATTCGACGTTAAACATGGCTGCCAGCGGCCATCTTTGTTTACATAGAGTTATATAATAAAAACTTGTAGCGACTACTCCTCTGAAACTACTTGACGGATTTTCATGAAACTTCACAGGAATGTTGCTCTTGATGTCTTATTGATCCTAGCAAAATTTCAGGTCGGCCGGAAATTCAAGATGGCCGCCACGGCTAAAAATAAATTTTCAAAATACAAGTTTGTAGCAACTACTTCTTGAAAACTATAAGTGATATTGATATCGGACTTTTTCTAAAATGATCAGCATGACATGATGTTAGTCCTTGTCAAAAATCGTTTTGATTCGATGTTAAACATGGCTGTCAGCGGCCAACTTTGTTTACATAGAGTTATATAATGAAAACTTGTAGCGACTATTCCTCTGAAACTACTTGACGGATTTTTATGAAACTTCACAGGAATGTTGCTCTTGATGTCTAATTGATCCTAGCAAAATTTCAGGTCGGCCGGAAATTCAAGATGGCCGCCACGGCTAAAAATAATTTTTCAAAAAACAAGTCTGTAGCGACTACTTCCTGAAATCAAAATCAATCAGTAGAGCTTCAAGGTCATTGACCTCTTGTTTAAACATGTGTTCCCAAATTGACCAAATACATGTATATGATTTTATGACTTCTTCTGTGTAAATAATAATGAGTTTATTTATCGAGACCACACAGTTGGGCAATCCCAATCTTTCCTGCGGGCCTCTCAATATATACAACATGAACATGTTTTACAAACATTGGGACAAGAGATTTACAATACAGTTAAAGCAAAGTAGTAAATACATCTTTTATGGCAGAATAATGACATATAATTGACTAAAGAATGTCCACCAGATTCTGGAAAAGAACTAACTCTGATTCTGGAAAGAAAAGTAACTCGGATTCTGCTAAAGAACAGTAATTCTGATTCTGCTAAAGAACAGTAACCGATTCTGATAAAGGACAGTAACAGATTCTGATAAAGAACAGTAACTCTGATTCTGATAAAGAACAGTAACTCTGATTCTGATAAAGAACAGTAACTGTTTCTGATAAAGAACAGTAACTCTTGATTCTGATAAAGAACGGTAACTCTAATTCTGATAAAAAAAACAGTAACTCTGATTCTGATAAAGAACAGTAACTCTGATTCTGATAAAGAACAGTAACTCTGATTCTAATAAATAACAGCAACTCTGATTCTGGTAAAAAACAGCAACTGTGATTCTGATAAAGAACAGTAACTGATTATGATAAAGAATGGTAACTCTGATTCTGGTCAATAACAGCAACTGTGATTCTGATAAAGAACAGTAACTCTGGTTCTGATAAAGAACAGTTACTGTTTCTGATAAAGAACAGTAACTCTGATTCCGATAAAGAACGGTAACTCTGATTCTGATAAAGAACAGTAACTCTGATTCTGATAAAGAACAGTAACTCTGATTCTAATAAATAACAGCAACTTTGATTCTGGTAAATAATAGCAACTCTGATTCTGATAAAGAACAATAACTCTGATTATGATAAAGAACAGTAACTCTGACTCTGGTAAAGAACAGTAACTCTGACTCTGGTAAAGAACAGTAACTCTGATTCTAATCAATAACAAAAACAGCAACTCTGATTCTGATAAAGAACAGTAACTGATTATGATAAAGAACAGTAACTGATTCTGATAAAAAACAGTAACTCTGATTCTAATAAATAACAGCAACTCTGATTCTGGTAAATAACAACAACTGTGATTCTGATAAAGAACAGTAACTCTGATTATGATAAAGAACGGTAACGCTGATTCTGGTAAATAACAGCAACTGTGATTCTGATAAAGAACAGTTACTCGGATTCTGATAAAGAACAGTAACTGTTTCTGATAAAAAAACAGTAACTCTGATTCCGATAAAGAATGGTTACTCTGATTCTGATAAAGAACACTAACTCTGATTCTGATAAAGAACTCTGATTCTGATAAAGAACAGTAACTCTGATTCTAATAAATAACAGCAACTCTGATTCTGATAAAGAACAGTAACTCTGATTATGATAAAGAACAGTAACTCTGATTCTGGTAAAGAACAGTAGCTCTGATTCTTGTAAAGAACAGTAACTCTGATTCTAATAAATAACAGTAACTCTGATTCTAATAAATAACAGCAACTCTGATTCTGATATAGAACAGTAACTGATTCTGATAAAGAACAGTAACTGATTCTGATAAAGAACAGCAACTCTGATTCTGATAAAGAACAGTAACTGATTCTGATAAAGAACAGTAACTGATTCTAATAAATAACAGTAACTCTGATTCTGGTAAAGAACAGTAACTCTGATTCTGTTAAAGAACAGTAACTCCGATTCTGTTAAAGAACAGTAACTGACAGATTTATTTGTAATGTATCTTGTTTTGTAGAACGTAATGGATGATGATGAGGCAGACGATGACGACGATGAGGAGGAGGAAGAGGAGAGTGAGGAAGATGATGAAAGTTACGAGGATGAAACGGAGACAGAAACAGAGACAGACAGAATACATCACATACAGCCAGTGAAACCTGCCCCCAAGAGATGAGTCACCAAAAAAACATTGTCTCATTACAGGACTCATTGTAGATGGTAATTTTTGCAAAAACTAAATCTTTAACAAATCTGTTACTGTATTGAAGTGTTGTTTGTATAAAAGGAATACATTTACATAAACCTGACTAGGATTTGATTCAGAAATAACTATGGCCTTTACATTGTAGTAGATAGATCAACTACTGGAAACTCAGGAGTTCAGATTGGTTTTATCAATATTTATTTCACCATTTATTTCATCATTGTTTTTATATATAACTTGTACACGTATACAAAGCTTCGATGACATGTCATTGTTCAGATTGGTGCCATTAGAAAGTATTTGTGAGATTATTCACAACATTTCTCCAACATAAAATATAGTGTTGTTTTTTAAGTTGGGCAAAGTGAGAATGCCGACCAGGACTGATTTGGTCCGTTTTTTTTAAGAGTCCGAAGATAGAAAATATATTTAAAGGCAGAATATGCTTATTAAAACATAAACTGAAACAGTTGACGAAACACTCAGAAGCGTTACAACTCAGAGAATTCAACAGAATAAAATTAAACTGTACACGCTATGCCGAATAAATATTTGTGTACTGATTACGCTGTATCCCCTACATGCTGAGACGACGCTAAGCACAACACAGGTAGTGTGTAGATCCAAATGGTAGCCATGGTATTATGTAAACACTAGTGTTAAAAAGTCAGCATGCCTATTTAACGAAGCATACGTTTCTAATGAGTTGTTTCTATTAACGTCTGGGTACATCAGGTGATTTAATACAAATTTCATGGTAATATTATACACATATACTTGACACAAAGTCTTGATCGTCTCCATTAAGGTTAACAATAAGCATATTCTGACTAAAACCTATTGCTATGTTCGATTCTGGAGATAAATATTAAAGTAACAGGTTGTTTAACATGTTGTTACAACCTGCAAGGTGTTGTGTTACAGGTTGTTTAAGGTGTCAGATATTTAACTATCATCAGATGTATTACATCTACATTTGCATTTGTACCATTGTATTGTAATATGTATGAACTACACAATTCATCTGCCTACCATGAAAAAACGGGTTTGCCTAATTGTTGCATTTTGCCTCATTAGCCAGTATCATATTTATATTCAAAGGCAAATTCAATCATAAGCCATCCTTAAAAAATAATTTGTTTGCAGTTTATCAACGCAGAATATCATAAGTTGGTGGGAAAATATGTGATAAAAAATGTTTTGAAGAATTGCAAAATGTTCAAAAGATAGCCAAAAACAAAAGTAAAATAATGATAAAGAATTGCTATAAGAAATTTTGAGTAGAGCCCTTCTTCATTGTTTAGTAGAGAAACTGCAATCTTATTTATTTTTACAGTTGGCCTGATTCAGTTACATATATAGTAAAAATAATGAGGTGGCAAAACTTATCTAACTTCAAACTGTTCTCATTTTTAAATCGGTCATGTTTCAAAAACATTGTTGTTCATATTTTTCTCCACATGTTTGCAATACTATGAGTTCTTTCAAGTTCGGGGTCATTTTAGTCATGGTAAATGTTGGTATCGCTGCAGCTGTTGGAGCTCTGTAGCTGCTAGCTGGGTGTAGCCAAGCTCTGCAGCTGCTAGCTGGGTGTAGCCGAGCTCTGCAGCTGACGGCTGGGTGTAACCAAGCTCTGCACTGCTAACTTCGTGTAGCTGAGCTCTGTAGCTGCTAGCTGGGTGTAGCCAAGCTCTGCAGCTGCTAACTGGGTTTAGCTGAGCTCTGTAGCTGCTAGCTGGGTGTAGCCAAGCTTTGCAACTGCTAGCTTGGTGTAGCCGAGCTCTGCAGCTGACGGCTGGGTGTAACCAAGCTCTGCAGCTGCTAGCAGGGTGTAGCCAAGCTCCGCAGCTGCTAACTGGGTTTAGCTGAGCTCTGTAGCTGCTGACTGGGTGTAGCCAAACTCTGCAGCTGACAGCTGGGTGTAGCCAAGCTCTCCAGCTGCAAGCTTGGTGTAGCTGAGCTCTACAGCTGCTAGTTGGGGGTAGCTGGTTGTAGCTGAACTTTTCTGCTGCTAGCTGGGTGTAGCCGAGCTTTTCAGCTGACAGCTGGCTGTAGCTGAGCTCTGCAGCTGCTAACTTGGTGTAGCTGAGCTCTGTAGCTGCTAGCTGGGTGTAGCCGAGATCTTAAAAACTAACTGGTTGTAGCTATTATCTGGATGAAGGCAAGCTCTGGAGCAGCTACATGGGTGTATCCAAGCTCTGGAGCAGCTACATGGGTGTATCCAAGCTCTGGAGCTGGGTGACAAACTAAAATGACCTTGACCCCTGAGAATTTTGGTGCTCTCATTTTTGCCATTGACATTCCAGCATTGCTGTGTTGTGAAACTTTTAATAGATAGTATTTGTCTTTTTAAAATCACTTGTTTTAGGGATTCATTGTATTACTTAAACTAAAATAGAGTCTTGTACTGTATAATACTGGAATTAGTTTGTAAAAGTTTGTATAATTGTAGTTTTCAGTCATGCTCAAGTATTTGAAAAAACATGTCTTAGTTCCTAGAAATCTGTGTTATAAGACACAACTCCCCCATATTATCCCTATAGGGTTAGGCTTTATTGTTGGGATGGGAATTAAATACAAAATGACCTGAAATGTGGTAAATAGATGTGACAAGATGCTTATGCTAATTCTATTGTTACATACGTGCCTGGAGATGACCATAATGTGCCAAACTGTAAAGTTGATGTTGTGCGCCATATTACAGTTGATGTTGTGCACCATATTAGTTGATGTTGTGCGCCGTATTCCCGCGAATTAGAGCATTGGGTGCTATCTGCCTTCTGTGTCTTATGTGTTAACGACACACAGTGCTCTCTCGTTTATATTTGGTTGTAATCATATAAGAAGTTTACTGTTTTTGTGTTGTCGTTATCCATTATGGTTTTATCTTGATCTTTTATAGAATATCTGAAGACTACATATTCAGTAGCTGGTAATACAAATTTCTGTTAAATTATGCTGATTAAACAGGCATCTTGAGAGCTGAACGTGAAACTATTGTACCCCTTTTTTTATTTATATAAAGTTACAATAGTTCCTTTTATACACCCGCTTTCACAAAGTTAAATGGGGGCTATATCATGTTGTCCGTAACGTCCCGTCACGTAAAATATTTTTGTCTCAAAAGTTTATTTAGAAGTTTGATTGATAATTTATGCGGGTTATTCATCACCTTCCGTTCTAGTTTTAACTCATACGTGAGCTATTGGGATCACTCTGCTTCCACCGTCTGTCCATTTGTCTATCAACATCCGCCGTAGGTCAATGGCCACCTTAAAAAATACTCTTTTCAATAACAGGTTTCAACAGTTTTTCTTCATCAATGATTGCCAGTTTCTAGACTATCAAGTTGGATCAAATGAAGTCCCAGGGGTAAAAAATGTCCGCCTGTCAGAGGTCTAGAGTCCAGAGTTTGTATATTATAGAGATTTTGCGTGTTTCAGATCGACTTACATAATGAAAATATCTCTTCCCTGAAACCACAAAGCAGAGCTCTTACATTGCATGTAGCATAAAAATATAGTCCTTTAACAAGTTTGTTCAAATTTGTCACATGCTTAACAACTTGTATAGGTAAAACTAAAAAAAGCTTCTCTAAAACTTCTCTAAAACCACAAGGCATAGAGCTCTCACATGCAGCATAAGCTTATGATTCTCCACCTAGTTTGTCCAAATGGTGCCCACAGTCTGTCCGGAGTTTTACATCTTCTCTGAAAATACACAACTAGAGGTCTGACACCAGGGCCAAAATCTCTGAAAGCACAAGGAATAGAGCTCTCATCTTTAAGCGTTGGTCTTCTACCAAGCATGTTCAGATGGAGACACTTTGGGGCCTTAAGGAGGCTATATGTTATATAGGAGAATCTTTTAAAATTCTTCTATGAAGCAAGAAGAACTAGAGGTCTTGTACTTTGACTGTAGCATAAGCTTATGGTCATGTCAAAGTTTATTTAAATGGTCTTCCTGGAGTTAAATTTTAGCATGTCTGGGGTACCAGTTTTAAATAGTTGTATTGGAAAATATTTATATATCGTCCTTTGAACTTACCAGACCTCTTTCATGTGGCCAACTTCTGTTACTGTTGCAAGTGCCTACGATGGACAAAAGTCTTCAGGTGTGCGATTCAGGGCCATTTGGCTCTTTCATTAATTGTTAGAATTATATATAAAATATCATACTATTAATAGTCTATATCTGAGGCAGCGTCTATGTGGATGAGTGATTAACAACGTTGCGTTGTAACCTTCTCGCCTCTCACCGCTGTGGGTTCGAATCCCACTGGGAGCTCGACTTGTGAGGAAGAGCCGGCGGGAGGTGTACAGTACTGGTTCTATCCAGGAAATGTGAGTGGTCTGCCTCCACCACAAAAAAATCGACCGTCATATATAACCTGACATGTTGAAAATGACGTAAAACACCATACAAACAAACAAACAAACAAACTATATCTGAGGCATCTTAGTTTCGGTGAACTGTTGCTGTTTTATTAGTTGTAAACACTCCCATTTGACGCATACAATTCTATTGTTTTGTTCTAAAGGGAATAGCCTTGTTTTTGTGTGTCATCATGTTTGTTGAAAAAACGTTCAATCCATATTGAATGCATCTGTCATGCACATTCTACAAGCAGTGAGTGGATGTTTACTTGTTTTTTATCCGTCCAAAATATGCTTCATCTCATTTTTTGTTTTCACTAAAATTGTATTGTTTTCATAACATTGTAGCCCATTTCTATTTCTTGCATGTGTTAATCAATTTGTGTAAAAGCTTGTCGTTGCCATGGTAATGCTTGATCGTGCTAATGATTTTGATCGTGCTAATGATTGTGTACCTGTGATTTTAGAAAATTGATATAGCCATATAACTGCATGCAAATATTTGTTACCCAATAGATAAAGGATATTTGTTGTTTTGGAGTGAATTACAAATTGTATTTCATCCAGAAAACTTTATATTTTCTTTATATATAATTCTAACACGACCTCCGCAGTCTTTCATATAGACAAAGAAGAGATTAATTCCCCGCGTATATTTCATCCGTTGGAAGCGCCACGTTACATGACGTCACTTGGTAAATATACGTCACGAAGACAAACTCAACAGTAATTTTAATGAAATGTTAATTACAACAAATTTGCCATGCTCCCAATACGCACACCCCCGATATAAACCCATCATATGCATCAGTACATATAACATTTATAAGCATCTTGAACAAGCTGAGAACGTTTGACGTCATACAGCGCAAGCTATATGACGTAAGCAATGACTTAATTGTTTGTCACGTGACTACTAGTGTATTGAAACGCAGAACATTGCATAGGGGGTGCCCAATGGAACAGCCTGTAAACATAGCAGCCTGATTACTTTGATCTCCGAGATAATATATAGTGCCCCAACAATAGCGTAAACCATGGGGTTATTGTTGTGTTAGAATCGAAATAATAAATACGTACCTGTATTTTATCGGTGAATAAAATACAGTTAGTCGTTCGGATGCGGGTAATTAAATCACTCGTGCTAACGCACTCGTGATTTAATTACTACGCATCCGAACTCCTAACTGTATTTTATTCACCGATAAAACACAGTTACATAGTTATTATTTCTTAAGTGAATATACTGGTATTCAGGTTTTCTCACTTCTTGATGAAATAAAATCTGTTATTGCCTCCAAAACAACAGAAGTACTTCTTAGTTTAAGCCTTATAATGAAAGTTTAAACAGATTTGAGTTTTTTCGGTAACCTCATTAGCTCAGTGTAGTACAACTGCTATTTTAAATTCTCCATAACAGCTATAATACTTGACCCATTTTAATAAACTACGGCTCATTCTCAGAGATATTTCCATTCAAATAATAATATAATTTTCTGGAAATACTTTTTTTTTTTAAATTTAACAGACTAACACCTCTGCTGTTAATGATAACAATACCTAAAATACTTGACTGGCTTTAAAAAACTACAGCTCATTTTCTTGGTTAGACCAATTTCGAAGCTGTAAATGATCTAAATTTAACAGTTATTAGTAATTTTTGACATTAAAAATAGATATTTCAAACAGTGAAAAAATAGAACTATATTTCACACGTGTGTAATATGACTTTTATATCACTGCTTAGATCCACTATTTCATTGCTTTGTATAAAATAAAATTTCATATCATATAAACAGATTCAACCTAAATTAAATGCTATAAATAAGCATGAAGTGTGTGTGTTTACATTGAAAAAGAATATAAACAACTAGTTTTGGATCTTTTTAATTAATTACTTATATGTTCTTTGTGTATCATACATCTAAATAAACAGTACTTACTAAGATGAATTTATATATGTTATAGAAATATTTGTTACTGCAATTAAAATAAATTGTTATACATATGATGTCTTTATTATGATTGGCTAACCATTTACATTCTTCAAGTTATTTTAAACTGTTTAAGTTTTACGACGGATTTAGGTGTATTTTTCCATATATTTAAACATTATTTTAACTTGGAGTTAAAGTGTAGGCATCCCAAGGCAGTTTAACAGAGTTAGGTAAAGACCTTATACCAAACTAGATGCCCACGGGCAACATGTCGAGCCCGCCAGTTTACAGATAAACATCGCGAGGAGAATGGGTGTTGCGCACGACACATCATCCTCTTATGGTGATCATCTATGTGGGCAGTTTATAGGAGTTGGAGGCCTGGGTGTTGCGCACAACACATCATCCTCTTATGGTGATCATTTGTGCCAAGAAATTTCAAAATTCCTCAATGCATGACAAAGTTATAGCCCGGACAAGCTCGGACTGCATGACCTTTAAGTGCGACCCTGACCTTTGAAATGGAGGCCCTGGTTTGTACGCAACACATCTTTCTCTAATGGTGATCATTTGTGCCAATTAATTTCAAAATCCCTTCATGTACGCCAAAGTTACAACCCGTACAAGATCAGACTGCATGAACTGCATGACCTATAAGTATGACCTTGACCTTTGAGCTGGAGGCCCGGGAGTTGTACGCAACACATCGTCCTCTTATGGTGATCATTTGTGCCAAGTTATTTCAAATCCCTCTGCATGACAAAGTTATAGCCCGAACAAAATCAGACAGACGAATGCACGCATGCACATACACTGAACCGCCATTGTGACAACTATGTCAAACTGTTCGCAAGAAGCCACTATGCTGGTCCTTCCTTTGTGTTTAAGAAATAGTAAAACTAGAGGGTTGTTCTTCAAAACACTTGTGTCATCTGTCATGTGCCTATTGAGGTAAAACATTTTTTCATTTTAAGCTCTACTCTCTACTGGCCGCCAGCAGAGCTTATGGAATGGTGTATTGTCGCCGGTCATCGGTCTGGTAACTTTTGCGTCATTAAGACGATATGGCCTTCATTTTTCATCAGCTCATTCTCACAGGTGGCCAGACTGTGGAGAGCAATGAAAGCTTCGAAAACCAGCAAGATTGGACCAGTAACACCGGAGCTATGGCAATTGATTTTCTTAAATATTTTATATTTTACCTTGTTGAGACGATAAGGCATCATTTATCATCGGATTTTTGCCAAAGTTGGCCAGATTGTTGAGATCAATGAAAGCCTGGACAAGTTCGAAAATAAGCCAGATAGGACCAATAAGGCTTGAGTTATGGCCAATAAGTTAAATATGGTATGCTTTTACCTCGTTAAGATGGTAGGGCCTTCATTTTTCATCAGATGATCTTTTACCAAACTTAGCCAGACTGTTAATATCATTAAGAACTCGGACAAGTTCATAAACCAGCAAGATTAAATAAGCAACACAGCGAGTAATGTCCCTTGTTTTAGTTAAATATGCCATATTTTGCCTTAAGCCAATAAGCCAATAAGATCTTCATTTTTAGCTCTACTGGGCCAGCAGAGCTTATGGGATGATAAGTTGTCCGTCGTCCGTCCGTCCATCTGTCGTCCGTCGGTTAACATTTGCCTTGTGAACACTTTAGGGTCTTTATTATTAATCGGATCTTTACGAAACATTGCGAGTGTCTTTATATCAATGAAAGCTCGAAGGAGTTCGAAAACCAGCCAGATCGCATTAATTTCACCGGAGTTACGGCCCTTGTTTTGCTGAACAAGAGGCCCAAGAGGGCCTGTAGACGATTTACTGTGTAAAGATGTCATATTTAGCCTTTTCCTATATAAACTTTGGGTCACCACGGTGGCCATTTTGTTTATTGCAAGAAAACAAAAAACACAAACTTAATAGACGCCAAACATTGTGATAATGTTTCAACAAAATCCTTCAAAAGGTTTCAGAGAAGATTTCATATTTAACCTTTTCCTATATAACTCTATGTAAACCTTGGGTCAACATGGCAACCATTTTGATTATTCGATATCGAAAAACAAAAATTTGATGGAGGCCAACCCAAGGAACATGTATATGATATTTCAGTGGAATGGATTATTAAGTGGTTTCGGAGATGTCGTTTGAAATTTCCTTAAATTTGACTTTGTTTTAGCCATGGTGGCCATCTTGGACAACTGGCGGCTGCGAAAAACAAATCTGAGGCGCACTATTCCAAAGATCATTGTGATAAAGTTTCAACAAAGTCCTTAACGAGGTTTCAGAGAAGATGTCAATTTCAGCCTTTTCCTATAAACTTTGTGTCGTCGTGGCAGCCATTTTGATTATTCGAAGATAACAAAAAAAAACAAATTTGAGGCCAACCCAAGGAACACTGGAATGGATTAAATGGTTTTGGAGGAGAGGTTTGAAATCTCTATAAATTTGACCTAATTTTAGCCATGGTGGCCATTTTGGATGACTGACTGCTGCGAAAAACATAAATCTGAGGAGGTCTATCCCAAAGATCATTGTAATTAAGTTTCATCAAAATCCTTCAACCAGTTTCAGAGAAGATGTCATTTTTAGCCTTTTCCTATATAACTCTATGTAAACTTTTGGTTGACGTGGTGGCCATTTTGATTATTCGACAATAACAAAAAACACAAACTTGATAGAGGCCAACCCAAGGAACATGTTTATGATATTTTACAAGAATGGAATAAGTGTTTTCGGAGGACATGTTGTTTGAAATTTCCTTAAATTTGTCCTAGTTTTAGACATGGCGGCCATCTTGGATGACTGGCCACGAAAAACACAAATCTGAGGGGGACTAACCCAAAGATCATTGTGATTAAGTTTCATCAAAATCCTTCAAGCAGTTTCAGAGAAGATGTCATTTTTAACGTTTTCCTATATAACTCTTATGTAAACTTTGGGTCGCTGTGGCGGCCATTTTGATTATTCGACGATAACGAAAAAGACAAGCTTGATAGAGGCTTACCCAAGGAACATGTTTATGATATTTCACAAGAATACAATAAGTGGTTTCGGAGGAGATGTTGTTTGAAATTTCCTTAAATTTGACCTAATTTTAGACATGGCGACCATCTTGGATGACTGGCGGCCGTGAAAAACACAAATATGAGAGGGACTATCCCAAATATCATTGTGATTAAGTTTCATCAAAATCCTTCATGCGGTTTTAGAGAAGATGTCATTTTTAAACTTTTCCTATATAACTCTTTGGAAATTTTGGGTCGCCGTGACAGCCATTTTGATTATTTGACGATAACGAAAAACACAAACTTGATAGAGGCTAACCCAAGGAACATGTATATGATATTTCACAAGAATGGAATAAGTGGTTTCGTCGGAGATGTCGTTTGAAATTTACTTAAATTTGACCTAGTTTAAGCTATGGTGGCCATCTTGGATGACTGGTGGCCGTGAAAAACATAAATCTGAGAGGGACTATCCCAAATATCATTGTGCTTAAGTTTCATCAAAATCTTTCAGGCGGTTTCAGTGAAGATGTAATTTTTAACCTTTTCCTATATAACTCTTATGTAAACTTTGGGTCGCCGTGGCGGCCATTTTGATTATTTGACGATAACGAAAAACACGAACTTGATAGAGGCTAACCCAAGGAACATGTATATGATATTTCACAAGAATGGAATAAGTGGTTTCGGAGATGTCGTTTGAAATTTCCTTAAATTTGACCTAGTTTTAGCCATGGTGGCCATCTTGGATGACTGGCGGCCGCGAAAAACACAAATCTGAGAGGGACTATCCCAAATATCATTGTGATTAAGTTTCATCAAAATCCTTCAAGCGGTTTCAGAGAAGATGTCATTTTTAACCTTTTCCTATATAACTCTATGTAAACTTTGAGTCGCCGTTGCGGCCATTTTGATTACTCGACGATAACGAAAAACACAAACTTGATAGAGGCTAACCCAAGGAACATGTATATGATATTTCAGTAGAATGGAATAAGTGGTTCCGGAGGAGATGTCGTTTGAAATTTCCTTAAATTTGACCTAGTTTTAGCCATGGCGGCCATCTTGGATGACTGGCGGCCGCGAAAAACACAAATCTGAGAGGGGCCCTCCCAAGTAACATTGTGATGAAGTTTCATCAAAATCCTTCAAGTGGTTTCAGAGATGTTGATTTTATAAAATTGCTAACAGGCGGACTAAAAGAGCTAAAAATGCCATATTAAGCCTTGTGAACACTCTTAGCACCTTCATTTATTATTGGACCTTTACCAAACTTGTAAAAATTGTTAATATCAATGTAAGCTCAAACAGGTTTGTAAGCCAGCCAAATCGGATCAGTAACACAAGAGTTATGGCCCTTTTTTTCCCCCTGGAAAATGCCATTTTCTGCCTTGTGAACACTAGCACCTTCATTTATTATTTGATCTTTACCAAATTTGCAATGATTGTTAATATCAATAAAAGCTTGGACATGTTCGAAAACCAGCCAGATCGGATGAGTAACACAAGAGTTATGGCCCTTGTTTTTTTTCTGGAAAATGCCATTTTCTGCCTTATGAACATTCTAGCACCTTCATTTATTATTTGATCTTTACTAAACTTGCAAAGATTGTTAATAGCAATGAAATCTTGGATGAGTTAGAAAAACAGCAAAATCGGACCATTTATGCCGGAGTTGTGGTCCTTGTTTTTGCTTAAAGCCTTGTGAACACTCTAGCACCTTATTTATTATTCGATCCTTATCAAACTTACATTTATTATCAATGAAAACTCAAGACAAGTTCGAAAACTAGTCAAATCAAATGAGTAACAGCAGAGTTATGGCCCTTGATTTGCTGAAAAATGACATATTCTGCCTTGTGAACACGTTAGCACCTTCATTTTCAATCCTCCGTGGTGCCACTGAGTTCCGTCGGTGTGTTCTTGGGCAAGACACTTTCCCTTAGCCTCATCCGTCGGATGGGGATGTAAACCGGGCGGTCCCGTGTATCTGTCTATCCTCCGAGCACATTAAAGAACCATAGGAATCTATTCGATAATAAGAGTAGGGCAGGTTCCCGGATTCCTATGTATCCTTCCCCTCTCTCTGAGGCGCCTCTAAATAACCTATACTGTGTTGATGAGCCGTTAAACAACATTCAGTTCAGTTCATTTATTATTTGATCTTTACCAAACTTGCAATGATTGTTAATATCAATGAAAGCTCAGAACAGTTCGAAAACCAGCCAAATGGGAGTAGTAACAGCAGAGTTACGGCCCACGATTTAGTTAAAAATGCTGTATTTTTGCCTCATTAAGTTGATAGGGCTCTCATTTGGACATATTTTAATGAAACTTTGCAGGGATGATCAGTACCAAATCTAGTTAGGTATATTGTCACCGTGTTCCTGTTGAATGATTTTGGCAGAGTTATGGCCCTTTAATACACAAACTCTGTCCGGACTTTTTTCCTGAACCCCTGGCCGGATTTCAGCGTAATTTTGCAGGGATGATCTGTACCAGGCCTAGTTATCACTGTGTTCCGCTTGAATGATTTTGGCTGAGTTACGGCCATTTAAAGGTTTTACTACACAAACTTTATCTGGACTATTTCTCTTGAGCCCTCAACTGGATTTCAACGAAACTTTGCAGGGATGATCAGTACCAAGCCTAGTTAGGCATGTCATCGCCGTATTTCAGCTGAACGATTTTTGGCTGAGTTATGGACCTTTAATGGTTTTAATACACACATTTTGTCCGGACTATATTCTCCTGAACCCCTGGTCGGATATCAACGAGTTTTGGCAGGGATGATGAGTACTAAGCCAAGTTGCGCAAAATTATCGCTGTGTTCTGGGTGAATGAGTTATGGCCTAATATACACAAACTTTATCCAGACAATTTTCCTCAACCCCTGGCTGGATTTCAGTGAAACTTGGCAGGAATGATCAGTACCAGGCCTAGTTGCTCATGTTGTTATCAAAAACTCCATATAGCCAGTAGAGCGATACAGGCCTTCTTTGGCCTCTTGTTCATCTGATTTTCACCGAAAATTATCGCTGTGTTCTGGGTGAATGAGTTATGGCCTAATATACACAAACTTTATCCAGACAATTTTCCTCAACCCCTGGCTGGATTTCAGTGAAACTTGGCAGGAATGATCAGTACCAGGCCTAGTTGCTCATGTTGTTATCAAAAACTCCATATAGCCAGTAGAGCGATACAGGCCTTCTTTGGCCTCTTGTTCATCTGATTTTCACCGAACTTAGCCAGATTGTTGATTTTGATGGAAGCTGGGACAAGTTCCAAATCCAGCTTAGGTAATCAGATTATAAACACTTGAGTTATGGCCCTCGATTTATTGAAACATATATTCTACTTTGTGTAGATACTTCATTTTTCATCATCTATTTTACCAAACTTGTTCAGAATGTTAATATATGTATCATTAAATTCTGACATAATAGTAAGTCACATGGGCATAACAGGGAACCACACAGGAAAACCATGGCACGACACAGGCAGACCAAGGAACCATACATGCTGACCAGGCAGGGAACCACACAGGCAGCCCAGGGAACCACACATACATACCTGGGAACCACACAGGGAGCCCACATAACACACAGGCAGACCAGGGAACCACACAGGAGACCAAGGAACAGAAAGGCAGACCAGGGAAGGAACCACACAAGCTGACCTGGGACCACACAGGCTGAACAGAGAACCACACAGGCAGACCAGGATCCCGTTTTATGAAACAACTTACGACCATTTTGAACATAAAATCAATCCCATAAATGCTTCACTATAAATTACAGTTTTCAAATAAACTTGATTTCATTTTATTTTCTTATACATGTGATATTTCTGCACTACATGCACATATAATTGTCTACATTGAATGCTTAGGAGAAAGAAAAAAAAAAGGTTTTAAAATTTGAGACTTATCGTAAGATGTTTAATACAAGAGGCCCAAGAGGGCCTGTGGACGCTCTACTGGCTAACATAGCTCTTATAACATCAATGAAGTGAGTGACTGCCATTTACGTTTTTTTGAAAGTTTCGGGCAAAAAACAGCTTTTTAACTAAATCAAAGGCCATAACTAAAGAATCTGGTAAAGTTTGGTAAAGATCAGATGAAAAATGAAGGCCCAACCGTATCAACGAGGCAACATATAGCATGTTTAACTAAATCAAGAACACCTCTGTTACTGGTCCGACTGGTCGAACATAGAGCTAAAAAAAAAAAAAAAATGGAAAAAAAAAAAAAAAATCAAAAAAAAAAAAAAAAAAAATGGAAAAAAAAAAAATAATTGCAAAACATTTCAAAAAAAAAGAGAAGATATTTCAAAAAAAAAAAATTCAAAAAAAATTCAAAAAAAAAAAATTATTTAAAAAAAAAAATTCAAAAAAAAAAAAAAATTCAAAAAAAAAATCTCTATACATGTCTATGTAAAACATGTGACCCGAGGGTTACCATTTGAACAAACTTGGTAAAGGACCATAAACTTACAGCAACTGCAAAATATTAAACCTCTGGCTCTTGCAGTTCCAGAGAAGTAGATTTTTTTCAGTTTTTCCCTATACAAGCATTTATGTAAGACTGTGACCCCCGGGGCGGGGCCAGATGTGACCCCAGGGTCCCCATTTGAACAAAATTGGTAAAGGACCATAAGCTTATAGCAACACCAAAATATTAAACCTCTGGCTCTTGCAGTTTCAGAGAAGAAGATTTTTTAAGTTTTTCCCTATACATGTCTATGTAAAACATGTGACCCTTGGGGCGGGGCCAAATGCGACCCCAGGGTCACCATTTGAACAAACTTGGTAAAGGACCATAAGCTTTTAGCAAATGCAAAATATTAAACCTCTGGCTCTTGCAGTTCCAGAGAAGATTTTTTTTCTTCAGTTTTTCCCTCTACAAGCATTTATGTAAAACTGTGAATCCCCGGGGCAGGGCCAGATGTGACCCCAGGGTCCCCATTTGAACAAAATAGGTAAAGGACCATAAGCTTATAGCAACACCAAAATATTAAACCTCTGGCTCTTGCAGTTTCAGAGAAGAAGATTTTTTAAGTTTTTCCCTATACATGTCTATGTAAAACATGTGACCCTTGGGGCGGGACCAAATGTGACCCCAGGGTCACTATTGTCACTATTTGAACAAACTTGGTAAAGGACCATAAGCTTATAATAAATGTAACATATCAAACCTCTGACTCTTGTAGTTGGCGAGAAGAAGATTTTTAAAAAAAAAATCCTATATAAGTCTATGTAAAACTGTGACCCTCGGGGCGGGGACAAATTTGACCCCCGGGTCACCATTTGAACAAACTTAGTAGAGGACCATAAGCTGATGCTACATGTATTACATGAGAGCTCTGTGCCATGTGGTTCCAGAGAAGAAGATTTTTTTCAGTTTTTCCCTATACAAGCCCATGTAAAACTGTGACCCCCGGGGTGGGGCCAAATGTGACCCCTGGGTCACCATTTGAACAAACTTGATAGAGGACCACAAGCTTATAGCAAATGCAAAATATTAAACCTCTGGCTCTTGCAGTTTCAGAGAAGAAGACTTTTTAAGTTTTTCCCTATACATGTCTATGTAAAACATGTGACCCTTGGGGCGGGGCCAAAAGTGACCCGAGGGTCACCATTTGAACAAACTTGGTAAAGGACCATAAGCTTATAGTAAATGCAAAATATCAAACCTCTGGCTCTTGTAGTTTCCGAGAAGAAGATTTTTTAAAAAAAAATCCTATATAAGTCTATGTAAAACTGTGACCCCCGGGGCGGGGACAAATTTGACCCCAGGGTCACCATTTGAACAAACTTAGTAGAGGACCATAAGCTGATGCTACATGTAATACATGAGAGCTCTGTGCCTTGTGGTTTCAGAGAAGAAGATTTTTTAAAGTTTTTTCCTATATGTCTATATGAAAAACATGCAAAACCTCAATATACAAATTTTGGACCCCCGGGGCACGGCCATTTTTGACCCCGGGGACTTTATTTGAACAAACTTGATAGTCTAGGCGTTGGCGATCATTTTAAAAGAAAAACTGTTGAAATCTGTCCAGCGGTTCTGGAGAAGAAGATTTTTTAAGGTTTCGACCATATATGGTAATGGCAGCCATCTTGGATGTAGCATTGACCTAATTTTAACAAATCTAAAAAGCATTCAACTAAGGATCATCCACGTGAAGTTTGGTCAAAATTAGCCAAGCGGTTTCTGAGAAGAAGTCGTTTGAAGAAAAGTTAACGGACGACAGACGACAGACAGACGACAGACGACAGACAGACAGACGACGGACGACGGACAACACAGCATCCCATAAGCTCTGCTGGCCCTTGGCCAGTAGAGCTAAAAACAGGACCTAGGACCGCAGTCATACCAGTGAACCAGACCAGGACCACACACCATGGAACCACACAGGCAGACCAGGACCACACACCATGGAACCACACAGGCAGACAAGGACAGACAGTCATACCATGGAACCACACAGGCAGACAAGGACCACGCAGTCAGACCAGGCATGGAACCACATAGGCTGACCAGGCAGGGAATCTGTCTGACCAGGCATGGAACCACACAGTCTGACCAGGCATGGAACCACACAGGCTGACCAGGCAGGGAGCCATACAGGCTGACCAGGCATGGAACCACACAGGCTGACCAGTCAGGGAGCCACAGTCTGAACAGGCGTGGAACCACAGTCTGACCATGTATCGAACCACACAGACTGACCAGGCATGGAACCACATAGTCTGTCCAGGCATGGAACCCCACAGTCTGAACAGGCATGGAACCACACAGTCTGACCAGGCATGGAACCACACAGACTGACCAGGTTTGGAACCACACAGACTGAACAGGGATGGAGCCACACAGTCTGACCTGGCATGGAATCACACAGTCTGACCAGGCATGGAACCACATAGGCTGATCTGGCAGGGAGTCACACAGTCTGACCAGGCATAGAACCCCAGTCTGACCAGGTATGGAACCACAGAGTCTGACCAGGCATGGAACCCCACAGTCTGACCAGGCATGGAACCAGTCTGACCAGGCATGCAACCACACTGTCTGACCAGGTATGGAACCACACAGACTGAACAAGCATGGAGCCACAAGGCAGGGAGTCACACAGGCTGACCAGACATGGAACCACACAGGCTGACCAGTCAGGGAGCCACACAGTCTGAACAGGCATGGAACCACAGTCTGACCATGTATGTAACCACAGAGTCTGACCATGTATGGAACCACAGTCTGACCAAGCATGGAACCACAGAGTCTGACCAGGCATGGAACCACAGAGTCTGACCAGGCATGGAGCCCCCCAGTCTGACCAGGCATGGAACCAAACAGTCTGACCAGGCATGGAACCCGCCAGTCTGACCAGGCATGGAACCCCACAGTCTGACCAGGCATGGAACCACAGTCTGACCAGGCATGGAACCCCAGTCTGAACAGGCATGGAACCACACAGTCTGACCAGGCATGGAACCACACCGACTGACCAGGTTTGGAACCACACAGGCTGAACAGGGATGGAGCCACACAGTCTGACCTGGCATGGAATCACACAGTCTGACCAGGCATGGAACCACATAGGCTGATCAGGCAGGGAGTCACACAGTCTGACCAGGCATAGAACCCCAGTCTGACCAGGTATGGAACCACACATTCTGACCAGGCATGGAACCCCACAGTCTGACCAGGCATGGAACCAGTCTGACCAGGCATGGAACCACACTGTCTGACCAGGTATGGAACCACACAGACTGAACAGGCATGGAGCCACACAGTTTGACCTGGCATGGAACCACACAGTCTGACCAGGGATGGAACCACATAGGCTGACAAGGCAGGGAGTCACACAGTCTAACCAGGCATGGAACCCCAGTCTGAACAGGTATGGAACCACACAGTCTGATCAGGCATGGAACCACACATATTGAACAGGCAGGGAGCCACACAGGCTGACCAGGCATGGAACCACACAGGCTTACCAGGCAGGGAGCCACACAGTCTGCCCAGGCATGGAATCACACAGTCTGCCAGGCAGGGAGACACACAGGCTGACCAGGTAGGGAGCCACACAGTCTGGCCAGGTATGGAATCACACAGGCTGACCAGGCATGGAGCCACACAGGCTAACCAGGCAGGGAACCACACAGGCAGACCAGGCAGGGAGCCACACAGTCTGACCAGGCATGAAACCACACAGTCTGAACAGGCAGGGAGCCACACAGGTTTACCAGGCATGGAACCACACAGACTGACATTGTAGGGAGCCACACAGTCTGACCAGGCATGGAACCATACAGGCTGATCAGGCATGGAACCACACAGGCTGACCAGACAGGGAGCCACACAGTCGTTCCAGGCATGGAACCACACAGGCTGACCAGGCATGGGAATCACACTGGCTGACCAGGCAGGGAACCACAGTCAGACCAAGGAATCACACAGGGAAACCAGGGAACCATAGTCAGACCAGGGAACCACACAGGCTGACCTGGCAGGGAACCACACAGGCTGACCAGGCAGGGAACCACACAGGCAGACTAGGGATCCACACTGGCAAACCAGGAAACCACACATGCAAACAAGTCAGACCAGGGAACCACATAGTTAGACCAGGGAACCATACAGGCAGACAAGGACCACACAGTCAGAAAAGGATCCACACAGGCTGACAAGGCTGGGAGTCACACATGCTGACCAGGCAGGGAAACTAGGGATCCAGTCAAACCAGGGAACCACACAGACAAACCAGGGAACCACACAGGCAGATCACAGGGTACACAGGCATACATGGGAACCACACAGGCAGACTAAGGAACACAAAGGCAGACAATGGAACACACAGGCAGACCATGAAACCACACAGGCAGACCAGGGATCACAAAGGCATACAGGGAACACATAGACAGGCCAGGGAATCACACAGGCAGACCAGGGAACACATAGGCAGACCAGGGAACCATACAGCAGTCCATGGAACACACTGGCAGACCAGAGAACCACACAGGTAGACCAAGGAACCACCCAGACAGACAATAAAAATAATCCATGAATGCCTCTTATTCAATAATAGAAAAAGATACTGATTCTTTAAAGTTCCCAATCAATATATCAGTACACAGGCCTGCCTGGTTAACATGCCTTCTACTTTGAGGTAAAGGAGTGAGTTTAATCAAACATGCTCAATGACCAACGTAATGCGGCATAAAAAGAAAGTCAGTATTCTATTAAATAAAAGTATAATTTAGCTAATACATTCATCCTTTGGTAAAACTGGCAATAAATTAATTCACAAATATGCAAAAAAGCAAAATAAAATAATATTTAAATAAATAGTATAGTAACAAACTCTATAAAACAACAACATGCTCATTAATGACAGTCAAACATTCATTCAAGCATAATACGCTTTTTTTGGAACAAGTTTTATTGAGTTCAAAATATATTTATCACATAGGTAGAGTGCAGATATGACCAGTTAATAATTATTAATATCAATACAACACTGAGTGGCTTTATGTTTGCTGGGTGACATGCCAGACATTACATGGAGTGGCTTTATGTTTGCTGGGTGACATGCCAGACATCACGTGGAGTGGCTTTATGTTTGCTGGGTGACATGCCAGACATCACGTGGAGTGGCTTTATGTTTGCTGGGTGACATGCCAGTCATCACGTGAAATGTGCCTGCCTGTGTTATAATGTTGTCAAAGAATGGACGTGTCACTTAATAAAACAAAACCTTAATGACAATACCTCAGTCTGAATGATGATACACAGGAACAAACATCCAAATGTGTCATATGTTGTACATCCCAATATGTAGTCACGTATATGTATTTTATATCTACCACTTCATCATAATTTGAGTTTGTTTGCAATTATTTCAACATTTTATTTTCAAAAAGCATGTACTTCATACTTCATGTACCATACTTGTAGTAAATATGAAAAACATATTTAACTGCTTATATGGTAAATGTAGGACTTTCTATTGGACTGGTACTTGGGATGTCTCTGTACAGGGTTCGCAAAATCAGTACATGACACCATGTCCCATGACTTCAAGAGGTATGTTTATGGAGATAAAAGAATGCTTATTTGAACACTAAATGTTTTTGAAAACAAGATCAGATTTCAGACTAATTGTTTTTAACTACCGGTACATGTATTTACATATGGGTATGCACTCTTAATTTTAAAAAGCCACTTTTCTTTGTTTTTTAATTATTTTTGAAGGGGGTTACCTTCAGTTTTATAACATGTGTTTGACAGCGGTAGTCAGACATTAAATAATAAATATTTACATTCACTCGATACCTTCTGTTGAAAAAAAAAGTGTTATTTTCTAAGCTTTTCTATTAAAAATCAATGGATTGGCATTGTAGTGAAACCTACCATTAAACTTCTTTTTTGCTCAACATGTTATAACTGGAAGAGAAAACAAAATGCATAAGTTTTTCATGAATGAACATGTGTGCATAAAACTATATGTTTAACATTAGGCAACAGTTCAAGAAATCTCTCACTGTCCCATCTGAAATGGATAACAAATTCACAGTTTCCTATCTGTTTGTTATTTGGTCTCTGCACAATATATAAATGACATTTATATGACACAAATGACCACATTTTTTCCTGTGTAACTTAAATTTAGATTTAATTGCATATTTTCATTTTGTTCTTCAACTGATGTACCCGTATGAACAATGCCTTTATCAACATGTATATTCTTCTGGAGTTTCACAACAAACATTTCCAAACAGTTGTAGTTAGTATGCATTAGGACATCTAAATATTGCTGTACATATTCTGGACACGGGCAAGCTGTTCATGGCAAGCATACTTTTATTTCATGCAATAGCATCTCAGATCTAAATATGACGAATTAAAAAAAACACAAAAAAACAAAAAAAAAAAAAACATATTTTGTGCTTAAGCCTTTAAAAAATATAACAAATATACTAGGCTAAACAAAATCTAATGCCTGGCATCCTCTTTTGATAAACACAACACTATCTTTCATACCTCTTTACAGAATGATTTCTGTATTCATATCTTTTAAAATAGTATGAGGTCAAATATACTATTAAAACTAGAAGGGTGTTCCACTGAACACTTGTGTCGCCTGCCGTGAGCTTATTTCAGCAAGTACAATCAGTGGGTGCAATCTTCATAAATTATGGAGCAGTTGTTTTTTATAAGTGTTAAAGTTTATGAAAAGGGGCATAAATTTGCATTGGATAATTGATAAGGAAGTTCATCACCATAGGTCAATATTTTGCCAAGTTATGAGTTAGGCTAGGTTGCAGGTTGAAGTTTTATGAAAAGGGGCTCTCAGTCTGATCAGGCATGGAACCACACCACACATATTGAACAGGCAGGGAGCCACACAGGCTGACCAGGCATGGAACCACACAGGCTAACCAGGCAGGGAGTCACACAGTCTGCCCAGGCATGGAATCCCAAAATGAAAGTGAGTTATTAGACATAAGTAACAACATTCCTTTGGTAAAGATGAATATGTGTGTGAAGTTTCATGAACATGAACATAGGTCAAATACTTTTTAAGTTATGACCAGTTATGAGCTTGGTTAGGCTGCAGGTTAAAGTTTTATGAAAAGGGACATAACTCTTCGGAAAAGAAAGTCAAGAGTTATTGGTCATGGGTAACAATATTCTGTGTGGTAAGATGAATATGTGTGTGAAGTTTCATGAACATAGGTCAAATACTTCTTAAGTTATGGCCAGTTATGAGCTTGGTAAGGCTGCAGGTTAAAGTTTTATGAAAGGGCATAACTCTGCCAAAATTTAAGTCAGAGTTATTGGACATGTGTAACAACATACCCTGGGTTAAGATAAAGATGTGTGTGAAGTTTCATGAATATAGGTCAAGTGCTTTTCAAGTTATGGCCAAGGTAAGGTTGCAGATTTAAGTGTGACCGATGACGACGGACGACACACAAAGTGATCCCTAAGTGTCTGCCATGCTACGCAGGCGACACAACAAAATCAAGTTCATTTACAGACGCATAACAGACTGAAAAGATATTAATCTTTGTCTTACAGATTATTCCAAATGAACTTATTTGATCTTAGGTTAAGCATTCATTCAAACATCCACCGGCTTCCTATACAAAGTGATGTTTAATAAGCACTGTAATTAGTACCTCGATTTTTTAATCGTGCGTATAATCTATTTGTCCTCACTGGACTGGTCATGTGTCAAATTATTTTTCAAGTATTTTGAGAACTAATCCAAATTCGGTCCTGGCTGGGAAAGAAGGCATGATCCCGGGATTACTACCGAGGTGCTAACCGTTACACCACGGCCCCACATTATTACCCTAGGATAGCAATATAAGCTGAACAAGCTATACTTAAAGAGAGGCGTGTCCGGCAATTCTCAAAAATTAATATCTCCATCATTTCAGGGTGTGTAACTCTAAGGTTTATATCCTTCCACTACAAAATTACCAGATGAGTGAATTCACATAGTTTGTTTATGGTTTATTTAATTTGTATGTGGGGACCTCAAACAGTTTCCAATCTCATCTGAACGACTGTCTAGGTGGGAAATACTTTTTTCAGCAGTCTTTCAAATGAATATTTAAATATAAATATTATCAAAAGTTAAGTAAAAAAAATCTTCCCTTATTAGAAGACTTTATTTTTTTTTATATAATTTGTTTATATAACACTTCCAACTTTCAATTTTTATTTTTTTACGATCTGTCGAAGTGGACATAAAGATTGAAGACTGGGATTCTAAAGAAATAATAATTTCATTTTCAGTCAAAAACAAAGGCAGAACACACAAAGTTCGCTAACATAACAGTGTCATACATGGTACCCTGCAAGCAGGAGTGAGAGTTGGGTTCCAGTAGACTAATACCGCATACAGAGTAGTATCAGAATAAAGGAGTGGGAAACCAATTTATGCATTACCGAGGTTTGGTTACTGAATTACCATACATGGGATGTTTTCCAGACCAAGATCTGTGACAGTCTATGAGTTTTTCCTCCCTCTCTTCGAGACATCACACCCAATATCTATTTACAAGCTACACAACAATCAAACATACTGGCAGTGACTACTGTTGCTAGATTAAAACACAATTAATGATATAAATGACAACTGTTAAAACGCTTTAAAAAATGGCATAATCATGTGATGTGAAAAATGACGTCTTACACACAATGCCAGGGTCACTATTCCAGTATAACCTTACATATGTTGAACAGGACATCATTTCATTTCAACCACTGTGTTTATATACAAATCTTATTTTTTTTCATTGGTTACTGATTTTAATATACATTTTTTAAAATATAGGATCTTTAGATATTTTGACCCCATAAGTATATGAAATGAGTCTGGTGCCTAGACATTTTGGCTCCAAATGTTAAGGAATGACTTTTGTATTTTCAACTTTCATGAAGCAGGGTCCGACAAATCCTCTGCCCGGAGCCCGCGGGCTACCAAAAGTCAAGATGCGGACTACCATTTTTTTCCATCTCGCGTCCGGCAGGCTACTGCAAATTTTCTTTTGAAGTAGCCCGACAAAAAAAAAGATTTTAGCTCTAATCCATATCATAAAATCCTGTGTTCCCAGCTAATTAGTCAGATAAGATTACACCGCCACGCGTCGATAATAACACCAATTAACAAGGTGTTTAGACACCACTGTTACGCGTCGATAATAACACCAATTAACAAGGTGTTTAGACACCACGGATCGATTAACAGATTAGTTACCTTCATGCATCACTCATTAATATTCATTAGTTGTTTTAATACTAGGGTACATTTTGATTGGATAATAAAGATGTTGCGTCAATAATTTATTCACATGGAAATGACTGGTAAACATTTGATTGGATGGCCAAGGGGCATTATGGGAGAAGATTGTGTCTCCTTTTATTGAGGTGCAAATTAGTTTAAATTTGATTGCAATAAAAACCTGGCATAAAATACATTGACTAAGACAATTAAAGAAGTCAAAAATCAAATGATAATACAGATGGTACACGTGGTTTACGACAATTCCCACTCATCGCGACGATTTTATTCCACCGCGGCCCCCAAAATTTTATTCCACCGCGGCGATGGTAAATTTTATCCTACGCGATTGAAATATGGGGATTCTCGGTCATCATCGCGGAGAATCCCAGTGAGAACTGACTGGATGTTTGTAGTTTTCATTTTTAATTGCGAAATAATTGTTTTAAAACAAATGTGTTTACTCTGGAAACAGCAACCGGGAAGAAATCGGCGTTCGCAATTGCACTATTAATACCTGTATTAATACAGTAAATTATAAAGGTCAAATTCAAATTGTTTATTGTTTTATCTTGTATAGTTTGTATCACAAATATTCGTCAATAATTATATCCAACATATAAATCAAAAAGCGAATAACAATCCTGAACAAAAAATCCAAAAAAAGCTGCATCATGGCACCATACTTATTTTAATTGAATTGAATTGAATTGGATTTTATAGTCGCACCAACAGCTAAGGTCATATGGCGACTTTCCATCTTCCATTGGTGGAGGAAGACCCCAGGTGCCCCTTCGGGCAATTTTCGTGCACGGGCGGGCACCTGGGTAGAACCACCGACGTTCCATAAGCCAGCTGGATATCTTCCTCACATAAAGATTCCTAGGCCCGAGGGATCGAACCTACAGCGGTGAGGGGCAAGTGATTTCAAGTCAGAGACGTTAACCACTAGGCCACGGACGCCCCATATACTAATTATAAGAATTTCTGTTTCCTGAACTGAAGGCTCTGGTAAACAATAACAAAAACTATTGGGAAAAGTTGTTTATATGTGAACTCTGAAATTATCAAGATGTCACGCACTTTCTTAATTTGATTTTGTTAATGCAAAAACTTTGTTCAGAATTCAAAAACATTGTACGCTTATCAATTAGTGTTGACCACCATGTTAAAAACATCGCGTTTACAAACGACTTGAACGTGCTTGTGTTATGTACATGTAACACAAACGTGTGTAGTTCATTCCTTCATGAACTCAGTACACACTACGTCATCATATCTCCTGTCCGTTAGCTATGTGTTCTAAATAAAGTCTTGTGAGTATTGTACATGTATTTGTTTGCGCGTGTAGCCGTCGACGTTAGCCTGTGTATAGTAGACACGTGTTTATTACAACTTTATAAGGAGGATTAACGCTAACGTAAAAATGTAAGAAAAAATGTAATCTGGACTGTAGATTTTAGCGTCGATTTTTTTTACACGTTTTTGATGACGACTTTTAAGTACAAATGACTATCATCAAAAAAATAAAACATTATCCATTTCATTTCAATGATTAAGATGATTAAGAGGCATTTTACAATAATTTTGCTTCAGCACCCAAATGATTTAAAATAATCTTTTTAAAATTTAGTTAACCCTTAAAGCCTCGATTTAGATTTAGCCTAGATTTAGATCTTTATAAAATGCCTCTAAATTACCTAAAAGGAAATTGATAATTTGTTTTATTTTTATAGTGGTAAAACAACAAAGTCAAAACTCATATTAGGCCTAAAAAAACAACATGTGTGTTTCTGGTTTCACCCTGTCAAAAAGTTAGGGTAGGTAGGTAGGAAAAAGTTTTTATTTTAGATATTATTTTTATATATATTGTTCGCATATATTACGCCATTTTTGTACTAAGGCAACTTTTTGATAACCTTTGCAATCCAGATTAGATGCTTAACAACTCTGGCTAATAAAATTATCTTTTTTTTTTTCTTTTTTTTTTTCCGCTAAAAATATTTAGGGTCGGCGGTGATAAAGTAGGGTCGGTCGGGAAACCGGAAACATACATGTTTTTTTATTAGGCCTTATAGAAATAATTTTATTGGTAAATCCATTTACATACAAGTCAACTGAGAAAAATGTTAATGAGTCGCCGCGAGTCTGCCGCGTGCATGCCGGGCTACCAAGTTCAGTTTCTGGTAGCCCAGTGGGCTACCACAGATTTTAAAGATTTGTCGGACCTTGTGAAGGAATGAAAACCATCAGATGGATTTAAAGCAGGTAAAACCAGAACTTCATGATAGTTGAAATATGACATTCATGACCTATATTTACTTTTTAAACTGTAATGTATTCTTATATTCATTATATTTTACTTATGTCTTAACTCGCTGTCATAAGTATATGTTAACACTGTTGTATGTTAAACTTATTTAATAAAAAATAGAATTCACTTTGTCAGTTGAAGTGGCATCTAAGGAACCAACACACACATCTACATCAAATAAGTAACATCTCACATACATGTACAGAAATGTTCACAAACTATGTGTAATCTAACACCTTATGAGGCACACAATGTTCTTCATGTGAAAATACATCACAAAGTTTGACCTGTGCTCACATAGGAAGAAAATATTTTACTCACGCTCTACGTGTAAAGCAAAGCAATAATAAATTGAATAAACCTTAAAATAAAAATCAACTTGGCAAAAAATCACAAGTTATCACAGACAACATAAACTATCACATTTGTTCATAAATATATATGGATTTTCCAACCTAACAAGTAACAACACATGAACGACAGGAACGGGCATGTCACATGGAATGTTAAAACAGTCTTAATACTTGTTTTTTAATACAAGTAAAAAGCATAAATTAGGATATTCAAGAACATGCCCTTACAAATTAAAGAACATCCTACCTCTAATTATTTAAGAAAATATGTCTATAATATCATTTCAAAAGTAAAATGTTACCCAAGTACAAAATAACACTAGTATATTCTCTACCTACTTAGTGGTTTAATAAAGTCATTTAGTAACTCTTCTAATATGGGTGCTTCGTAAAGCACCCAGTGCGTGACATTAAGCACATTTTCCAGCCAGACAGGTCTGCAGGGAGACATATAATACCAAATATACCTCATTTGCATATTCCACTCTTTGTTTAATGACGTCATCCGGTCCATAAAGTTGCATATTGACCGGGCGCCCGGTCCGATAGCTATATTAATGGACGCGTGAAAGAAACGTCAAAATAAATCGTAAAACGTATTGATTTCATTTGTTGGTCAGATTCGGTATAATATAACAAATAATGTATGGTGCTTTGGTAAATATGAAGTTGATGGACTGGGCAGTCAGACCTAGAACATTATATGGAGCCCAGTCAGACATAGAACATTATATGGACCTCAGCTTCGCTTCGGTCCATATAACATTCTAGGTCTGACTGCCCAGTCCATAAACTGGCATATGGACCTCAGCACCATACATTATTTGTTAAATATATTTTACCAAACTCATTCCAAAAAATCGATATTAATATGAACTCAGACATCTCATAAAGTTGCAAGAAAATAATACATACTTTGCCCCATACAGAGGTATCAGATCTTTTGTAAATGAGAAGTTTATAAATACAGCAGGACTAGATCCACTATCACCAGTCTGTCGTGTGTCATGGTGTAATAAATATTAACATATATTCTATACATAAAATACTTTGGTCATGTCCATGCTTCCACTGAAGAAAACATAGTGCCCAAAACGATGTAACAAATCATCGTTTTCTAGGCTGAGCATAAGGTTGCTCATCATCGTCGTCATCATCATCATCATCGTCGTCGTCGTCATCATCATCGTCATCATCGTCATCTGCATACATGGATTGCTGAAAGTTTACAAAATTTCTCTTTATTACTTCTGATACCATCAAACTGCGATGTAAAAGTGTTTAATACTGCGTGAATTGTCACGGTCGAAAACATAAGGTCATGAAATAAACAAATACCACACTAATATAGTGTCTGTACTAGATCAGTGCAGTCAGTATTGGGCAAGTTTGGCATATAGTTTACATGTGTTACTTAATAACATGAGTATTTTACATCTATCACATCTTTTACACACCACTCTCAATGGCGAAAATCACAGCATGAGCATGGTCTCGTTATTTAAAGGAGAAATCTAGAAAACTCACATGTTCAAGTAGGCGATTATATCATGTGAATAGAACAATAAAGAACTAGTTAACTCCTTCTCAAAATCAGTCTTTAAGAAATCACAATATAGCTATCTCTGCTGTTCACATTCGTATCATCAGGTGGCATCCAGGCATCTACTAGCTTATTGGCAATATACACAACACAACACACAATACAGTAGCATCATGATGATACAAAACAAGTTTCATATTACTTTGCAGGGCTTGTTACAGAAACTAGTAACTAAATGGCTTTACAGACCTCAGTCAACTATATAGTCAACAAGTTTTTCCAACCAGGGATTAAACCTATAGGTCAAGGTCGATCATTATGATCTACTTTTGGTGTATGGATGATGGATATTGGTATGAAATTAAGGTCAATTTTCACTTAAAAATCATCAGCTAACCAAAACCATAACCATAATCGATGAAGTGTAAAGAGAAATTTTAAAGGTGACCTAATTTTAGTTCAAATTTAGGAGTATAGTTGTATGAAAATGTAGCTAAACAAAAACCTTGACTAGTATCAATGAAGTGTAAAACAAATGAATTGAACTGAATTGGATTATCAGGTGCTCCAACACATGAAAGGTTATATGGCGCCTAACAGGAATGAACGTGCCAGGCTCATCCTCCAATTACATCAAGATAAAATATGGAAAATGGGCCAAGAACCTTCTTACTTGCAGAACTGCAGAGTTGCTGCAAATGATTGAGCCACGTTTCTACGTTTGCATATGTGGTGTTATGATAAAGACCTTGAATGAGCATGATCAAAATGACAAAAAAGTGTAAAACAAATCCAGATGAATCAAGGTGTCCTAATTTTAGAATGAATGCATGTTACTACTCATCTACAGGTCTATTGATGACTTAGAAAGGGAGATAACCTTACCAGAATCAATGAAAGTTAAATAATATATACTACTCATCCAGATGTTCAGTGTATGTTGATGAGTCTACGTGTTGGCGCTAACCAAAATCTAGAACAATGTGTAACTGGTGGGCAGACGATTACACTACATGCACCCTCCAATATTCTGGTTAGAGGCATACAAAATAAGCATGTTCTACTAAAAACATGGTCAGTTTAGCAATCAACTACCAATTCACATACAAGCAATCACCTACAAGTAGATGGACCTGACTTACCCAATGTCAATCACATATAGGGGTTAATCTGTTAGTAAGATAAAGAAAGTTAAGTACTGTATGCAGTTTTTACTAAGTTATATATTAAAGAAAGATAATGCTCATTAAACCATTTATTTTAACCTGCTGTTGTGTGGCATGTTATTAAGTAACATAACCATAAGGAAAACTTCATCTCAATTCTGCAACATATTACTTGCCAACTAGACACGAATGCTCCTGATATATGCCCCCCACCCACAACACAAACACACAACACACACACAACACACACACCACACACGTCAGGTGCATAAACAAACTTCTTTCTTCGAAATATCTTATCATTGCGTATTAGTTTATTCTGCCCCTCAGCCCCCACTCGCCACCTCCACTCACCAAATACACTCCATATATGTCGGGTGCATAAAAACACTTATTTTTTTCGAAATATCTTATCATTGTTTGCATATTAGTTTCTCCTGTTTTGTTTGTAAAAACTACAGCCATACCATAAAAAGGTCAATCTGCCCTTGTAGATACAAGTGCTATGCATAGCACAGCTTTTACAGGGAAACAAATGGAACTTTTGTGTTTTTTAAATACTAGGTATTGAAGAAATAAAACTCACACAAATTAATATTTTGTTACATTGATTTGCATGAATATTTCCCTTAAAAACTAAAGGTTAAAGTTTAATTTGATGTTTTGATATACTTACACAGCATTTACAACAATAATATAGAAGTCCGCCTGTCGGCATTAAGTGGCATGCCTATAAGGGCCTTAATGCAATACAGGGTAATGGACCTTGTGTGTCTGAGTGACCTTAATGCAATACAGGGTAATGAACCTTGTGTGTCCATTGTTGTTCCAGATTGAGGACTAAGGGTTACTCTTCAAATGTGAGATGTATAGTTGTTCCAGATTGAGGATTCAGGGTTACTCTTCAATGTGAGATGTATAGTTGTTCCAGATTGAGGATTCAGGGTTACTCTTCAATGTGAGATGTATAGTTATTCCAGATTGAGGATTCAGGGTTACTCTTCAATGTGAGATGTATAGTTGTTCCAGATTGAGGATTCAGGGTTACTCTTCAATGTGAGATGTATAATTGTTCCAGATTGAGGATTCAGGGTTATATTACTCTCCAATGTGAGATGTCTAGTTGTTCCAGATTGAGGACTAAGGGTTACTCTTCAATGTGAGATGTATAGTTGTTCCAGATTGAGGACTAAGGGTTACTCTTCAATGTGAGATGTATAGTTATTTCAGATTGAGGATTCAAGGTTACTCTTCAATGTCAGATGAATAGTTGTTCCAGATTGAGGATTCAGGGTTACTCTTCAATGTGAGATGTATAGTTATTCCAGATTGAGGATTCAGGGTTACTCTTCAATGTCAGATGAATAGTTGTTCCAGATTGAGGATTCAGGGTTACTCTTCAATGTGAGGTGTATAGTTATTCCAGATTGAGGATTCAGGGTTACTCTTCAATGTGAGGTGTATAGTTATTCTAGATTGAGGATTCAGGGTTACTCTTCAATGTCAGATGAATAGTTGTTCCAGATTGAGGATTCAGGGTTACTCTTCAATGTGACATGTATAGTTGTTCCAGATTGAGGATTCAGGGTTACTATTCAATGTGAGATGTATAATTGTTCCAGATTGAGGATTCAGGGTTACTATTCAATGTGAGATGTATAGTTGTTCCAGATTGAGGATGCAGGGCTACTATTCAATGTGAGATGTATAATTGTTCCAGATTGAGGATTCAGGGTTACTATTCAATGTGAGATGTATAATTGTTCCAGATTGAGGATTCAGGGTTACTCTTCAATGTGAGATGTCTAGTTGTTCCAGACTGAGGATTCAGGATTACTATTCAATGTGAGATGTATACTTGTTCCAGATTGAGGATTCAGGGTTACTATTCAATGTGAGATGTCTAGTTGTTCCAGACTGAGGATTCAGGGTTACTCTTCAATGTGAGATGTCTAGTTGTTCCAGACTGAGGATTCAGGGTTACTCTTCAATGTGAGATATCTAGTTGTTCCAGACTGAGGATTCAGGGTTACTCTTCAATGTGAGATGTCTAGTTGTTCCAGACTGAGGATTCAGGGTTACTCTTCAATGTGAGATGTATACTTATTCCAGATTGAGGATTCAGGGTTACTCTTCAATGTGAGATGTCTAGTTGTTCCAGACTGAGGATCCAGGGTTACTCTTCAATGTGAGATGTATAGTTGTTCCAGATTGAGGATTCAGGGTTACTCTTCAATGTGAGATGTCTAGTTGTTCCAGACTGAGGATTCAAGGTTACTCTTCAATGTGAGATGTCTAGTTGTTCCAGATTGAGGATTCAGGGTTAATCTTCAATGTGAGATGTCTAGTTGTTCCAGATTGAGGATTCAGGGTTACTCTTCAAATTTGAGATGTATAGTTGTTCCAGATTGAGGATTCAGGTTACTCTTCAATGTGAGATGTATAGTTGTTCCAGATTGAGGATTCAGGGTTCTCTTCAATGTGAGATGTATAATTGTTCCAGATTGAGGATTCAGGGTTATTATTCAATTTGAGATGTATAGTTGTTCAGATTGAGGATTCAGGGTAACTCTTCAATGTGAGATGTCTAGTTGTTCCAGATTGAGGATTCAGGGTTACTCTTCAATGTGAGATGTATAGTTGTTCCAGATTTAGGATTCAGGGTTATTATTCAATGTGAGATGTATAATTGTTCCAGATTGAGGGTTCAGGGTTACTTTTCAATGTGAGATGTATAATTGTTCCAGATTGAGGATTCAGGGTTATTATTCAATTTGAGATGTATAGTTGTTCAGATTGAGGATTCAGGGTAACTCTTCAATGTGAGATGACTAGTTGTTACAGATTGAGGATTCAGGATTACTCTTCAATGTGAGATGTATAGTTGTTCAGATTGAGGATTCAGGGTAACTCTTGAATGTGAGATGTATAGTTGTTCCAGATTGAGGATTCAGGTTACTCTTCAATGTCAGATGTATAGTTGTTCCAGATTGAGGATTCAGGGTTCTCTTCAATGTGAGATGTATAATTGTTCCAGATTGAGGATTCAGGGTTATTATTCAATTTGAGATGTATAGTTGTTCAGATTGAGGATTCAGGGTAACTCTTCAATGTGAGATGTCTAGTTGTTCCAGATTGAGGATTGAGGGTTACTCTTCAATGTCAGATGTATAGTTATTCCAGATTTAGGATTCAGGGCTACTATTCAATGTGAGATGTATAATTGTCCAGATTTAGGATTCAGGCCTACTATTCAATGTGAGATGTATAGTTGTTCCAGATTTAGGATTCAGGGCTACTATTCAATGTGAGATGTATAATTGTTCCAGATTGAGGATTCAGGGTTATATTACTCTTCAATGTGAGATGTATAGTTGTTCCAGATTGAGGATTCAGGGTTACTATTCAATGTCAGATGTATAGTTATTCCAGATTTAGGATTCAGGGCTACTATTCAATGTGAGATGTATAATTGTTCCAGGTTTAGGATTCAGGCCTACTATTCAATGTGAGATGTATAGTTGTTCCAGATTTAGGATTCAGGGCTACTATTCAATGTGAGATGTATAATTGTTCCAGATTGAGGATTCAGGGTTATATTACTCTTCAATGTGAGATGTATAGTTGTTCCAGATTGAGGATTCAGGGTTACTATTCAATGTCAGATGTATAGTTATTCCAGATTTAGGATTCAGGGCTACTATTCAATGTGAGATGTATAATTGTTCCAGATTTAGGATTCAGGCCTACTATTCAATGTGAGATGTATAGTTGTTCCAGATTTAGGATTCAGGGCTACTATTCAATGTGAGATGTATAATTGTTCCAGATTGAGGATTCAGGGTTATATTACTCTTCAATGTGAGATGTATAGTTGTTCCAGATTGAGGATTCAGGGTTACTATTCAATGTGAGATGTATAGTTATTCCAGATTGAGGATTCAGGGTTACTCTTCAATGTGAGATGTCTAGTTGTTCCAGATTAAGGATTCAGGGTTACTCTTCATTGTGAGATGTATAGTTGTTCCAGATTAAGGATTCAGGGTTACTCTTCAATGGGAGATGTATAATTGTTCCAAATTAAGGATTCAAGGCTACTCTTCAATGTGAGACGTATAGTTGTTCCAGACTGAGGATTCAGGGTTACTCTTCAATGGGAGATGTATAGTTGTTCTAGATTGAGGATTCAGGGTTACTCTTCAATGGGAGATGTATAATTGTTCCAAATTAAGGATTCAGGGCTACTCTTCAATGTGAGACGTATAGTTGTTCCAGACTGAGGATTCAGGGTTATTCTTCAAATTTGAGATGTATAGTTATTTCAGATTGAGGATTCAGGGCTACTATTCAATGTGAGATGTATAGTTGTTCCAGATTGAGGATTCAGGGTTACTCTTCAATGTGAGATGTATAGTTATTCCAGATTGAGGATTCAGGGCTACTCTTCAATGTGAGACGTATAGTTGTTCCAGATTGAGGATTCAGGGTTACTCTTCAATGTGAGATGTCTAGTTGTTCCAGATTGAGGATTCAGGGTTACTCTTCAAATTTGAGATGTATAGTTGTTCCAGATTGAGGATTCAGGTTACTCTTCAATGTCAGATGTATAGTTGTTCCAGATTGAGGATTCAGGGTTGTCTTCAATGTGAGATGTATAATTGTTCCAGATTGAGGATTCAGGGTTATTATTCAATTTGAGATGTACAGTTGTTCAGATTGAGGATTCAGGGTAACTCTTCAATGTGAGATGTCTAGTTGTTCCAGATTGAGGATTCAGGGTTACTCTTCAATGTGAGATGTATAGTTGTTCCAGATGGAGGATTCAGGGTTATTATTCAATGTGAGATGTATAATTGTTCCAGATTGAGGATTCAGGGTTAATCTTCAATGTGAGATGTATAGTTATTCCAGATTTAGGATTCAGGGCTACTATTCAATGTGAGATGTATAATTGTTCCAGATTTAGGATTCAGGTCTACTATTAAATGTGAGATGTATAGTTGTTCCAGATTGAGGATTCAGGGTTACTCTTCAATGTGAGATGTATAGTTATTCCAGATTGAGGATTCAGGGCGACTCTTCAATGTGAGACGTATAGTTGTTCCAGATTGAGGATTCAGGGTTACTCTTCAATGTGAGATGTCTAGTTGTTCCAGATTGAGGATTCAGGGTTACTATTCAATGTGAGATGTCTAGTTGTTCCAGATTTAGGATTCAGGGCTACTATTCAATGTGAGATGTCTAGTTGTTCCAGACTGAGGATTCAGGGTTACTCTTCAATGTCAGATGTATAGTTATTCCAGATTTAGGATTCAGGGCTACTATTCAATGTGAGATGTATAATTGTTCTAGATTTAGGATTCAGGCCTACTATTCAATGTGAGATGTATAGTTGTTCCAGATTTAGGATTCAGGGCTACTATTCAATGTGAGATGTATAATTGTTCCAGATTGAGGATTCAGGGTTATATTACTCTTCAATGTGAGATGTATAGTTGTTCCAGATTGAGGATTCAGGGTTACTATTCAATGTCAGATGTATAGTTATTCCAGATTTAGGATTCAGGGCTACTATTCAATGTGAGATGTATAATTGTTCCAGATTTAGGATTCAGGCCTACTCTTCAATGTGAGATGTATAGTTGTTCCAGATTGAGGATTCAGGGTTATTATTCAATGTGAGATGTATAATTGTTCCAGATTGAGGATTCAGGGTTACTCTTCAATGTGAGATGTATAATTGTTCCAGATTGAGGATTCAGGGTTATTATTCAATTTGAGATGTATAGTTGTTCAGATTGAGGATTCAGGGTAACTCTTCAATGTGAGATGACTAGTTGTTCCAGATTGAGGATTCAGGGTTACTCTTCAATGTGAGATGTATAGTTGTTCAGATTGAGGATTCAGGGTAACTCTTGAATGTGAGATGTATAGTTGTTCCAGATTGAGGATTCAGGTTACTCTTCAATGTCAGATGTATAGTTGTTCCAGATTGAGGATTCAGGGTTCTCTTCAATGTGAGATGTATAATTGTTCCAGATTGATGATTCAGGGTTATTATTCAATTTGAGATGTATAGTTGTTCAGATTGAGGATTCAGGGTAACTCTTCAATGTGAGATGTCTAGTTGTTCCAGATTGAGGATTCAGGGTTACTCTTCAATGTGAGATGTATAGTTATTCCAGATTTAGGATTCAGGGCTACTATTCAATGTGAGATGTATAATTGTTCCAGATTTAGGATTCAGGCCTACTATTCAATGTGTGATGTATAGTTGTTCCAGATTTAGGATTCAGGGCTACTATTCAATGTGAGATGTCTAGTTGTTCCAGATTGAGGATTCAGGGTTACTCTTCAATGTCAGATGTATAGTTATTCCAGATTTAGGATTCAGGGCTACTATTCAATGTGAGATGTATAATTGTCCAGATTTAGGATTCAGGCCTACTATTCAATGTGAGATGTATAGTTGTTCCAGATTTAGGATTCAGGGCTACTATTCAATGTGAGATGTATAATTGTTCCAGATTGAGGATTCAGGGTTATATTACTCTTCAATGTGAGATGTATAGTTGTTCCAGATTGAGGATTCAGGGTTACTATTCAATGTCAGATGTATAGTTATTCCAGATTTAGGATTCAGGGCTACTATTCAATGTGAGATGTATAATTGTTCCAGGTTTAGGATTCAGGCCTACTATTCAATGTGAGATGTATAGTTGTTCCAGATTTAGGATTCAGGGCTACTATTCAATGTGAGATGTATAATTGTTCCAGATTGAGGATTCAGGGTTATATTACTCTTCAATGTGAGATGTATAGTTGTTCCAGATTGAGGATTCAGGGTTACTATTCAATGTCAGATGTATAGTTATTCCAGATTTAGGATTCAGGGCTACTATTCAATGTGAGATGTATAATTGTTCCAGATTTAGGATTCAGGCCTACTATTCAATGTGAGATGTATAGTTGTTCCAGATTTAGGATTCAGGGCTACTATTCAATGTGAGATGTATAATTGTTCCAGATTGAGGATTCAGGGTTATATTACTCTTCAATGTGAGATGTATAGTTGTTCCAGATTGAGGATTCAGGGTTACTATTCAATGTGAGATGTATAGTTATTCCAGATTGAGGATTCAGGGTTACTCTTCAATGTGAGATGTCTAGTTGTTCCAGATTAAGGATTCAGGGTTACTCTTCATTGTGAGATGTATAGTAATTCCAGATTGAGGATTCAGGGTTACTCTTCAATGGGAGATGTATAATTGTTCCAAATTAAGGATTCAAGGCTACTCTTCAATGTGAGACGTATAGTTGTTCCAGACTGAGGATTCAGGGTTACTCTTCAATGGGAGATGTATAGTTGTTCCAGATTGAGGATTCAGGGTTACTCTTCAATGGGAGATGTATAATTGTTCCAAATTAAGGATTCAGGGCTACTCTTCAATGTGAGACGTATAGTTGTTCCAGACTGAGGATTCAGGGTTATTCTTCAAATTTGAGATGTATAGTTATTTCAGATTGAGGATTCAGGGCTACTATTCAATGTGAGATGTATAGTTGTTCCAGATTGAGGATTCAGGGTTACTCTTCAATGTGAGATGTATAGTTATTCCAGATTGAGGATTCAGGGCTACTCTTCAATGTGAGACGTATAGTTGTTCCAGATTGAGATTCAGGGTTACTCTTCAATGTGAGATGTCTAGTTGTTCCAGATTGAGGATTCAGGGTTACTCTTCAAATTTGAGATGTATAGTTGTTCCAGATTGAGGATTCAGGTTACTCTTCAATGTCAGATGTATAGTTGTTCCAGATTGAGGATTCAGGGTTCTCTTCAATGTGAGATGTATAATTGTTCCAGATTGAGGATTCAGGGTTATTATTCAATTTGAGATGTATAGTTGTTCAGATTGAGGATTCAGGGTAACTCTTCAATGTGAGATGTCTAGTTGTTCCAGATTGAGGATTCAGGGTTACTCTTCAATGTGAGATGTATAGTTGTTCCAGATGGAGAATTCAGGGTTATTATTCAATGTGAGATGTATAATTGTTCCAGATTGAGGATTCAGGGTTAATCTTCAATGTGAGATGTATAGTTATTCCAGATTTAGGATTCAGGGCTACTATTCAATGTGAGATGTATAATTGTTCCAGATTTAGGATTCAGGCCTACTATTAAATGTGAGATGTATAGTTGTTCCAGATTGAGGATTCAGGGTTACTCTTCAATGTGAGATGTATAGTTATTCCAGATTTAGGATTCAGGGCTACTCTTCAATGTGAGACGTATAGTTGTTCCAGATTGAGGATTCAGGGTTACTCTTCAATGTGAGATGTCTAGTTGTTCCAGATTGAGGATTCAGGGTTACTATTCAATGTGAGATGTCTAGTTGTTCCAGATTTAGGATTCAGGGCTACTATTCAATGTGAGATGTCTAGTTGTTCCAGACTGAGGATTCAGGGTTACTCTTCAATGTCAGATGTATAGTTATTCCAGATTTAGGATTCAGGGCTACTATTCAATGTGAGATGTATAATTGTTCTAGATTTAGGATTCAGGCCTACTATTCAATGTGAGATGTATAGTTGTTCCAGATTTAGGATTCAGGGCTACTATTCAATGTGAGATGTATAATTGTTCCAGATTGAGGATTCAGGGTTATATTACTCTTCAATGTGAGATGTATAGTTGTTCCAGATTGAGGATTCAGGGTTACTATTCAATGTCAGATGTATAGTTATTCCAGATTTAGGATTCAGGGCTACTATTCAATGTGAGATGTATAATTGTTCCAGATTTAGGATTCAGGCCTACTATTCAATGTTAGATGTATAGTTGTTCCAGATTGAGGATTCAGGGCTACTCTTCAACACATTTCTCTTGTTCTTAAATGTTCTTGCTAACTTTCACTCAAAGTACAGGCCGACTGTGATATAATGGACCACAGTAAGTTTGCGAAAGTTAGGGGAATAGTTGTTTTTATAGAAGAGAGTACAACATATAAAAGCACATCTATAAAAGCTACCGCCATAAGCACATCTTCTCTACATAGTTACAACTTACACCTACAGTTTGTAAGCGTACACGTTTATCCCCCGTGGACATCGTAGACTCCCCATATGTGTAGGTATATGAGTCACCAGTTGTGTACTCCGAACCAGATGTTGATGTCATCCCCGTAAGGGTTCCTAAGGATGCGACTGTACCCTGCGGGATTTCCAGTGTGGCGCCTGTCGTTGACCCAAACTGCATTGTACCACCTTGGGCAAGAGATAACTTTCGGGAGAATTCCTGCAGCAACACAAGTAGCAAATGAATTCCTTTCTTGATGAAAGTGCTATTTAAAAGGAACATGCAGTAATCACAAAGTTTTTAAAATGTGCGCTGTCACTCATTTTACTTTGAAATTGCCAGTAAAACGACTAATAAAATATATTATTATCAAAACAATAAAATTACCAAACTTCAAAAACAAAGTTTTATCACACTCCCTCCAAGAACAAAGGCATTTCCTGTTTAGTTGGCATTCTTTAATTGGCTGTTACTTGTATTACAAAATTGCCACATAATCTATTGCAACCCAAATAAACAATGCATATCATATTTAACAAGAGCATCAAGAATTGCAGGGCAATCCATAGTCCCCCACCGGCCCAGACAAACATTTTTTAGACATTTTCTATGAATGAGGTCAAAGATCAAGATCAAGGTCACAATGACCTTGTTTTTGTACGCAACACACCGCTATCCCAAGATGTATTCACATACCAAGTTTGGTATCTCTAAGTGTTATAGTATTGAAAATACAGTCCGGACAAGCATTTTCTATTACAGAGGTCAAAGGTCAAGGACACGATGACCTTATTTTGGTAAGCGACACACTGCTATCCCAAGATGTATTCACATACCAAGTTTGGTATCTCTTTAGTGTTATAGTATCGAAAATACGGTCCGGACAAGCATTTTCTATGACAGGTCACAGGTCAAGGTCATAGTGACCTTATTTTGGTACGCGGCACACCGCTATCCCAAGATTTATTCAAATAACAAGTTTGGTATCTCTAAGTGTTATAGTATTGAAAATATGGCCCGGACAAGCATTTTCGGAACATTTTCTATGACAGAGGTAACAGGTCAAGGTCACTGTGACCTTATTTTGGTATGCGACACATCGCTATCCCAAGATTTATTCAAATATCAAGTTTGGTATCTCTTTGTGTTATAGTATTGAAAATATGGTCCGGACAAGCATTTTCTATGATAGAGGTCACAGGTCAAGGTCAAGGTTACAGTGACCTTTTTTTTAGTACGCGACACACCTCTATCCCAAGATGTATCCGCATACCAAGTTTGGTATCTCAAAGTCTTATAGTATTGAAAATATGGCCCGGACAAGCATTGCGGAAGGACGGACGGACAGACGGACGGAAGGACGGACAGGGTGCAAACCTATAGTCGCCCCCGGGACCGGTGTGGGGACTAATAAGCAGTACTCAAACTGATTTCATTAAAGGCAGACATACCATTTGAACTGTTAGATTATGTAGGGAAAATCCTCAAATTCTATTTGGGTTTGGGGAATGCTTTTTAAAAGGATGTTGTGTAATAAATAATGAGCTTGCAGTATTGCGCTTTTCTATACAAAGAAAGTACAAGGATGAATCTCTTATTGTACCGTATTTATATTGTGTTATCAATTTATTGTATAATGAAACATTACAGACATAATAGGTATAAAAAAGATAAAAGGAAGATACAATTAGAAAATATTTGCAGATGATGCAACTTCTTTTACTAAAGCTTCTAGATAATGATTTGGAACTGCTAGTAAATGTTGTTTTGTTTTTTTGACTTTTCAGACAAAATTCAAATAGCACCTAAATAAGTTGTATGTCAGTGATACGTTTTTTAGTGGGAAATAAAAATACCTTACTTTAACAAGAGGTCAATGACCTTGAATCTCTACTGATTGATTTTGATTTCAGGAAGTTGTCGCTACAGACTTGTTTTTCGAAAATCTATTTTTAACCGTGGTGGCCATCTTGAATTTCCGGCCGACCTGAAATTTTGCTAGGATCAATTAGACATTAAGAGCAACATTCCTGTGAAGTTTCATGAAAATCCGTCAAGTTGTTTCAGAGGAGTAGTCGCTACAAAATTTCTTTATATAACTATATGTAAACAAAGATGGCCGCTGGTGGCCATGTTTAACGTCAAATCAAAACGATTTTCGACAAGGACCAACATCATGTCATACTGATCATTTTAGAAAAGTCCCATATCAATATCTCTTATAGTTTTGAAGAAGTAGTCGCTACAAACTTATTTATTTTAAATCTATTTTTAGCTGTGGCGGCCATGACATCAAGAGCAACATTCCTGTGAAGTTTCATGAACATCTGTCAAGTAGTTCCAGAGGAGTAGTCGCTACAAGTTTTTACTATATAACTCTATGTAACCAAAGATGGCCACTGGCAGCCATGTTTAACGTCGAATCAAATAATTTTCCACAAGGATCAACATCATGTCATGCTGATCATTTTAGAAAAAGTCCCATATGAATATCACTTATAGTTTTCAAGAAGTAGTCGCTACAAACTTATTTTTTAAAAATCTATTTTTAGCTGTGACCTGAAATTTTGCTAGGATCAATTAGACATCAAGAGCAACATTCCTGTAAAGTTTCATGACAATCCGTCAAGTAGTTTCAGAGGAGTAGTCGCTACAAGTTTTTACTATATAACTCTATGTAAACAAAGATGGCCGCTGGCAGCCATGTTTAACGTTGAATCAAAACGATTTTTGACAAGGATCAACATCATGTCATGCTGATCATTTAAGAAAAAGTCCCATATCAATATCACTTATAGTTTTCAAGAAGTAGTCGCTACAAACTTGTATTTTAAAACTCTATTTTTAGCTTTGGCGGCCATCTTGGATTTCACATCAACATGAATTTTTGCTAGGATCAACTAGACTTTATGGGCAACATTTCTGTAAAGTTTCATGAATATCCATCCAGTAGTTTCAGAGGAGTTGTCGCTACAAATAAAAGTTTACGGACAGACGGACGACGGACGCCGCACCACGGCATAAGCTCTGCTGATCTCTGATCAGTAGAGCTAAAAATACCTTAAATCAGTTGAAGAATATAAATTTCAATTGCAAAATATGTTTTAGATAGGGCATTTTCAATGCAAATTCTGCTGCATCAAAAATTTAATGCAAATTCTGCTGCATTAAAAATTTGAGAATTTTTTTTGGATGATTTTTTATCCAACAAGAGGTCAATGACCTTGAAGCTCTACTGACTGATTTTGATTTCAAGAAGTAGCCGTGGCGGCCATCTTGAATTTCCGACAGACCTGAAATTTTGCTAGGATCAATTAGACATCAAGAGCAACATTCCTGTGAAGTTTTATGAAAATCCGTCAAGTAGTTACAGAGGAGTAGTCGCTACAAGTTTTTACTAGTTAACACTATGTAAACAAAGATGGCCGCTGACAGCCATGTTTAACATCGAATCAAAACGATTTTCGACAAGGACCAACATCATGTCATGCTGATCATTTTAGAAAAAGTCCCATATCAATCTCACTTATAGTTTTCAAGAAGTAGTCGCTATAAACTTGTTTTCTGAAAATCTATTTTTAGCCGTAGTGGCCATCTTGAATTTCCGGCCGACCTAAAAAATTCTGGGATCAATTAGACATCAAGAGCAACATTCCTGTGAAGTTTCATAAACATTTGTCAAGTAGTTTCAGAGGAGTAGTCGCTACAAGTTTTTACTATATAAATCCATGTAAACAAAGATAGCTGCTAGCGGCCATGTTTAAAGTCGCATCGAAATAAATTTCGACAAGGATCAACATCATGTCATGCTGATCATTTTAGAAAACGTCCCATATCAATATCACTTACAGTTTTCAAGAAGTAGTCGCTACAAATTTATTTATTTTAAATCTATTTTTAGCCGTGGTGGCCATCTTGAATTTCCGGCCAGCCTGAACTTTTTCTAGGATCAACTAGACATCAAGAGCAACATTCCTGTGAAGTTTCATGAACATCTGTCAAGTAGTTTCAGAGGAGTAGTCACTACAAGTTTTTACTATATAACTCTATGTAAACAAAAATAGCCACTGGCAGCCATGTTTAACGTCAAATCAAAATAATGTTCGACTAGGATCAACATCATGTCATGCTGATCATTTTAGAAAAAGTCCCATATCAATATCACTTAATTTCAAGAAGTAGTCGCTACGAACTTATTTTTTAAAATCTATTTTTAGCTGTGGCGGCCATCTTGAATTTCTGGCCGATCTGAAATTTTGCTAGGATCAATTAGACATCAAGAGCAACATACCTGTAAAGTTTCATGAAAAACTGCCAAGTAGTTTCAGAGGAGTAGTCGCTACAAGTTTTTACTATATAACTCTATGTAAACAAAGATGGCCACTGGCATCCATGTTTAACGTCGAATCAAAACGATTTTTGACAAGGACCAACATCATATCATGCTGATCATTTTAGAAAAAGTTCCATATCAATATCACTTATAGTTTTCAAGAAGTAGTCGCTGAAAACTTGTATTTTAAAAATCTATTTTTAGCTTTTGCGGCCAACTTGGATTTCACATCAACATGAATTTTTGCTAGGATCAACTAGACTTCATGGGCAACATTTCTGTAAAGTTTCATGGATATCCATCCAGTAGTTTCAGAGGTGTAGTCGCTACAAATAAAAGTTTACGGACAGACGGACAGCCAGACGGACGGACAGACGGACGCCGGACGCCGCACCACGGCATAAGCTCTGCTGATCCCTGATCAGTCGAGCTAAAAATGAGTTAAATGTAAACTAAGACACCCTGACAGTTTTATAGCGAACTATTGAGGCTAACTGAAGGAAATTACATGGTAAAAGTCCCACCAAAAAAAACAACATTTTGGCTGTACACAATCGATCTTCAAAACTAAAGTATTTTTTATTTACCACTAAATATTCCAGTTTTAATGATATATAATTTATGAACCTATTATTTAAAATTGCTCATGTTAATGCTGAAAACCCCTTGGCTGCAACAAGTGCCGAATAACAGCAAGTAATGATGTGTAAGAAGGAAGGGCAGATAAACATTACTGGAGTTATTACCCTTTATAGTTTTACTGGCAACTCTGAAAACATATACTGTAAAATGTGTGTAAATATGATCACCCACCTCCAGGTCCATTTCGTCATCGGTCATGGCCAGGTTCTCAAAACACTGCGAGTAGTACTCGATAGCTTTGGCATGGAACACCATCTCTATGCCCACAAAATCTGTCAGTATTCTCTGTGGGTGGAGTAACAATAATAGGTTATAGTAATATACTCTTGTCATATCTGCTGGATCTCACCCAGTGTGATCCTGGAGATATGGCATTTCCACAAGAGATAATGATCCTTTTATTAGATATCATATAGCTACATAAGAACGCTCCTAAAACATTATAGCACAGTAGAATAGTTTATACACAGGTAGGCAACTATGTCACATGACGTCAAACAACACAAGGACATCATGATCTATTTTAGTAGAATAGTCTGTACCCGTAGCAGTGATACAGGTTATTGTACAATTATATATCATCTTGGGTAACAATCATCTTGGGTAACAATTAAATTATATATCATCTTGGGTAACAATTATATATCATCTTGGGTAACAATTATATATCATCTTGGGTAACAATTAAATTATATATCATCTTGGGTAACAATTATATATCATCTTGGGTAACAATTAAATTATTTATCATCTTGGGTAACAATTAAATTATATATTATCTTGGGTAACAATTATATATCATCTTGGGTAACAATTAAATTATATATCATCTTGGGTAACAATTATATATTATCTTGGGTAACAATTATATATCATCTTGGGTAACAATTAAATTATATATCATCTTGGGTAACAATGATATATCATCTTGGTAACAAGTATATATCATCTTGGGTAACAATTAAATTATATATCATCTTGGGTAACAATTAAATTATATATTATCTTGGGTAACAATTATATATCATCTTGGGTAACAATTAAATTATATATCATCTTGGGTAACAATTATATATTATCTTGGGTAACAATTATATATCATCTTGGGTAACAATTAAATTATATATCATCTTGGGTAACAATGATATATCATCTTGGTAACAAGTATATATCATCTTGGGTAACAATTAAATTATATATCATCTTGGGTAACAATTATATATCATCTTGGGTAACAATTAAATTATATATCATCTTGGGTTAACACTTATATATCATCTTGGTAACAATTATATATCATCTTGGGTAACAATTAAATTATATATCATCTTGGGTAACAATTATATATCATCTTGGGTAACAATTAAATTATATCTCATCTTGGGTAACAATTATATATCATCTTGGGTAACAATTATATATCATCTTGGGTAACAATTAAATTATATATCATCTTGGGTAACAATTATATATCATCTTGGTAACAATTATATATCATCTTGGGTAACAATTAAATTATATATCATCTTGGGTAACAATTAAATTATATATCATCTTGGGTAACAATTATATATCATCTTGGTAACAATTATATATCATCTTGGGTAACAATTATATATCCTCTTGGGTAACAATTATATATCATCTTGGGTAACAATTATATATCATCTTGGTAACAATTATATATCATCTTGGTAACGATTATATATCCTCTTGGGTAACAATTATATATCATCTTGGGTAACAATTAAATTATATCTCATCTTGGGTAACAATTATATATCATCTTGGGTAACAATTATATATCATCTTGGGTAACAATTAAATTATATATCATCTTGGGTAACAATTATATATCATCTTGGGTAACAATTAAATTATATATCATCTTGGGTAACAATTAAATTATATATCATCTTGGGTAACAATTATATATCATCTTGGGTAACAATTATATATCATCTTGGGTAACAATTAAATTATATATCATCTTGGGTAACAATTATATATCATCTTGGGTAACAATTAAATTATATATCATCTTGGGTAACAATTAAATTATATATCATCTTGGGTAACAATTATATATCATCTTGGGTAACAATTAAATTATATATCATCTTGGGTAACAATTATATATCATCTTGGTAACAATTATATATCATCTTGGGTAACAATTAAATTATATATCATCTTGGGTAACAATTAAATTATATATCATCTTGGGTAACAATTATATATCATCTTGGTAACAATTATATATCATCTTGGGTAACAATTATATATCCTCTTGGGTAACAATTATATATCATCTTGGGTAACAATTATATATCATCTTGGTAACAATTATATATCATCTTGGTAACGATTATATATCCTCTTGGGTAACAATTATATATCATCTTGGGTAACAATTAAATTATATCTCATCTTGGGTAACAATTATATATCATCTTGGGTAACAATTATATATCATCTTGGGTAACAATTAAATTATATATCATCTTGGGTAACAATTATATATCATCTTGGTAACAATTATATATCATCTTGGGTAACAATTAAATTATATATCATCTTGGGTAACAATTAAATTATATATCATCTTGGGTAACAATTATATATCATCTTGGTAACAATTATATATCATCTTGGGTAACAATTATATATCCTCTTGGGTAACAATTATATATCATCTTGGGTAACAATTATATATCATCTTGGTAACAATTATATATCATCTTGGTAACGATTATATATCCTCTTGGGTAACAATTATATATCCTCTTGGAAGAATAGACATGTGGTTAAAGCAATGCATCAGCCAATGTTGATATTTGCAATATTAGTATGTAATAATTTCGTAAAACATGACGTCAAGGCAATGGAGTAACAGTATTATTGACCACTTGATTGTAAAAGGTATTTGCAACATCATATCCGTCTAACTTTTCTAAATCAAAAACATAACATATCATTTACTAATACTGCAACACAATAACACAATTACCAATACCGTAACAGTAAAACATGCCTCGACCTAGAGGTTATAAGACTTCAGGTTAAATTAGCTTGCCAAAAGAGTAATCCCCGACTGCTTTATGACACTGCATTGCATAGGGTAACTCGCCCTTAAGTCGGACTTGCCCCTGACTCGGACAGTTATTCATGGTTTATTATCTTCCTCAACTGGAAACGGTCAATAACTGTTACTATGAAAGGGAGGCAATCCAATGATTTCTTTCATTCAAAACAACAAGAATTACCCCCAATCTATTGATTTCTCAAGTTACCTTTATAGTCCGACTCAAGGGCAGTTACATGTTCGACTTTGAGGCATGTCTAAATATATCTGCCCTGAAACACTGAAGTCAGGAGCCATTACCCGAACATTTTACACAAGAAGACATATAAAATATGTAATTTATGTACATACATGAAGAAAAATAAGAACAATTTATTTGAGCTTATGGCAACACAAGCAATTTTATGACCCACTACTGAAGTTGCAAAAAATGTCCGACTCACGGACGAATTTTGGCGAGTGCGAAAAGCATGACGTAATCCCAGCAAAAACGCTGGTACCGCTAAATAGTTGACATCGAATGATACATTAAACACTGAGGAAGCAACCACCAGATGGTTTCAGCAAGCAAGAGCTTGAACATAAATAGACAGAACCAATAGGTGCCGAGAACCAATAACCTGTCCGACTCGGGGGTGAGTTGCCCTACCTTTTTCAGAAATTTTGCCTTAACATCTTATAAGAATATCTTTAATTCATTATCCTTAATAATTCCATCAACAAAAAAATTCCTCTCTCTCTTACCACTGAATGGTAAGGCTGAAGGGTTGTACTCAACCAGAGATGTAATACTACAATAAAAATGCAGATACCCAACTTCCCCAGTCAGATATGCAAATCCTTAAAAATGTCATGTATGCACTTCCATTTTTAACTGTATAGAAATTCTCATTTCTTTTGACAAAAGTCTGAATAAGTCTGAATGAGTTTGACAAAAATCATGAACATTGAGTTTTCAATGAATTTAGTAAAGATCAAAATAGTTCTATGTTTAGTAAAAATGTTGAAAATTGTATTTAAAAAAAAGAGTATTTTAAAAAAATGACCATGGCATATTTATGCAAATTCCTATTGTAATTTTGCTATGAATTGTAATTGTACAGAATTAGTCTTCACCACTGAGTGTGCTACTGGTCTCAAAGAGAGTAATACCCTGAGTGCATTGCTATTACCTTTGTTCTGTCTTAGATATAAAGTGAGAACAAAAATATCAAAATGTTACAAGTCTTCTTCATGTCGTATGAGATTATGCGAGTTTTAAGTAAGAGCTCTATCTCTATACTTCTCAGATCTCTGGTTTGATTGTCATGTTTCACTGGTATTCAATTATTAAACATGTTGACCTCTCTGGGGCTGCTGGTGAAAAGCACAGTAACAACAGTAATATTCCCAGGATGTATCATGTTTACTTAGTCTAGCAATGTACCTTTCAGTCTGACAGTTTCTCTTTCTCAAATGTCATCTGCTTATACAGTGCCTGACTACTGATGGGTCTAGTTTAAACTTATTTATTTTACATCGATTGTAACGAAAGCTATATGAACTTATTTGAATCACTGTCGATGTCTTCCTGTGTAGTACCAGTACTAAGCAAATGCAGATAAAGTGTCTTGCTCAGGGACACAACGCGTATGGCATGGCAGGGATCGAACCCACTACTTTTCGATCATGGGTCCAATGCTCTACCACAGCGCTCAATGCTCTACCACAGCGCTCCACAATGGGTCTAGTAACGTACCTTTAGGTCTGACAGTTTCTCTTTCTCAAATGTGACCATCTGATTACACAGTGCCTGACTACCAATGGAGGCATCTGCTGCTGCCTTCTGGAGCTCTGTCTCTGCCTGTAATGTACCCACAATGCCTTACTTATCATGCACATCATACCATATTGTTGGATAACAGTTTTAAAATACTACCGGTTTAATATATTGAATTAAAGATTTCTAGGTTTGTATCTAATGACCCTGTTTGGGTGCGATTCACCACATTATTGATAAATAGTGGTAGTTAATTATTTATATATACTGTAGTATACATAGTTTCAAGTTTATAGTATCGAGTTTATAGCTAACAATTTATAGTTTCAAGCTTATAGTTGGGAGTTGATAGTTTCAATTAAAGGTAACTACATATATGCTGAAATATGTGTCGTAAACACTGCATGTTAAATTCCTTATGACTATTAAGGCTGTTATAATGAAAAAAAAGCCAAATGCTACTCAGACCAGGGCATTATAGGCATGATTTTTTATTAAGTTACATTAACTATATAACCTCCGAACACTAGAAGTCATGCACACACTTGTCATTGAAGTTGAAACACCACAATGATTAATCACCAGTGCATACATCACATTATACAGGCATGGAAGTGCATTTTCATTCAAGCTGTGTATAAACCATGGTGCATTTTAGAGAAGTGATCAACAATCACTCCAAAAACACATTTAGGAAAACCGTTAATTACCACCTTATTGTCAAATGAAGCAGCATGAAAATTGCAATGCTGAATCAATTAGCTCGCTATGAATGTATAATGGACTGTCCTTTCTTTAAATTTATACCATTCCATTTATGTTACAAAGGAGTGTTTTGGAGAAATGACAGATGAGCAGCCAGACATTGTAAACCCTGATCCGCCTGCGGGTTACTCGCAGGCGGATCTGGGTTCACAATGGACGCGAAGGCTATTATATTCATGCTTAGCGGTTAAGGGTTAACAAATTGTTTTTTAATACTCTGTATATGTGATTAACATGACCTTCGGAAAAGATGTACATTTAAAAAAAATAATAATATCCAAGTATTTCATGTACTAACACAATTAGTAAAGCACAACAACTAATAAATAAATGTATCTGTATAGACATGAAAGTGAGAGTGTACAGTATCTAATGCAGGCTGGGTAGGACATATATGGGGTGACATAATGGTACACACTGGAGTGTATCCTTCACTCATAAACTGATTGTTTTGATAAAATCATAAACAAATGCTTTTTTTTAAATAAACTTGCTGAGAAACCAGGGAAGACTTGGCAAAATAAAGGATAAGTGCCAAAACAATGAAAAGTAAAACTTAAACACTGGATTTAGTAAAACTTAGATGTAAAGAAATGCATTATATTTTAGAGATTTCTCCATGATACAAGCTCCTGTCACGAAATTCCAGGTAGTTGCACCTGTATGAACCTCTTCCTAATAAGGAGCATGTTTCTGTTTGAATTTGTAAACACCTTTAAACAACCTCATTCCTATTTCTTTGAATATGCAATATCAAACAACTGGTCAGTAATATAAAACAACTGGTCAGCAATATCAAACAACTGGTCAGCAAGAGAAGATACAATTCAGTAATATACCTTCAGACACATGTACACTGTGAACAACGATTACAACACACACCATACACCATACAACAAAATAAAACCTCCTGGTTTTATAAATGAATATTTATTTGCAATTTTACCTTTTTTGCTTTCATCTGTTAATATAATGTAAAAATTAAAATGTTTCCATCTGTACTACGTATTTTCTCTATTGTTTTCTAAATGTTAATTTGAATAAAAACAGGGTGTTGACTGTTATATGGAATATGGTACCACATGTATACACATACTGATACAAACATCTGTAGGAGGAGTACACAAGGTGTAACGAAACAACTGGTAATGAGGTTATTTATATACAACTGGTAATGCCGTTATTTATATACAAGACAATACAACCAGTAATGAGGAAGGTTATTAAATTTATGCAGTTTTACCTGTCTGGCCTTTGTCTGTTAATACAAGGTAAATGTTAACATGTTTCCTAGTTAGATGTCCATACCTGTCAACTTTCCCACATTGGATATCTCTGATAGTGTGCATTCCCTCTCCCCATTTAAAGGGACTGGAGGTGATTAGGATGTCACTTTAATTTATTTTTTTTATCTATTATATAAACCTCTACTGACCCATATTTGGTAAAAGCATGAGCCCAAGCTACTGGTTTAGATAATGTGTTTTTTTCCATAAACTGATGTCATAATGAATTGCCCATCTTGATTATCTAACATTTAAATTAGTAAAATACCAGTTAATCATTCAATTTTGCTATCTCTCATATATAGTTCAATAAATATGTACTTTGATCACAAAATAAACCTTAAATCCTGATATAAACTAATACTTGCAATTTATATTAGTTGTCTAGGTTTCCATATCTAACATTTTCATAACATTAACAGGACAGAACATGAGACTTTAATGAATGTGCACCTTTTATATGTATGGATGGATATTATTTTCATTTATTGTCTGATAGACATCAGTAATTCTTCCAGACTGCCTCCAGTCCCTTATATTGTATAGCAGAAAATCCTTCTTTCTCGTTCTTTTCATTTTAAATCTGTAAATTTATCTGATTTTATTGTGAAGCTTTGTTGACAGGTATGGATTTTTTAATAATGCTACTTCTACAGATCATTGATTATAAATGAAGAAGAAAACAGTTAATTATACAGGACCCAAAATGACCAAAAAATTAGTTTAAACATCATAAACACATTTAACAAAACCACCAAGAAATGCAAACTGTATGGAGCTGTCTACCTGTAAATCAGAAATGTTAGACTGGGTCTCAATCTTCTGCCAGTCTTAATCAGGGATTCTAATTTCTAGACTGGCTTTCATCCTGCTACCAGTCTAAATCAGAGATGTTAGACTGGCTCTCATTCTTCAGTCAGTCTAAATGTTAGACTAGCTTCCATCTTTCTAACAGTCTAAATCAGAGATGTTAGACTGGCTTCCACCCTTCTAACAGTCAGTCTAAATCAGGGATGTTAAGACTAGCTTCCATCCTTTTAACAGTTTCAATCTACCAATCTAAATCAGAGATGTTAAACTGGCTCCCATCCTTCTACCAGTCTAAATCAGAGATGTTAGACTGGCTCTTATTATTTTACCCATCTATAGGAGATGTATATTTTAAACAAATATTTGAGGATTGTAATTTCGAAAAAAACTCACCTGATGGTTATGTCCTTGATTTGGCTTTTGAATTGAATGGTGTTTTACATCATTTTTAGCACGTTATATGACGGTCAATTTTTCTGCTGTAGAGGCAGACCACCCCATTTTTCCTGGGTAGTACCAGTACTGTATACTTCCCACCATCCGTAGGAATAGACACTTTCTCTCTTGACAAGTCAAACTCCCAGTGAGACTCAAACAATAGCGGTGAGATGCGAGACCTTGATTTCATCTCACATAGTGAATTCTCCATGATTGTGCTTTTATAGACTGCTTTCATGTAAAGTTTACAAACAAATCTCTGGTTTCCAATTGTAAGCACCAGATGAAGATACATGTTTTCAAACAGCAATATTAGATTTTCAAATAGTTTCACAGAAATTATATTAGAGCCTTAAATGTAAGCACTGCTTCATTCTCACAGATAGATACTTCATTCGCACAGGTAGATATAACTTCTACATTCTCACAGGTAGATGTTATTACTGATACATTCTCACAGGTAGATGTTATTACTGCTACATCCTCACAGGTAGCTGTTATTACTGATACATTCTCACAGGTAGATGTAACTACTGCTACAATCTCACAGGTAGCTGTTAGTACTACTACATTATCACAGGTAGATGTTATTACTGCTACAATCCCACAGGTAGATGTTATTACATTTTCACAGGTAGCTGTTTTTACTACTACATTCTCACATGTAGATGTTATTACTGCTACATTCTCACATGTAGATGTTATTACTGCTACATTCTCACAAGTAGATGTTATCACTGCTGCATTCTCACAGGTAGATATAATTACTGCTACATTTTCACAAGTAATGTTATCACTGCTGCATTCTCACAGGTAGATGTTATCACAGCTGCATTCTCACAGGTAGATCTTATAACTGCTGCATTCTCACGGGTAGATGTTTTTACTGCTACATTCTCACAGGTCTAACAGGTGCTATATTCTAACAAGATGTTATAACTACCAGACATGGATCAACTACTACTGATGTAACCGCATACAAACCAACATATCGCATGCTATCGAAAGAAAGGCAACACACAAGTCGAACACTTTCTAGCTATGAAACAACTCACCGCAGACTGATTCACAGGTTAAGGAAAGTTTTCTTTTCTTCTAAAATCAATAATTTCAATATCTGAATGCATACACTTAATATAAATCATAGATATTGTCACTATAAGTTACAAATTGATGGACTCCATCAATGTTATCGCTTTTATTCAGCAAATCATTTATGCAAAAAATAATATATCTGCCTCTTAGAAATGGCTCCTTGGTGTGTATGTCATTTCGATAAGTTTGTGTCAACAGTCCACACCCCTGGTACCAAGTGTGATTAAAGGTTTTAACCATAGACAATGTCATGACATACAACGCCACAGTTCTGCAGACCTTCCATTCAAGCAATTACCATACAAAAATTGGTAAAATTTCATAAATATTCTACATCACAACCCACAACAGCTATAGACCTAGTAACTTGCTGTAATCAGTAGAAATCTTGCAACCGTTACCCGTTACTTTTATGCACAGGGTACCCGCGTGGTACCTGGGTATGTACCATGCGGGTACCTGTGTACCCATGTATATAGACACACAAGTACCTATCTAACTTAGCGTACTCAGTTTTGCTTTTAATTTCCATAGTAAGAACCTCGCGCGTTTTCGTTTTCTAACTCAATTCTAAAATTCTCACAGATGCAAGTAAATTGCTTAAATATCTAGCAGATATTTTCATTGACAGCAATGCTGATGCAACTTTTCAAACAGTGTTATAAACCAAATGAAACATTGTCAGAATATGTGATGTGACATTGTAACATCAATGTTACAGTGTATACAGAGGTATAACCTAGACCCACTTGTGTATACAGAGGTATAACCTAGACCCACTTGTGTATACAGAGGTATAACCTAGACCCACTTGTGTATACAGATGTATGACCTAGACCCACATGTGTTTACAGATGTAGAACCTAGACATACTTGTGTTTATAGATGTATAACCTAGACCCACTTGTGTTTACAGAATTGAATGTTGTTTAACGGCTCATCAACACAGTATAGGTTATTTAGAGCCGCCCCAGAGAGAGGGGAAGGATACATAGGAATCCGGGAACCTGCCCTACTCTTATTATCGAATAGATTCCTATGGTTCTTTAACGTGCTCGGAGGATAGACCGATACACGGGACCGCCCGGTTTACGTCCCCATCCGACGGACGAGGCTAAGGTAAAGTGTCTTGCCCAAGGACACACCGACGGAATTCAGTGGCACCACGGAGGATTGAACCCGGGGCCTCCGGTTACAAATCCGCCGCGCTACCGACTGCGCCACGCCAGCCTGTAGAACCTAGACCCACTTGTGTTTACAGATGTAGAACCTAGACCCACTTGTGTTTATAGATGTATAACCTAGACCCACTTGTGTTTATAGATGTATAACCTAGACCCACTTGTGTTTACAGATGTATGACCTAGACCCACTTGTGTTTACAGATGTAGAACCTAGACACACTTGTGTTTATAGATGTATAACCTAGACCCACTTGTGTTTACAGATGTAGAACCTAGACCCACTTGTGTTTATAGATGTAGAACCTAGACCCACTTGTGTTTACAGATGTAGAACCTAGACCCACTTGTGTTTATAGATGTATAACCTAGACCCACTTGTGTTTACAGATGTAGAACCTAGACCCACTTGTGTTTACAGATGTAGAACCTAGACCCACTTGTGTTTACAGATGTAGAACCTAGACCCACTTGTGTTTACAGATGTATAACCTAGACCCACTTGTGTTTACAGATGTAGAACCTAGACACACTTGTGTTTATAGATGTATAACCTAGACCCACTTGTAATTACAGATGTAGAACCTAGACCCACTTGTGTTTACAGATGTAGAACCTAGACCCACTTGTGTTTATAGATGTATAACGTAGACCCACTTGTGTTTATAGATGTATAACCTAGACCCACTTGTGTTTACAGATGTAGAACCTAGACCCACTTGTGTTTACAGATGTATAACCTAGACCCACTTGTGTTTACAGATGTAGAACCTAGACCCACTTGTGTTTATAGATGTAGAACCTAGACCCACTTGTGTTTACAGATGTAGAACCTAGACCCACTTGTGTTTATAGATGTAGAACCTAGACCCACTTGTGTTTACAGATGTAGAACCTAGACCCACTTGTGTTTATAGATGTATAACCTAGACCCACTTGTGTTTACATATGTAGAACCTAGACCCACTTATGTTTACAGATGTATAACTAGACCACTTGTGTATACAGATGTATAACCTAGACCCACTTGTGTTTACAGATGTATAACCTATATCCACTTGCATTTATAGATGTATAACCTAGACCCACTTGTGTTTACAGATGTATAGCCTATATCCACTTGCGTTTATAGATGTATAACCTAGACCCACTTGTGTTTAAAGAGGTATAACCTTGACCCACTTGTGTTTACAGATGTATAACCTAGACCCACTTGTGTTTATAGATGTATAACCTAGACCCACTTGCATTTACAGATGTATAACCTAGACCCACTTGCATTTATAGATGTATAACCTAGACCCACTTGTGTTTACAGATGTATAACCTAGACCCACTTGTGTTTACAGATGTATAACCTAGACCCACTTGTGTTTAAAGATGTATAACCTAGACCCACTTGTGTTTAAAGATGTATAACCTTGACCCACTTGCATTTATAGATGTATAACCTAGACCCACTTGTGTTTACAGATGTATAACCTAGACCCACTTGTGTTTACAGAGGTATAACCTAGACCCACTTGCATTTATAGATGTATAACCTAGACCCACTTGCATTTACAGATGTATAACCTAGACCCACTTATGTTTAAAGATGTATAACCTAGACCCACTTGTGTTTAAAGATGTATAACCTTGACCCACTTGCATTTATAGATGTATAACCTAGACCCACTTGTGTTTACAGATGTATAACCTAGACCCACTTGCATTTACAGATGTATAACCTAGACCCACTTGTGTTTACAGATGTACAACCTAGACCCACTTGTGTTTATAGATGTATAACCTAGACCACTTGTGTTTACAGATGTATAACATAGACCCACTTGTGTTTCAGTACCAACATGGGTACTTCAAGCAAGATACATGACGATGACAAAGCCAGACAATAAACTACTTCTGTGTATAAAGGATACAATTGATTGTGCGTCTCCTGGTTTTTTATCTCTCACTTTCTCTAAGTTCTTCCTTTGTTTGATCTCTCTATTGATGGCACCTTGTTCCGTCTTTATGATTTGCTGAAATATGAAACAGATTCATGACACCCTGTTATAAGCAAGGCCACTGGCACACTAAACTCACATTGTTCAGGTTAGTTTATTCCAGGCCAGCTTGCTGCGTTACATAAATAATCATTTGAAATACATAAATAAACATTTGAAATGATTGAATTAAAATATATCTAGTAACATATACGACCACGTCCACAAATTAAATGTGGTTTTATTGTTTAGAACCACAAACTATTTATATCTTTGAAACCGAGAGACATGACTCGTAAAAGAAAGAAATTAAGTTTAAAGGAAGATTGTTTTACTACCTAATGTTTACTACATGTAAATTTATATAAATCATCCTTGTCATTGCCTAAGTAATGTGAACAAGATTGTAATGTTCATGCAGTAGTACTTAGGTATATAGTTCCGTCAATTGTTTATAACATTATAAGCCTGTGGACTGTATGTGAACTGTATGTGTAATCTGGACTGTGGACTGTATGTGGATGTGGATTGTATGTGGACTGTGGACGGTATGTGTGGACTGTATGTGTGTACATTGTGGTGCTGTTGATTGTATGTGGAAACCCTGGTTTATAGTCTCATCCAAATGACTTATGAGGTAAACATGATGGACACACTGGGCTGGATGGAACTCACAAGCCCTGTATTAGTAAGCGGTTATGACTGTAATATGGTGCCACCTCTTGAAACTCGGCTGACACAATTAATTGAGCAAATTGAATTTTTGCATTGGGTGGCAGTATTGTTTTGTTAAAGACAATACATATTCTAAGTTTAATAAAAAATAAATGAACCTATGAGAGCATTTTTAAACTATGGTGGCACCATATTGTATTATTGCACGTCGCACAAAATCCTAGGCATTTCATTGGATTAGAGCGGTCACATGGTGACTCGCTATTATTCTATAGTGGGTCAGTAGATTTCATAGAGGGTCACTAAAACAATATGGACTACAATTTTGATTCAAAGTTTAAATCATTTGCAAATAGTTCTTTAAATTGTTAGTAACAAACATAATAAGTAAATTTAATAAAGTTTTTAAACTGTACCGGTCGTGACGTCAACGTCATGACGTCAAATTGCGGGAACGTCTCAATGACGTTGACGCTCCATTATAATGGGTTAAATATCGGCGTTTGCCTTAAAAAAGGTGTTCGATAAATCTTACTGACCCCACATATTTCTGTAGGGGGTCAGTAACAAACCCAATTATGAATAACTAATAATGGTTAGAGTTTGGCTTAATAATCCAGGGATTGTATCTTCCATACAAGCCAGGATCAAACATGGATTATAGAAATTTTAAACAAGAAAAGTCACAGTAAGTGACAAATGCCCCCGAAGTCACTGTAAGTGTGACCTTGACCTTGGAGCAATATGAAACCAACAGATATATTTAAAAATAATTAAAAAAAACAAAACAATCAAACAAACAATAAAAATAAAATAAAATAAAATTTTAAAAAAATTACAAAAAAAAAATTGGTGAGCAATTGTGCGAAGTTATTTGAAAATCTGTTGATTATTGTCCAAGTTATGAAGCGGAGACGATTGTATAGACGAACGGATTTTGAACTTTGATCTCTAAGTGTGACCTTGACCTTGGAGCCACGGATCTGGATTTTATGCGCTACACGTCATCTTGTTGTGTTGAGCAATTGTGCGAAGTTATTTGAAAATCCATCCATTATTGTCAGAGTTATGAAGCGGACACGTGTGTACAGACAAACGGATTTTGACCTTTGACCTCTAAGTGTGACCTTGACTTTGGAGCCACAGACCTGGTTTTTGTGCGCGACACGTCGTCTTGTTGTGATGAGCAATTGTGCGAAGTTATTTGAAAATCCATCCATTATTGTCAGAGTTATGAAGCGGACACGAGTGTACAGACGAACGAACAGACAGTGCGATTACTATATATGCCACCCTTCGGGGGCATAAAAATATCCCTCCAGACTAAACCTTCTGGTGAGACCTTAAACTGAGGTCTAGCTCACAAAATGCCCACTGCAATACAGCGAGATCAAATAAACGCTTAGAAATATGCAGACACTTTTTTAAAGGATTCTGATATAAATGAAAATAATGATGAAAATAACTGACATGCAAGACAAAAAAAAAATTGTTACCTTTATCTTTTTACATTTAGGTCCGTATGCACTCAAAGGTTTGACAACTTTGCTTTCCAATCTATGAATCTGCAATAAAGCATTACAGTGATTAATGTTCAGATTAAAACTAACCTGCTTGATCCAAAATATACAGTAGTACATTTAACGATTCATACTGTTATCAGGAAAATCATATCGCTCTATGTAATTAGCGCCTTATAAAAGAGTGATAGTCCATCAACAGATGAACATGTTGACGTAAGTTCTGTGTTTTACATTACTGCAGAGTACCAAACCAATATAAATTAGAAACTAGAACGAATTTGACGGCGCGCCATCGCAAATACCCACGTTTTCTTCACACAGGCCACCCCCACCCACCACCACACACAGGAGAACAACATACTATTATACACTGTAATCCCTTCATCAAAATGTTCAATTGAGACATAATTTTAAAAAAAAAATGACCCCCTGATACCCTCCCCCCACCACCCACCTCCTCCAACCCCAACCTCCAGGGAAGACGACCTTAGTTTTAAATAATAAATCATTTGACATGCTGTGTATCTCTTTCATAGATGACTATTATACCAACTAATGCGCAAAAGTATGGAAAAATAACACTGTAATTGAATTATAAGTGTATTTGATGCCCCTTCCCCCAGGCCCCCACCGATGAAGTAGGAGGAAACAAATGTATACAGTGTAATCCCATCATCATAATGTTTCATTTGAGACATAATTAAAAAATCAAATGACTGAAGGTCCTGAGAGTCGCCAAGATTGAACAGTGTCTATCTTCTTGATGAGGTTGAAATTATTTTTTTACCCCACCCACACCACCAAATATTGGCCGCGATTTTTCAAAAACGGTCGTGCAAAAGACGGCTGCACAGTTGGCTGCCTAATAACTTCCCCTCTGGAAAATAACCGATAGTATGAATCAAATTGAGTACAATGTACAATAGTACGAATCTAATTGAGTACAAAGTAAGAAATTTCGTAGGAGTTGTCTTTCTTGAATTCATTCTATTTTAAGAAGCAACATCTGCTAACTTACCAAACAAAGGAAATTCGAAAAATTGATTTTACGGGAGTTTTTCACACAATTCCGTGGGGCCGGTAGGAGGGTTAGAATTCCGTGAGATTTCTGTATGCAATAACTACGGACATTTAGTTCCCAATTTGTTATCTGGGTCACACGTCATGAGCGGCACATCTGGGTAACTCTATTCATGAAATATATCATACTGACGTCATTTCGATCGATATATATATATATGCGTGTATTATTGCGCATAGTATTTCAGTTCCTTTTTCAAAAAAGACACGTATATACTGTATACACTGACAATTATTCACAATCAGTAGTTATATTATTCGGTATATATAACGTTCATGTCAGTCACCTTATGAAATTAAGTTATACTTGATGCAGTTAAAGGAACTACATTCTCGAATTGCGTAAAGCACCCAATCCGATTTTTGGTGATTTTTTTGGTGTATTAATGCGCATAATATTTCGGTAAACCTACAAAAAAGACATGTTTATATTGTATACAATTACAATTAGTTCATTATTTCACAATCAGTAGTTATATTACTCGGTATACATAACGTTCATGTCTGTCACCTTATCAAATTAAGTTGTATTTGAAGCAGTTAAAGGGGACTACATTGCTTACAACGGTAAAGCGTCTCACCTGTTTCAAAAACTCCCTATTCAGAAATTGCACTATATACATGGCGACTCAAAAAAGGAAAGTCCGAGTTCGAAATAATAAAATCGTTTGATATGTTGTTTATCTTTCATAAACAGTTACATACACCACCAAGTTATGTGCAAAAATATGGAAAAAATTACAGTGTAATTGACCTTTTGACCCCCTGAGTGCCCTGGGTGCAGAGCCATCATCATATTGTTTCATTTGGGACATAATTACCAAAAAAAATCCCCCAGATCCCCCTCCCACCCCACCCCACCCACCCTCGGCAGACGTCCGAGTATCGTTTCATATGTTGTTTATCTTTCATAGATGATTACATAAACCAAGTTATGTGCATAAATATAAAATGATTAATTGAATTTTTAGTGTCACTGACCTTTTGACCCGCGGAGCCAAAAATAATGTTGCTCTTGCACGCTGTCATCATATGCTGAAGTCATACCCTGAGTTTGGTTGAATTTCAAAAACTTGGGTATAATGAATAACAGATCTCATTTCATTAAGAACAAAACAGTCACCAATAAGTGATAAATGCCACTTCTTACTCCAACATGTAAGAGTTGGTTGAAATCATGTTCACAGGGAAATTACATACACCATGTTATGTGCAATAATATGGAAAAATGACAGTGTAATTGAATTTTTAGTGTATTTGACCTTTTGACCCCCTGAGGGCCCCTGGGTGTGGAGACATCATTATAATGTTTTGTTTGAGACATAATTACAAAAAACAATATCCCCACCCTCACCCGACCCACCCTGGGGCCCCCACCGGGCAGACGTCCGAGTTCAAAATATTAAAATCGTTTGATATGTTGTTTATCTTTAATAGACGATTACACACACCAAGTTATGGGGAAAAATATGGAAAAATGACAATGTAATTGAATTTTTAGTGTATTTGACTTTTTGACCCCCCCCCTGAAGGCCCCTGGGCTCGGAGCCAAAAATAATGTAGCTCTTGCACGCCGTCATCATATGGTGAAGTCATATCCTAAGTTTGGTTGTATTCTGTTCAGCGGTTTAGGAGGAGATGCGGTAACGGACGGACGGACAGACGGAGGCGATTTTAATATACCCTGTTTGTTTCAAAAACTTGGGTATAATGAATAACAGATCTCATTTCATTAAGAACAAAACAGTCACCAATAAGTGATAAATGCCACTTCTTACTCCAACATGTAAGAGTTGTGTATGATCAGGGAATATTATGTGAGAGCCTTCTTCAAGATAATCTGACGAGACCTAGACAATAAAAGACTGCGCGGCTCTTTTAATAAAATCTGACCTTAACAGGTTAGTATCTTTGTGCCAAGTGTTATGTTACTCCAAGGAAAAGCTTGGAGTATCCTGATGTTTTTGGTAGTTTCCCTTAACTTTAGAGTAATAAAGAACTTATTTGATTACCGATATCTGCATAATGAATTTATATACAATCCCACCAACTGACCATTAGTTACCTCGGCATCCCTATAGTCCTGTATGGCTGCGAGATTGTGTGCAAACTCCTGTAGGTTCTTACTGGTGGAGTGACTAACTTTCTCTTTCTCAGCAAATTCTGACACCTGCTTGGCTAACAAGTCCCCTGTATACATATGGTTACATATTATGTAATATGCATTCCTGTTTTTAAATTAGATATATACAAGCATGCTTATATATTATATTAGGTTTATGTAATAATGACCATGGGCGGATTTAGAGGGGGGCGGAAGCGGCGTACGCCCCCCCTAAAATCGACCATGGTAAGTTTTTTTAAAAACAGTCGAAACACTTAATCCACATATTGACTAAATATGTGACAATTAGAGTCGGTTAATTTGATCACAGACATGTTATTAGGTCTTTGATTTGATCAAATATCAACTGCAGTTCGCTGATTAGTTCAATTTCCGCTCATTAGTTTCATTTTCGCTGGTTTTGCACCTTTCCGATATTTAAAAAGACAGTAGCAGCCGATACATTGAAAATGTCAGGCCCATCGAAGCGAAAAAAACTTGGTCCATCCAGTAGTACGCTGTCTCTGACAGATTTAAGATGGTTTTTTTCGACAAGTGCGAAAGAAAAGAAAAGGTTTGTTTTACTTTTGCTTTGTAAGATATCTTCTAGGATGCATTTTCGGTGCCGACGCAGTATTTGTTTACGATGAATTTTGGTGCATTTTAGGCTTACTTTTATTTTAAAGTTTGCGTACTGAGTACCAAAAGACGTTTTTTAGTCCCGCATACCACGCAATTGAGTCCCGAATACGGCGTAAATAGACCCTGATTAAGTTAACACATTGTTAAATCATTTTATTTGAAAACGGACTTTTTATATTCATACATGTATGTCCACGTTACTGTAGATAAAATACCAAACAATGTCGATGCACGCCCTCAGTAGAATTTTTTTTTTGCTCGCTTCGCTCGCTCGACGCATAATGGCTAATGAGTGGTTTAATTAACACATTGTTAAATCATTTTATTTGAAAACGGACTTTTTTTATTCATACACGTATGTCCATGTTACTGTAGATAAAATATCAAACAATTTCGATGCACGCCCTCAGTATAAAAATCTTTCTCGCTCGCTTCGCTCGCTCGACACATAATGGCTAATGAGTGGTTTAATTAACACATTGTTAACTCCTTTTATTTGAAAACACACTTTTTTACCCTATCAATGCACTACTGCAACCGTTTTATGAGGCTAGAAACGGACCCGAAAATTGACCAAAATCTTACGCCCCTCCCTAAGCTGAAATCCTGGATCCGCACCTGATGACAGTTGTTGACTATTTAATGAATTATATTAAGATATTCAAAGTAAAGTTTTGCATTTATAAAAAAAATACTAGATGAGAATATGAAATTATCAGGTATCTAACTCAGAACTTGTATTTGAATAATGGTTTATTACCTCCCACAACGGTGGCCGGCTGGACAGGTAACAATATATGCCCTTCCACCATTTGCATTAAACTTTTGAACAAATATAGAATGATTCAATGATAAATATTCCATTTATAAAGTGAATGGATGGACAGGGGGCTGGATGGACAGACAGAGGTAACCCTATGTATTCCCTTGGAATTACTGAGGTGATGGGACTGATTATCAAACTCGGTCAAGACTTTGTTCTTTGAATGGCAGGGGCATTAAAAACAACTAATTTGGTTGAACTCAAAAAAACATCTTACAACCCTGAAAAAATATTTACCTTTATCTCTCATTTTAGCAATTTTGCGAGTAACTGATCCCAATGTCTGACAAAACAATCCGTAATACTTTTCAACATTGGATGCCCTCTCCTGACAAAATTTCACCTGGCTTTCCCTGAAAAATAAAAAATAAAATTCCAGTGATTCCCAATGCAGAACTCATCTACCATCACAATTGAAGTTAATTATGCATATATACAATCCAAAAGTAAAAATAAGGATAAAAGTCTTCGTTAACCACTGATCCGATACCTGAGGCCAGTAGAACTGATGTATTTTCATAACTTCTCAGGTTTAGGGAGGTGCAACTTTTCAAACAACTGTTCACAACCAAAAAACAAAAACACACAAAAAATGCTTTTTACATATGATTTGTCATAATTGATTTTCTTTTCAAACAGAGCCTACAGATGATATACCGGTAGATGCGTGTCACATGAATATTGTCATTGAGTTTGCAAAGTTTGGTGAAGTCATGAACAGGTTATATTATATATTCTGTGATGAATTATAGAAATTTCCCAGTTTGAGAAAATCTATAACATATCCCTTCCTCTACTGTGCTATCTCACCTAGTGTGCTAGATAGCACAGTAGACAAATGTTATGAACTATACGATAGACGTCAGGATATTACATCACGAAATGACGTCATGATATTACTCCGCGCTGTCGCCAAAGAAGTGACAGAAGAAGGAATTACTTGTGTCAAAAGACGACTGGAAAGAAATTCATCACAGAATATATATTATATAGTTTAATAAACATTTTTGTCGTGATACGGAAAATAATTCACTCGTGAGAAATATTCTTGCGATATAGAAACTCGTGCGAAAATGCACTCGTTTCTATATCGCAAGAATCTTTCTCACTCGGGAATTATTTCCCGTATCACTTCAACAATGTTAATTAAACTCTATATAACGAATGTTAAAGACAAAAATACTTTTAAACTGTAACAATGACCTTTCTGTGACCTTGTTTTTTATGTATTGGTGTGGTGATGTGGCTACTGTCATAATCTCTAAAGTTTTATTAAGAAATAAAACAGTTTTAGAGAATGTTCAGTTTTCATGACCAAAAAATTACTTTTGAACCCAGATTATGTCCTTGTCTGTGACCGTGACCTTTATATATTGGTGAGGTCATATGACAGGATTTGTATACTTTGAAATTTTCATGAAGAAACAAAAAGTTAAACCCTTGGAAGCAATTGTTAATTTTTTGCAACCAGATTATTACATTTTAACCCAGAATATTATCTTAACCTTTGCATACTGAAAAGGACATGCGAGTATTGTCAAGAAGCATCTATATACTGAAATTTTTATTAAAAAATATGAAGAGATGAAAAAGTTATATAGCCAATGTTAAGTTTTGGGATGCCTGGACAGCAATAACAGACCGAGGAAAGATGACAAAGTGATCCCCATGTATTGCTTTTGACTTTTAAAAGACAACAAAAAAACAAACATGAACGGTGCATGAGACTAATTTATAGTTTGCATGGTCCTGGACACATACAGTGGTATAAGTTCTACTTCCTCCTTCATTGCTGAAGGTTCTTCTTCTGCACCCCCTGCAGCCAATCCACTACCTTCTTCATCATCATCATTTTCAGCTGAATGACCTAAAGCTTGTTCATAAACATTCTCGCCATCATCACTGATAACTTCTGCATATTGTTCAGCATTCTCAGCTGCATCATTGCCTTCAGTAACATCTTCTTGCTCCTCAGTAATGATATCACATTCCTCTTCTCTCTTCTTATCCCTTTTAGTTTTATTGTCCCTTTTACTTTTATTGCGTTTAATTACTTTAATGTCCCTTTCAGTTTTATTCTCATTTGAAGAATCTGCCATTATGCATTACTTTTCACTCAGTCGTTAGAGGTGATAAATAAAACTGATCACTGTCTAAGTATTACCTCTGTGTTAAATAAGACATAAAATACAACCAATCCAATCACTTCTTAAAATATGTCCACTCTGGCACTTATATGGTAAAAAAAATAATAAAATATACATCTTTAAAAAAACACCTGATTTCCCAATCTTCACTACCCCACTGTATGAACATGGGGAGGCTTTGTATACCTGGTTAGAGGATGTATTGATTATTATTGAACATTGCAGCAATCTTATAAATTACTTGTGTTTGTCCAATAATCTTAATCACTAGACAGAGATACTAATTAATAATTCATTACAGGTACTGTTGTTACAGTATTCAAGCAAATCTTTAACACACTTAACAAGTTTCAGGCGCTGTAGATGTTTTTGTGTGGAATGATCATTTCATGTGTAAACAGCATAAGCAACACGTGTCTATTGATAGTTGCACACCTGGACATTTTATATCTCATGCATCAAAATGAAATGACTGGACAGTTTAAGGAAATGTTCCTGTACAATGCACGCTTTATTAAAGATATTGTGTTACTGTTAATTACTGTGGGTATCTCTGAGGGGCATGCCTCATATGTTAAATCTGAAAAAGTTTAATTTGATTTCTTTTAAACTGTTTTGAGAATTGATATTAAAATATGCCCAATTGTTGGAAAATGGGTATAACTATTACTTGTCTTTTGGCCACTTCACAGACCTCATAGTAACACATTTAAACATCTGACATACTAAAGAGAAGGTTATCATGCCAATCTAGTATTTTTTGCAATGACTCTATATTTTCCAACATGTTCAATGGGATATGAAAACATTGGAAATGTAGAAAAATAAAAAGTTGTTACAAAGATTGGCTAGATCGGTGTGATATGCTTCTCTTTGGTGAGTTGTATGCATGTACATGTGGTATCACAGACCTAATAACTATGGTGGTATTTAAGATTAAGACAATTCAAATATGACATCTGTTTATGAGGGCATGTGTGATGTCTTCAGGAACCTTGCCGTAAAGTGTGAATGGAGTCGTGCTGCATACTCTGTAAAGTGTGAATGGAGTCGTACTGCATACTCTGTACCTAATTTTAATGTACATGTAACGTTATAAAGGGCCCTTCATAGTTCTATGGACATAATTGGTAGGTGCAGAATATAAAATCACAAGAGCTATGGATTCTCACAGTTACATGTCAGTCTGAGATCACTATGTTGGACCAGTTCATGCAGACGAATATGTTGTTGCTTGTTGAGACGTCACTCTCAAGCGGCGTTTATCTTGTTCACTTACTTTCAAGTTTCAGTCTGAAATTGAGAGCAAGTTCAAGAAGAAAAATAAATCTTTAACTGGAATAGTCTTTGCCTTTTAATGAAACACTTGAATGTGTTCGAATTCTGGATAATTATGCAGAGTTCGGAAAGATCTATCTATTTAAACTTACATTTTGTTCGTTGCGCTACTCATGTTGAATTAATAAGTGTTAACAGTTTGTGTTTACGATTTTGTAACTAGCCTGGACATGACAGACGACTGACTGTGTCTTCTCTTCTAAAGAGTTGCGAAAAAAACAAGTTCAAGCTTTCAGAAATCAGTGACGCTCTACTGGCCTATTTTCCTTTGGATCGGTTGTACCACAGACATATTAATGTTATTAGGTCTGTGGTTGTACATTAAAGCATTAACATGAGCAATTTTATAAATACGTACATAAGTTATATATCATTAGAACTGGAATTTGTAATGGTAAATAAAAAATACCTTACTTTTCAAAATCGGTTGAGAAATAACTGAATAGTTTGTAAACAGCCAAAATGCTTTTTTGGTGGGTCTTTTCCCGTGTAAATTCCTTCCAGCAGAAAATTAAGAAATTTTCAAATAACTTCAGTTGGCCCTAATATTTTGATATACATTTTCCGGAGTGTCTTAATTTACATTTCACAACACATTAAAAACATTTTTGGATAACAAATCTAAAAAAAAAAATCATATGTACAGTCTGGGCTGATAATTATAAAGCCCTGATACAGTACAGCAGAATTTTGCATTGAAAAACTATCAAAAACAAAACTATCAAAAACAACTTTTGCATGTGAAAATTTTATTTCTCAATCGATTTTGAAAGTAAATTAAGGTCTTTTTATTTACCACTAAAAATGTCCATTTCGCTGAAATGCATTTTATTTAGATCCTAGTTGAATTTTGTCTTTATAAGTCCAAAAACACTTTGACTGAAACAAGCGCCCCGAACAATAGTAATATTCTAGAGAATTGATGGAAAACATGGCTTGAAGTTTTTATCAAGATTTTTCTTGATTAGAACCTCGATTTATTAATCCAGTATCGTTTTGGCTTTAAACCTGCTTGCATATATCAGGGCCCTATATGTCATTTTCGTCCCAGCATATATTTACATACAATTTTGAGTTTTCAACTTCTCTTCGTTATTCTACCATAGGTTTCAACAACAGAATAACTTTCACATGACATCTTCAAACTTATTTTGACCAATCAGTGATCAATAAAATAAAACACCTCCACATTCTAGGTGGCAAACTCGGTGTTTACCGTTGATGCTCAACTGACTTTAGCCCTTTAGGTATGAAAGAATAATTATTTCCCCCATAGACACCAATGTTAAAGTGTCACATATTAATGATTTGCTGCAAATTCAACTCAAGTATGGATAATGCAGCAGTGTAATGTTCATATAGAACACTATTTTTCCACTTGAAAAATCACCAGAAAACGTGGGGTCACAAGACCAGTAAGAAAGTTCTTGTTTGTTTACTAAACAGGTCAAGGGTAGGCCTACAGCTGTTTTTATTGATCGACTGTTTTCATTGCTCACAAAGTGTAAGCATGGAGTCGAAATTTCGAAAATGTTCATCAGTGATCCAGTAAAACCTATTAATACGATTCTTATACATATAACCACAAAATCGAATAGAAATGGGCAGTTTTCCCCTACTTATAACGCCCATTTCCATAAAAAAGGAGGGATTACTTTTTATTACAGGAACTACATTCGACTACATCTCGGAGGTTTCTACACCTCGGAGGTTTACATGTAATTAGTGGTGGTAAACCTTTATAAAACTATAATTTGTAGTGATAATTATATTAAACGTTTTATGTTGTGTGTGCATCCACTATATATTTTCATTTGGTGCTGTCTAATTTTAAAACACCAATATGGATACATTTAACTTAAATTATGGTCAAAGATTTTGAATTTTCATATAGAGATTGCGGATAAAGTCCGAGTAAACCCTTTTATTTTCACCTACTGAATATTTCAACATCTCGGAATGATATTAACCGGATGCGAATTATGATAAACGGTTAGTTATATACAAAATATTTTTTTCCTTTTAAAAGGAACGTCTTGCCTTGTTAGGTAACTATAATGAGGAGGGAAGGCGGGGGTGGGGGGGATCTCATAACAGGATAGAGTTTGGGGATAATATATGTAACCGGGTCTCGGGTGTAATATTAGAACACACACAACTTCCCAGGTTTAAACTATTTATTCATCCAGGTTTGCAATATACGAATTAAACCATTATTTTGAGCCTGAAACATACAAGAACAATTACGGTAAAACTAAGTGAAAATCTATCAGGTAAGCTAAACGGCACAGTTCAGCAAATGCAACATTTCACGTACATGTATACTATAAAAACACTTAAAACAGTTTTACCAGAATCGTTTCCATAAATAATATGCGTTTACTCAATAAATATGCTCAAAGGTAGGAGCTTAAGCCTGTCTAGAAACTATAAAACTATAGCTAAGTTTGGTCTCGCGACCTTACCCTAGGCTCAGAAAGCTAGATGTAGAATGCCACGTAGGTAGATATAGGAAGGCGGGTGTTAGCAATTTTAGCGCCAATAAGGGTTTATCGGATGTCAACCCCGTGTATGCAGTGAGAACTTATCCCTCGATAAACACGCTAAACTATTCACTCACACAATACGCAGACAACACAGTACGCAACATAGTACACCACGGAACAATTAGTACGAGCGCTTGCCAGCTAAGCATATAAATATAATTAAAACAATTGATCTTATCATCAAAACACTTTATAAACCCTCTGTTACACATTCCCCCACTGTCTTGAAATACCTCCTGGTATTTCCAGTGAAGTCCATGGTAATCCCTATGGACTGATACAATAAATTGTTGCTTCTCCAAGGGAAACAACTCATAACACCTTGGTCTCATCAATCCTTGTTTAGGGGAGCAACTCATACTGCCTTATTACCTATTAACACAGGATAGTTAATTCCCTAAAAGTATTAAGAAAAATAAAACATAGTTGGTTGCCTGGACAGAATATAACCATATTACGGACAGTCATGAGCTAAAATATTAAAATACATCTATATACAAATGACAATAAGGATATTAAGAACACCTACAAAATAAATGTTTTATTCTGCTTGCTCTGAAAAACTACAAGGTTTTGTATTAACGAGCCAAATAAACAACTTTCTGCTTTTCTGATAAATTATTAAATCCATTCGGTCACCTGAAAGGAAAATATGTATTTCATTAATCGGTATCTTTATCGCTTCTACAATTTACAATGAGTAAAGCTAACCAAAACGAAATAACAAAACATATTATATTCTGTCTACACGTAGCAAATACATTTTTTAATGGAACGGGCCACCCTGGAGGGAAATAAAATCTGAAAAATAATAGAAATTCTTAGATTCACTACAATGCCCACTCTCTAAATCGGTCGGGTGGTCGTCTCTGCCTAACTGGTCTCCTTGGGCTGATTCTTGGTATGGGAACTGGGTCGCCAGGTGACCGCCTGCTATCCGCGACTGTGGTTGCCCGCGGCTGATCAACCTGATTTCGGAAATTGTCATTCCGATGATGACCCTGGTTCTCCCATAAGAACTGTTTCACTGCAGTCTCTGAAACGCCACTGGTTGGGGTACCAACATCAAGGGTTCGGTCAGCAACTGAAGAAATCCTGCTGACGTGCTCGATTCCGATCCCGAAACAGTCTCAACCCTAGGGCGTGCAGCTGGTTTTGTCTCCTTCTTGCGATGAATAGTAGCTGTCGTTTCTATGGGTTCTGTCGGTGGAATCGACTCGAAGGGCAGAAGAAGGTTCCTGTTCAGGGTTCTGACAGGACCTTTGCCAGTCTCTAACTGGACTCTGAAGACAGGCACATCGCTGTCTGGAATGTCCAGAATCAAATATGGGTCAAATATGGGAGAGAGACCCATATTTGATTCTGGACATTCCAGACAGCGATGTGCCTGTCTTCAGAGTCCAGTTAGAGACTGGCAAAGGTCCTGTCAGAACCCTGAACAGGAACCTTCTTCTGCCCTTCGAGTCGATTCCACCGACAGAACCCATAGAAACGACAGCTACTATTCATCGCAAGAAGGAGACAAAACCAGCTGCACTCCCTAGGGTTGAGACTGTTTCGGGATCGGAATCGAGCACGTCAGCAGGATTTCTTCAGTTGCTGACCGAACCCTTGATGTTGGTACCCCAACCAGTGGCGTTTCAGAGACTGCAGTGAAACAGTTCTTATGGGAGAACCAGGGTCATCATCGGAATGACAATTTCCGAAATCAGGTTGATCAGCCGCGGGCAACCACAGTCGCGGATAGCAGGCGGTCACCTGGCGACCCAGTTCCCATACCAAGAATCAGCCCAAGGAGACCAGTTAGGCAGAGACGACCACCCGACCGATTTAGAGAGTGGGCATTGTAGTGAATCTAAGAATTTCTATTATTTTTCAGATTTTATTTCCCTCCAGGGTGGCCCGTTCCATTAAAAAATGTATTTGCTACGTGTAGACAGAATATAATATGTTTTGTTATTTCGTTTTGGTTAGCTTTACTCATTGTAAATTGTAGAAGCGATAAAGATACCGATTAATGAAATACATATTTTCCTTTCAGGTGACCGAATGGATTTAATAATTTATCAGAAAAGCAGAAAGTTGTTTATTTGGCTCGTTAATACAAAACCTTGTAGTTTTTCAGAGCAAGCAGAATAAAACATTTATTTTGTAGGTGTTCTTAATATCCTTATTGTCATTTGTATATAGATGTATTTTAATATTTTAGCTCATGACTGTCCGTAATATGGTTATATTCTGTCCAGGCAACCAACTATGTTTTATTTTTCTTAATACTTTTAGGGAATTAACTATCCTGTGTTAATAGGTAATAAGGCAGTATGAGTTGCTCCCCTAAACAAGGATTGATGAGACCAAGGTGTTATGAGTTGTTTCCCTTGGAGAAGCAACAATTTATTGTATCAGTCCATAGGGATTACCATGGACTTCACTGGAAATACCAGGAGGTATTTCAAGACAGTGGGGGAATGTGTAACAGAGGGTTTATAAAGTGTTTTGATGATAAGATCAATTGTTTTAATTATATTTATATGCTTAGCTGGCAAGCGCTCGTACTAATTGTTCCGTGGTGTACTATGTTGCGTACTGTGTTGTCTGCGTATTGTGTGAGTGAATAGTTTAGCGTGTTTATAGAGGGATGAGATACACGGGGTTGACATCCGATAACCCCTTATTGGCGCTAAAATTGCTAACACCCGCCTTCCTATATCTACCTACGTGGCATTCTACATCTAGCTTTCTGAGCCTAGGGTAAGGTCGCGAGACCAAACTTAGCTATAGTTTTATAGTTTCTAGACAGGCTTAAGCTCCTACCTTTGAGCATATTTATTGAGTAAACGCATATTATTTATGGAAACGATTCTGGTAAAACTGTTTTAAGTGTTTTTATAGTATACATGTACGTGAAATGTTGCATTTGCTGAACTGTGCCGTTTAGCTTACCTGATAGATTTTCACTTAGTTTTACCGTTGTTGTTCTTGTATGTTTCAGGCTCAATATAATGGTTTATTTCGTATATTGCAAACCTGGACGAATAAATAGTTTAAACCTGGGAAGTTTTGTGTGTTCTAATATTACACCCGAGACCCGGTTACATATATTATCCCCAAACTCTATCCTGTTATGAGATCCCCCGCCTCCCCTCCTCATTATAGTTACCTAACAAGGCAAGACGTTCCTTTTAAAAGGAAAACATATTTTGTATATAACTAACCGTTTATCATAATTCACATCCGGTTAATATCATTCCGAGATGTTGAAATATTCAGTAGGTGAAAATAAAAGGGTTAACTCGGATTTTATCCTCAATCTCTATATGAAAATTCAAAATCTTTGACCATAATTTAAATTAAATGTATCCATATTGGTGTTTTAAAATTAGACAGCACCAAAAGAAAATATTTAGTGGATGCACACAAAACATAAAACGTTTAATATAATTATCACTACAAATTATAGTTTTATAAAGGTTTACCACCACTAATTACATGTAAACCTCCGAGGTGTAGAAACCTCCGAGGCCGAGGTGTAGAAACCTCCGAGGTGTAGTCGAATGTAGTTCCTATAATAAAAAGTAATCCCTCCTTTTTTTTATGGAAATGGGCGTTATAAGTAGGGGAAAACTGCCCATTTCTATTTGATTTTGTGGCTATATGTATAAGAAGCGTATTAATAGGTTTTACTGGATCACTGCTGAACATTTTCGAAATTTCGACTCTACGCTTACACTTTGTGAGCAATGAAAACAGTCGATCAATAAAAACAGCTGTACCCTTGACCTGTTTAGTAAACAAACAAGAACTGTCTTACATGTCTCGTGACCCCACGTTTTCTGGTGATTTTTCAAGTGGAAAAATAGTGTTCTATATGAACATTACACTGCTGCATTATCCATACTTGAGTTGAATTTGCAGCAAATCATTAATATGTGACACTTTAACATTGGTGTCTATGGGGGAAATAATTATTCTTTCATACCTAAAGGGCTAAAGTCAGTTGAGCATCAACGGTAAACACCGAGTTTGCCACCTAGAATGTGGAGGTGTTTTATTTTATTGATCACTGATTGGTCAAAATAAGTTTGATGATGTCATGTGAAAGTTATTCTGTTGTTGAAACCTATGGTAGAATATAACGAAGAGAAGTTGAAAACTCAAAATTGTATGTAAATATATGCTGGGACGAAAATGACATATAGGGCCCTGATATATGCAAGCAGGTTTAAAGCCAAAACGATACTGGATTAATAAATCGAGGTTCTAATCAAGAAAAATCTTGATAAAAACTTCAAGCCATGTTTTCCATCAATTCTCTAGAATATTACTATTGTTCGGGGCGCTTGTTTCAGTCAAAGTGTTTTTGGACTTATAAAGACAAAATTCAACTAGGATCTAAATAAAATGCATTTCAGCGAAATGGACATTTTTAGTGGTAAATAAAAAGACCTTAATTTACTTTTCAAAATCGATTGAGAAATAAACACATGCAAAAGTTGTTTTTGATAGTTTTTCAATGCAAAATTCTGCTGTACTGTATCAGGGCTTTATAATTATCAGCCCAGACTCTGTACATATGAAAAATTATTTTTTTTAGAATTTTTATCCAAAAATGTTTTTAATGTGTTGTGAAATGTAAATTAAGACACTCTGGAAAATGTATATCAAAATATTAGGGCCAACTGAAGTTATTTGAAATTTTCTTAATGTTCTGCAACAAGGAATTTACACGGGAAAAGACCCACCAAAAAAGCATTTTGGCTGTAAACTATTCAGTTATTTCTCAACCGATTTTGAAAAGTAAGGTATTTTTATTTACCATTACAAATTCCAGTTCTAATGATATATAACTTATGTACGTATTTATAAAATTGCTCATGTTAATGCTTTAATGTACAACCGATCCAAAGGAAAATAGGCGGTATACGGACATCTGCCCCCCCCCCCCCCCCCCCCCCCCCCGGACATCTGCCCCCCTGCTCATTTTTGTATAGGTGGACGATTGCCCCCTCACGTTTTTGCAAGGGTGGACATCTGCCCCCCTGAACATTTACAAGGTGGACATTTGCCCCCCTGATCTTTTTGCAAGGGTGGACAAATGCCCCCCCCCCGGACATCTGCCCCCCTACTCATTTTTGTATAGGGACAACTCTTAATAAAACAAGCCCCCCCTGTACGAAACTCCCTCAGATATGTCTTTTGCAAAGTGTTATTTTCATAATTCTTTCAAATTTAAGTAAATTTAAGAGGAATTTTAATAACCAATTGAGCATGATGTTGTCTTATTGGAATTCTTTAAGTAGCTGTTAATTGTCTAAATGTAAACAGTTATTATACTGACTGTTAATTGACCAATTGAGCATGATGTTGTCTTATTGTAATTCTTTAAGTAGCTGTTAATTGTCTAAACTGTTAATTGTCAATTATACTGACTGTTAATTGTCAATTAATTTGTTGTTTTTACACTTTTGTTGTTTTAATTGGAAGTAATTTGAAACTGGCATGATGTACTCAATTTGCAAACTGCAAACATGCCTGACTATATATGGAGGCATATTTTCTGTTCCATCTGAAGCGAGTAGTACGCCGGGCGAAACGTGGAACAGCACCCCCTGAGCCAGCGTCCATGAAGGATATTCCACACCCGCTACCAGAGGCCTACACCACCATGCGCGATGGTTCGTTCCTGATCTACGACAACGGTTCCAGGCTACAGCGGCTTCTGGTGTTCGCCAGCGACGATGGGTTGGACCTCCTCGGGGATGCTAACACCTGGTTCATGGACGGAACACACTCGACGGCTCCCTCCCAGTTTCCCCAGCTGTTCTGCATCCGTGTCGCACTGGGAGAGACAAGTGTGTCTGCTGCGTACGCCCTGCTGCCCTCCAAGCACCAAGATGTATATGAAGAATGCCTGACAGCGCTCCTAGACGCCTGCATCAGAAAGGACATCCGTCCGAACCCCAGCTGCGTCGTCGCAGACTACGAGGTTGCGATACACAACGCCGTCAGATCAGTCATCTCATCCAATATACATATACAGGTATGTAGGCTAATAAAAGATACAAATGCTGCTTGTAACAATTATTTTTAACAAATTTACATTTAAATATATAGAGTGTTAGTACATGAAATGTTTAAAATTTAAAATTTAAATTTAAATCCTACTTATCTGTATAATGAATCTAATGGGCCTGATAAAGTCTAGTTGAATTTTTGAAGGTGAATTTATTCATGTTATGTGCTTGTGTCTAAGTATGTTTCCTTGTGTATTTTCAGGGCTGCTTCTACCATCTCACGCAGTCTACGTGGAGACGAGTCCAGTCCGAGGGTCTACAGGCGACCTACAAGTCCGACAAAGAGGTGCGCAACTTCTGTGGGATGCTGGATGCCCTGGCATTTCTCCCCGTTGAACGAGTCAAGGAGGGGATGATGGTCCTGAAGGACAGAGCACCGGAGAACCTCGAAGGCCTGGTCGAGTACTTCGACGGTACCTATGTGTCTGGACAGTATCGTGCAGTGATGAGTGAAGAAGGCACCATGCGATTCCGACGAACGGCTCCAAGATTTGCACCTCAAACATGGAATGTCCACGAAGCGACGATGACAGACCAGCACCGCACCAACAACATTTGTGAGTCGTGGAACAACGGGTTCAAACATCTAGTTGGACATAACAACCCGTCACTGTGGACTGTGATAGAGTGTTTGAAGAAGGACGCCGCGCTCGTAGAGACAGAGGTCTACAACAATCAGCAGGGACAACCAGCACCAAAGCAGAGGAGGAAGAACACCGTGGTTCATCAGAAACGCCTGAAGACCCTGTGCCAGCAGTTTGTCAGTGAACAGAAGTCACTCGCAGATTTCCTGTACACCATGGGACAGTGTATCAGACTCCACTAAAACTGTTCAAGTGTGCTAGTATGACAGTATCGCAGTGAAAATCAACTTTGTATTATAAATGACAATGATTATATTAGATCAAATGTGCTAATTATTACATGATGTTTTTATATGAAAATATATTATGTGCTATAACATTTAAGAACATCAACAGAAAATGTAAATATTTATTTGATAATGAGTTTTTTATTTGGTTGATATTTTTGGTTGATTGATGTATGACTCAATCAATTATCTCTAATTATCAAATTAAAGGTCACACTTTTAAAACTTGATTGCAAACATATACTTCCTATAATTGTGTGCATGTAATTAATCTGTTTTTGTTGATCACACTTTGTTTTTTTTATAGCTCTGAATACTTACAAACTGGGAATTACCTGTGAATTATGTGATTATTCTTTTGTATGGATTTAATTAGTTTTAAGGTAACTGTAAATACATATTACATGTTATATTGTGCTGCATATATATATTGTTTTGCTGTTTTCCTTATCTGGACATGTTTAATAAAATGTTGAAAATACTGCTTGTTTTACTACAAAAATGAGTAGGGGGGCAGATGTCCGGGGGGGCATTTGTCCACCCTTGCAAAAATATCAGGGGGGCAAATGTCCACCTTGTAAAAAGTTCAGGGGGGCAGATGTCCACCCTTGCAAAAACGTGAGGGGGCAATCGTCCACCTATACAAAAATGAGCAGGGGGGCAGATGTCCGGGGGGGCAGATGTCCTAGATTCAAAATAGGCCAGTAGAGCGTCACTGATTTCTGAAAGCTTGAACTTGTTTTTTTCGCAACTCTTTAGAAGAGAAGACCCAGTCAGTCGTCTGTCATGTCCAGGCTAGTTACAAAATCGTAAACACAAACTGTTAACACTTAATAATTCAACATGAGTAGCGCAACGAACAAAATGTAAGTTTAAATAGATAGATCTTTCCGAACTCTGCATAATTATCCAGAATTCGAACACATTCAAGTGTTTCATTAAAAGGCAAAGACTATTCCAGTTAAAGATTTGTTTTTCTTCTTGAACTTGCTCTCAATTTCAGACTGAAACTTGAAAGTAAGTGAACAAGATAAACGCCGCTTGAGAGTGACGTCTCAACAAGCAACAACATATTCGTCTGCATGAACTGGTCCAACATAGTGATCTCAGACTGACATGTAACTGTGAGAATCCATAGCTCTTGTGATTTTATATTCTGCACCTACCAATTATGTCCATAGAACTATGAAGGGCCCTTTATAACGTTACATGTACATTAAAATTAGGTACAGAGTATGCAGCACGACTCCATTCACACTTTACAGAGTATGCAGCACGACTCCATTCACACTTTACAGAGTATGCAGCACGACTCCATTCACACTTTCCGGCGAGGTTCCTGAAGACATCACACATTCCCTCATAAACAGCTGTCGTATTTGAATTGTCTTAATCTTAAATACCACCATAGTTATTAGGTCTGTGATACTAAATGTACTTGCATACAACTCACCAAAGAGAAGCATATAACACCGATCTAGCCAATCTTTGTAACAACTTTTTATTTTTGTATATGTCCAATGTTTTCATATCCCATTGAACATGTTTGAAAATATAGAGTCATTGCAAAAAATACTAGATTGGCATGATAACCTTCTCTTTAGTATGTCAAATGTTTAAATGTGTTACTATGAGGTATGTGAAGTGGCCAAAAGACAAGTAATAGTTCTACCCATTTTCCAACAATTGGGCATATTTTAATATCAATTCTCAAAACAGTTTAAAAGAAATCAAATTAAACTTTTTCAGATTTAACATATGAGGCATGCCCCTCGGAGATACCCACAGTAATTAACAGTAACGCAATATCTTTAATAAAGCGTGCATTGTACAGGAACATTTCCTTAAACTGTCCAGTCATTTCATTTTGATGCATGAGATATAAAATGTCCAGGTGTGCAACTATCAATAAACACGTGTTGCTTATGCTGTTTACACATGAAATGATCATTCCACACAAAAACACATTTGTATTTCAGCTGTGTTACTTACTGCTTGTGTTTTTATTTCAGCTGTGTTACTTACTGCGTGTGTTTGTATTTCAGCTGTGTTACTTATTGCTTGTGTTTGTATTTCAGCTGTGTTACTTACTGCGTGTGTTTGTATTTCAGCTGTGTTACTTACTGCATGTGTTTGTATTTCAGCTGTGTTACTTACTGCGTGTGTTTGTATTTCAGCTGTGTTACTTACTGCATGTGTTTGTATTTCAGCTGTGTTACTTACTGCTTGTGTTTGTATTTCATTTCAGCTGTGTTACTTACTGCTTGTGTTTGTATTTCAGCTGAATCGCCTTTGTTTTCGTCTCAAATTTTGCTGTTTAAGTTGGTTAAAAAATAGTATTACGATGCGATACCTGTGTATTCGGTATGACACGTTTGACTTTTGGGGTACTTGCGTGCAATAAAACAGAAATATTATATCGATCACCAACATCCTGTTATTTGGAACACAAAACAACCAGAGGTGTCATACCGAATATTCAAGGTGGTCGTGCGCGATTTTTCGGCATATTGTCCCTTTAGAAGGGTGGTAATAGATGTAATTCAAAGGGTTGTTTTGTGTTCCAAATTACAGGATGTTGGTGATCGATATAATATTTCTGTTTTATTGCACGCAAGTACCCCAAAAGTCAAACGTGTCATACCGAATACACAGGTATCGCATCGTAATACTATTTTTTAACCAACTTAAACAGCAAAATTGGGTGGAAGGATGTTATAAAAACAGACACGATGAATTGCATGTCAGGAAAATTAATCGCATACAAAATCTCGCGCACAGACTGGCAAACGACAGGCAGAGAAAGTTAAAAACAATAGTTGACTGAAAAATAATATTGTAAAATGTATATATGTCTGTATCATACTTTTAAGGGGATTTGAATGTTAATAAACATGAAACAAACTAAAAGTGTTGTTGTGTATCATTTACAGCGCCCTTTTACAGACATACTAAGGTTTTACAAAAAGTGCTATTTCACATTTCTAAGGATTCGCGAAAATTCAAAAAGTCATTGTTTCGCAGTTCTACCTTCAAATACACTATATCAGTTTGAAAATCCAGGCCAACATTTAATATAATTGATAAATTAGATTAATAGTGATGCCGCTGATTTACCTTAGTAGTTACTTTAATTCGGCCCCTTTAATTAATCTAAATTACTTTTGAGTATATTATAATTATTTTTTAATGCCCAATATCTATTAGCGGCCTAATAATAAGGCAAATGATGGGGGAGAATTAAAAAAATAAATATTTAATAGAATCATTAATCCTAAAATATTGTATAGAAGTATTCACATCTAATACTATGAATGCTATTAATTTCAACTCATTAAAGAACTATTCTATATTATTCCTCAATTAGATATGGTTACAATCTTTTCGCATGTAACTCCCAATATGCGCATTTTATAAACGTTTTATTCAACCAAAGCGAAAGACAATCACATAAATATGTATAAAAGAAGGGCATGTACTTTAACATGCAAATTGAAAATCTTTAAAACAAACAGGGTAAAAATAACGACAAAGAATCAATGCCAAAAAGCGCAAATGAAGCTGACGAAATGCTACGAATTCTGCAATTACTTAATACACACCCTTACATAGCCGAAATTATTCATGCCAGAGACATACCCAAGCCCTTAATATTTTGCTACACAACTGAACAGTTGACAGACTTTCGATCATTCCTTAATTCAAGTGCAGGTGTCGTAGGCATAGACAGGACATTTAATCTCGGTCCGTGTTACGTGACAACACTTGTATACAAAAGCCACAAAGTTGTAAGAAAGGAAACCGGAGAACCGCCAATTATGTTAGGCCCGCTAATGTTGCACTGGGATGGAAAAACTAGTACGTACTATCGGTTCTTCGCTCACCTAAAGGGGAACTTAGGAATAGATTTGAGAAAGATTGAGATGCTACTAGGAACCGATGATGAGAAAGCGATGACCAATGCCTTGGAAATGACATTTCCAGAAGCCAAACGAAAGTTGTGTACCAAGCACATAAAAGACAACATCATTCGGCAAATGACAAACAAAGTGCCGAAAACCACAAAGGAACGTGTATATATTGTTAAACAGATTTTTGGACCAAACGGTGTGGGCACAGCAAATGACAGTGCAACGTTTGACGAAAGGAACGAGCGCCTAAAAGAGACACTGCGAGAGAATCATGCTGACTTTCTCCAGTATTACGAGAAGAACGTGGAGGCGAAGATATCCAAACACTGTATTGACCAGTCGGATGAACTCTGGACGAACAACAACACTGAGTCTATGAACAATCGGTTAAAAATTGCAATACAATGGCAGCCGAAGAAAACAGATGACCTTGTACTAAAATTATATGATGACGTCAGGGTTCAAATGATTGATGTTCGCCGTGCGCTGTATGGAACTGGAAACTACAGCTTAGTTCCACGGTTTGCCAAACAAAAGCTGGCACCTGCGGTCTGGCATGCCAAGTCGGAAGAGGACAAGAAACGATATTTACAAAGGTTTTTGTGCCTTCAGTCAAAGGAAAAGAAAACAGATGCAGTAACATCCACAGATGGAAAATATTCGGTCGGCAGAACGCAAACAGTGGCCAGAAAACCTAATCAACGAACACGGGTTAAACCCACACGAACGAACACTCCAAAAAAGTAAATATCCCATACAGGACCGGCCGTACAGGACTGGGTTCTGAATTTCCGGTACATGAAAAGCTTAATTACAAAATTCAATAACGTCTTGAAAGTGTTGTGTTAACAATTTGTTTATTCTCAAATATGCACACCTATTACATTTACTTCTAATTTGCCGTGCATCCCTTTAAACACAAATTGATTTAGAATCAGAAAACAAATACTCATTTATCACATGTTAAAAAAAAAGAATATATATGTAAAAGATAAAAAAAAATGATAAAAAAAAAAAAAGAAATGATAAAAAAAAAAAAAAAATGATAAAAAAAAAAAAAAAAAAAGATCAAAAAAAATAAAATAGTAATAACAAAAAAAAATGGGACTCATAGAAAGCAGGGTCCACGTCCCGAGTTCTGGTATCAGATTGAATGAATTCATCAAGTCTGATACTTGTAGCAGATGCTTTCTTAAAAACAAACTAAACACCACTTTTTCATCTGAAACAGTTTACCAATCATCTATTGTTTTTCCCTAAGTGCCTCTTAATTGTCCTCAGTAGTCCTTTAATGGTCCCTTAGTGGTCCTTAGTGGTCCCTTAGTGGTCCTTAGTGGTATTTAGTAGGACCCTCGACCGCACTGTATATTCGGTATCGAACGGTGTTAATTAGAAGGCGCCAGATGTGCATTTTGAAACAATAGACCACTACATCCATCATAGTTTAATTAAACAAGGCAATTTATGTAGAAAAAAACTACAAACGAACCCCTCAAAACCCGACTTCTACTGAAATGGGTATACGGACAAATGCCCCCCCGGACATCTGCCCCCCCTGCTCATTTTTGTATAGGTGGACGAATGCCCCCTCACGTTTTTGCAAGGGTGGACAAATGCCCCCCTGAACTTTTTACAAGGTGGACATTAGCCCCCCTGATATTTTTGCAAGGGTGGACAAATGCCCCCCCGGACAAATGCCCCCCTATTCATTTTTTAGTAAAACAAGCAGTATTTTCAACATTTTATTAAACATGTCCAGATAAGGAAAACAGCAAAACAATATATATATGCAGCACAATATAACATGTAATATGTATTTACAGTTACCTTAAAACTAATTAAATCCATACAAAAGAATAATCACATAATTCACAGGTAATTCCCAGTTTGTAAGTATTCAGAGCTATAAAAAAAACAAAGTGTGATCAACAAAATCAGATTAATTACATGCACACAATTATAGGAAGTATATGTTTGCAATCAAGTTTTAAAAGTGTGACCTTTAATTTGATAATTCGAGATAATTGATTGAGTCATACATCAATCAACCAAATAAAAAACTCATTATCAAATAAATATTTACATTTTACTAAAATGAAATGCTCTGGCAGAATTATGAGGAGAAATAATGTTAAATTTACTTAAATTTGAAAGAATTATGAAAATAACATTTTGCAAAAGACAGAGCTTGTTTTATTAAGAGTTGTCCCTATACAAAAATGAGTAGGGGGGCATTTTTCCGGGGGGGCATTTGTCCACCCTTGCAAAAATATCAGGGGGGCTAATGTCCACCCTTGCAAAAACGTGAGGGGGCATTCGTCCACCTATACAAAAATGAGCAGGGGGGCAGATGTCCGGGGGGGGCATTTGTCCTAGATTCACTGAAATGATCTGACAATGTATCTCTGCATGTGTTAATACTGACGTTTTACTTCGGAGGAGAGCGCATGTTACTTAGTAGTAGTTTGTGAGGCTTGATTAAAAACCTTCGACTGTTTCTGCGGCGAATAATACAGTTTGGCAGGTGGTTCCAATCTATAACTGTTTTGACACATAAGAATTGTTTATATTGATCTGTTATCTCAGTGTTTGAACTGTCTCGCTTTTAATTGTCTTTTAGCTTTTTTGTGGGACTAGAGTGAATTGGCGGTACCATAGCCCGGACGATCTTGAACATCAAGGCATGTCGGTTGGCCTCTCGCCGTTGCTTCAAAATGAAAGGTTGAGTTCTTGGAGCATTCTTGAAACGAATCATTCTCTCGAGTAAATCCTTCTTAATGAAGCGTGCCGCCTCCCAGCAGACATTTTTCATCGGTAAACCGTTGATACAACGTAATAATCCATCGTTGTTCCGACATACAATTCACAGTCAAAATGAAAGTTTTTAGACGCCTTTTTTTCGACGCCTTTTTTTCGACGACAAATGTATTGATGTTGGATTAACAGTCAAAATGCAATTTTTTTAAACGTCATTTTATGACGTTGTACCGACGTAAAAATCCGACGTTTTATTGACGTTGAATTAAGGTTGCGTACAGCTAAATATAGCCTGGCTGAAGCCCCGCCTTTTGTTGTGTACGATTCAGTACAGAAGTGAAAGTTCACAGAGTTCACAGAGGTCAGCAGATATAACTTTGAAATATTCAGTATGCATTTTCAGGAAGGATAAACTATAGGTAAAATAATCCCCATCAGCTAGGATCATTAAATTAAATAAAAAAATATTTTTTAATGTTTTTGAAAATTTAACATCCATTGAAATTGCATGTCAATATTCAGTGCGGATTCAATAGTGTTTGTAAACACAGACATGTGCAGAGAGGTTGAGCTGGAAAAGTTGTCTTTTTTCACACTTTCAAAGGCTTTGTGATGGAAATATCTATGAAATAAGGTAATTTAAAGAAAATCTGGTGTATAATTCTTGAGATATTAGCTGACAGGTGCAACAGGAGGTCTATGGAAAAGTATTTAGTTTTCTGCAACCTTAACAGTCAGGATGAAAGTTTTTCAGACGTCATTTTCCGACGTTGTACCGACAGCAAACGGTATACGGACAAACCCCACCTTTGTATTGACATCGGATGTTGTATTTTATTCTACTTGTGATTTTCACTCTTATTTTATGTTTTAGTTATATTGTCCAATTTCTATGGTTGGCCAGTTTTATCCATGTTCCAGTTGTCTGACAAGCTGCAGAGTGAACATGTTCTACTACACAAAGATCAATGTTAATTAACAATAATTAACCGGAAAATAATATGCATCTTAATTTAATGCAGATGTATATTTCATTATGAAAATGAAGCACATTTGGAAGGTTTTCATTTTTATTTGGATTGACACTAATCAAGAGCGCCACAAGTCCCTTTAATTAACCCCATTCCGTATTTTGGCAAAATAGTCTCTCTTCTCTTGATTTATACCAGATTACCACACCCAATTATTTGCGTGGCTGGGGCGTCAAGAATCCGAATTGTCTTTAATATATGCGCTGATACGGCTAAACAGATTAGAACATAATGAAATTGCTAAATGCAGTAAGCTATTGCTCGTCTTTGGTGGAAATGCAAGTAGCACTATCTGTAAAACTTCAGGTTTATGTTTTGTTAAAAATACAAAATCTTCCATATGAAAAAATAAGTGTAATTATTTGTGAGCAGAATGATACCAACAATAATAAACTTTATATGCAAGCAATATACCAGACCCATTATTTGTATCGTTGCAAACACATAGGTCCACAAAATACTTTTTTGGAAAGAAAGCAACTCGCGGCGTCCCGTCAGGTTTTCTACATAACTTCCATATGTTCAAATAAGTATCAATATAACTAATGATACTTATTTGAAAATATGGAAAATATAAAAATATGCTTTGAATATTCAAAGCAAATTGTTTTTACATGACATATTACCAATTGTGGAGTAGATTGCACCACTAATATATATGTTAGCCACTGGTAGAATAACGAAGACAAGAGACACAAGAGTGCCTGTATCGCTCTACTTGCTATATTGGAACTTACACTTAAATTAGGTATTAATACGTACACTACATCGATATGCGCAACTAGGCTTGTACTGATCATCCCTGCAAAGTTTCACTTAAATCCAGCCAGGGGTTCAGAACATGGCGATGATATGAGCAACTAGGCTTGTACTGATCATCCCTGCAAAGTTTCACTGAAATCCAGCCAGGGGTTCAGAACATGGCGATGATATGAGCAACTAGGCTTGGTACTGATCATCCCTGCAAAGTTACGTTGAAATCATGAGAATTAGTCTGTACAAAGTAAGTGTAATAAAAGCTTTAAAGTGCCATAACTCTGCTAAAATTCATTTAACCGGAACACGGCGAAGATATGCGCAACTAGGGTTGGTACTCATCATCCACGCCAATATTTGCTGAAATCCGGCCAGGGGATCAGGAGAACTAGTCGAGACAAAGTGTGGGTATTAACCGTTAAAGGGCCATAACTCTGCCCAAACTAATTCAACCGGAACACGACAACGATATACGCAATCAAGTTTTGTTGACAGCCGACCAGTGATTGAGGAGAACTAGTGCAGACAAAGCTTGTGTATTGAAACATTTAAAGAGCCACAACTCCAATAAAAATTATTCCACCGGAATATGACAATAATATGCGCAATTAAGTTTGGTACTGATCCTTCCCGCGAAGTTTCATCGAAATCCAGACAGACAGGAGTTCAGGAAAACTAGTCCGGATAAAGTTTGTGTATAATGGGCCATAACTCAGTCAAAAATCATTCAACAAGAACACGGCAATGATATGTGCAATTAGGCTTTGCGCTGATCATCCCTGTCAAGTTTCGTCGAAATCCGGCCAGGCCTTCAGAAGAACTGGTGTATTAAAACCTTTAAAGGACCATAACTCTGTCAAAAATTATTCAACAGGAACACGGCAATGATATGTGCAACTAGGCTTGTCACTGATCATCCCTGTCAAGTTCGTTGAAATCCGACCAGGCGTTTCGGAGAACTAGTCTTTACAAAGGAAGTGTATTAAAACCTTTAAAGGTGAGCTTTAAATGTTATTATAATTAAATGTTCTTTACTTTTTAATACAATTTTAGGAGAATTGTGACCAATGAATAAATTATTAGACTTCAAAAAGGTCTTATTTAGCTATTTCATGGACTTGTTCAACTTTTTGGACAGATTGACGGTGGCATTACAAATTATTTTTTAAAATTTTAAAAATGATGTTGACCTACCATTATTTTTGCATTTTCTGTCTATATATATGACTTAATGTACAAAAAGTTTAAAGAAAATCTGTTATGCAGAAAAAACTATAGAAAATGTCTTTAACTAATTTAAGGGTCATAACTCTGGTCTTATTGGTCCAGTCTGACTGTTTTTTGAATTTGTCCGAGCTTTCATAGATATTAACAATTTGGTAGAGTTTGGAAAGATCCGATGAAAAATGAAAGACCTATCGTATTAACGAGGCCAAATTTTAGCATATTTCAGATAATCAAGGGACATAACTCCGGTGTAAATAGTCCGTTCTTGCTGTTTTTCGAACTCATCCGAGTTATTATTGATATCAACAATCTGAAGGAGCTTGGTAAAGATCGGATGGAAAATGAAGACCCTATCGTTTAAACGAGGCAACATATAGAAATATTAACTAAATCAAGGGCCCTAACCCCGGTGTTACTGGTCCGAACTGGCTGTTTTTCAAACGTATCATGGAGAGAACTGTAACTAATGTTGTAATAACTTGTAGTTCAATCCATTTGCATATTTTTCTATGAATATTGTGATGTTGAATTGATGTATTGTAACATATCTGCAATAAAATATTATTAAACTAAACTCAAACGTATCCGAACTTTCATTGATATAAAGACACTGACAAAGTTTGGTAAATACCAATTAATAAATGAAGTTGCTAGAATGTTCACACGGCAGAAAATGGCATTTTTCAGTAAAACAAGGGCCATAACTCCGGTGTTACTGATACGATCTGGCTTGTTTTCAAACTTGCCCGAGCTTTTATTGATGATAACAATCTGGGCAAGTTTGGTAAAGATCAAATAATATATGAAGTTGCTAGCGTGTTTACAAGGCAGAAAATGACATTATTCAGCAATACAAGGGTTACTCCGGTGTTACTGATCCGATCTGGCTGGCTTTCGAACTTATCCTAGCTTTCATTGATGATAACAATCTTTGTAAGTTTGGTAAAGATCAAATGATAAATGAAAGTGCTAGAGTATTTACAAGGCAGAAAAAGTGATACCCCCCCCCCCCCCCCCCCCCCCCCCCCCCCCGATCTGACTGGTTTTCGAACTTATCCGAGCTTTCATTGATAATAATACGGGCTATTACTCCAATAATAGCCAGAGTTATTGGGAGGCAGCACCCACGGTTTTGTTAGCTTGCTCTGCAATTGTAATATTCGTTTAATTGCGCATGCGCGATCTATTTTCTGCCTTTCCCGGCCAAAACGTAATGACAGCGGTATGCAATTTTTTTCATGTTATGTAAAATAATGATTTTTTTCCCTTTCCTTTAAGTCAATTTTCTTATTTGTTTGCAATAGCATAATGAGCTTCTGTTAATAAGTATTATGCCATAATTTCTATTCCAGATGCTTTCAAATTAATCAGAATTTTGATGATTTGTGTTTCGTCTGGATGCTTCGTCTCGTAACGTCAGCATATACAACTTATATTGCCGTTAATTAGGATAATTTCTGAATTTAAACTGGCGTGCTTATATTGGGGTAGAGAGTTTGTAATGCATGTTAACTTTGTAATTAATTTCGATAACCCTTTCTTTCCTTGCAAGTAAGCGTACAGAGGTCCCCGGCATGTATAATTTGCAGGCGACCCAATTCGGCGGATTCCACCAGTGCACTCTTGACTCAGCTGTCGTTATTGGACACTTGCCAGAAATCTGCTCACATTGTAACACTTATTGCGAATTAATGGCTTGCATTTTAAAGGTGCATACGCTATTGTTTTAGAAATGGCAAATTATTAAATGGCATTAGCAGATCACACACTTGCCAAAACATCAATATATAAATAAATAAATAAATCACTAAATCAATATATAAATAAATAAAAAAATAAAAAATAAAAAAATAATAATAATATTATTATTATTATATATGTATTATCATTGCTCTTGGTTTTTTGTTTTTTTTTGTTAGAATAGACATAATATAAGTATCTAAAGACATATACACTAAAAAAAAAAAAAAAGAAGAAGAAAAAGAAGGAAAATATATGCAAATAAAGATTATCTACATAAAGCTATATGTAGTCTAATAAATACATATTTCGAGATATGGATGCTATTACCTATAACAAATAAATAAAAAAAAAAAATAAAAAAAAAATGATGTATATCAATAAAAATTAAAATGAATAAATAACACACACACAAAAAAAATAAAAAAAAAATAAAAAAAAAAAATAAAAAAATAAAAAATAACACTAAAAATAGAAACAATAATAACACGGATACATGTCTATATAATAATAATAAATATAATAAGAATGACATAAAAAAAAAAATAATAATAATAATAATAAATAAACAAATAAATAAATAATAAAATAGTAAAATATATATAATAAAAAATGGATACAGCTTTCATAGATATTCAACACAAAAACTGGCAAACCAAAATGGGAAGAAAAAAAAAGTAATAATAATACAATAAATCAATAAATAATAACGATATTAATGATATTAAATGCAAAATAAATAAACAAGCGATAAACAAATGAATAAAAAAATAAATAAATAAAATTATAATAATATTATTAGTAATAATAACAATAGTGAATAATAATACCAGCTTCAATAACAATAGTGTTAGTATTCAGTAATAATAATAATTATGATTATAATAACAATACTAGCATAACTAAAAGGGAGATTTACATTTCATTACATAAAACTATATAAGCTTCGCAACTGGTTAGTGACTTTCGTTTTATTATGTTTCATGAATCGAGCCTGCTAAGCGGTAGTGTCAATCCAAGCAGGAAGGTGACTGGCCAGTGGCTGGGACCGGGCTTGCTGTATGGAGAATGTGGTGTGTGTGTGTGTATTTCTAAGGATTATAGTCCCTCTACCTACGACAGGCGTCCTACCTGACGATTATAGGCACAATGTCTGGACTTTTATCTGTGTGATGTTGTGTGATGTGATGATATGTCTACTTGAAGCAGCGAACTCAATGGTCTTTATAGTGCTGCCACACTGGAATACCAGCAGTGTGACGTGCTGCATCTGCCGATATACAGCAGCACTCAGTAAAACAGCAAAGGTAATGGGGTGGAAAGCTAGTGTGCGCATGGGTTTCACAGGGCCCGCATAATTTCTGCATATCTAATTCTTGACTGTATGACCCGCATTGTAACCATGGTTCTCATGTATTGCAAATCGGCACCAATCCTATTCATACGTATGTTCTAGTACGATATTTAATTTGTTTCCTGTCCATATACGATGTCATCGTTCTGAAAGAGGAGTTTATTACTGGTTCCTTCCCTGGCACACAATACTTATTCAATCAGCGGATCTTCTTATTAAGCCACTTCAACAGATGTTAACATGGTAGAGGCGTCTTATTAACTACTTCACGAGTAGCATTTTTCCAATTTAGCCGGTTGCCGTAGTTAGGAAATTGGAATGTGATTAGAGTCTGATACCACTTATGGAAACACTTGATTATTTTATGGACGCATGCATTTCAATTTGAGGGATAGCCCCTTAACATTCAAATTGATGCCAGTACGTGTAGCGTGTTCTACTAACATGTTTGGCCATCTAGGGTTCCTTCTGCGGACAGCAAGTCACTCGGTTCTATTATGGAGTTTTGTTGGTTTTCGGTGCCATATACTCCGTAAAGGTCGCGTTATCGTCATGGACTGTTAACGGATCATTTATGATAGTCGAGGGCTGTGGCTGTTGTTTTTTTGTGCAATACTTGTCTTTTCCTTCCGTCACCCTTTAGTCGTAAAGGCATTCCTGTTCGGTCTCGTATCACAACTTTTACGACGGTTCAGGTAGTGGTAGCAGTGTCAGTAGGAGTCCCTGAGCCTAGCAACAGAGTAATGATTTTGCGTATTGGTACTGAAGCACTGGTCAAAGTGATGTCTATTAGGCATCTACGCCTTTCCGTCTTATTCATCTGGGTTAGGCAAGCCAATTTTATCATCCACACGTACTTTTATGGCCAATTTAAACAGCCATACGCATGCTGTTTATTTTGCCTCCTTGCACGTGATTATTTAATAGTTGGATAACCGTCAGTAGTATAGAAAGGGGCAGTTCTGGCGCAGTTTTTTCCTCCAAAAAACACGAAAATTACTAAAATATGTTTCAAAATTTGATAAAAATAGAAAATTTTGTGAAAAAAGAGAGTGGAAGGGGGGACCCTACCCGATTTACTCATTTGTAATACAGACGTTTTGAAAACAAAGAGTGGAAGGGGGCACCCTACTCGATTTTCTCATTTGTAATACAGACGTTTTGAAAGAAAAAAAGAGTGGAAGGGGGAACCCTTGCATATTGTAGCAGTTTTTCCATACTTTTTGGAAAAAAACTATACTGATGCGCTCGCTATATTATACTAAATCATGAAAACCCGTCAAAAAAATATTTTTTCCTCAGGCAAAGTCTGACGGAACAAGATAGTCGTCATCACGATCCAAAACGGTATCAACTCCGGGTCTTTTCTCTGCAGTTAAACAAAATCAGAAGGAGCAAAGCAATCCTCATCATCCCTATACATATCACACTCGATCATGACACTCAAAATGGGGTTCTGGTAATGTTTGTGGAGCTGCGTGTTGAAATATCACCCAGTCAGAGATATCTAAATATCAGGGATGCTGAAATAGCATGAAATCAAGAATACTGAGACATCAAAGAGTCAAGAATACTGGAACAGCATCAGATCAAGAATACTGAGATATCACAGAATCAAGAATACTGAAACAGCATCGAATCAATCATACCGGGAAATCACAGAATCAAGAATACTGAGATATCATCAAATCAAGAATACTGAACTCGGAGCAAACCGGAGATATTGAGATATCACCAAACCAGAGATCTCGGATATCATCAAATCAAGAATACTGAGATATCACAGAATCAAGAATACCGAGATATCACAGAATCAAGAATACTGAGATATCATCTAATCAAGAATACTGAACGTGCAGCAAACCAGAGATATTGAGATATCATCAAACCAGAGATATTGAGATGTCATCAAATCAAGAAAAATGAGATATCACCGAATCAAGAATACCGAGATATCACAGAATCAAGAATGCTGAAACAGCATCGAATCGAGCATGCTGGGATATCACGGAATCAAGAATACCGAAACAGCAGCAAATCAGAGATACTGAGATATCATCAAATCAGAGATATTGAGAATCCATCACAGAATCAAGAATACTGAAATAGCATCGAATCAGGACTATTGAAATAGCATCGAATCAAGAATACTGATATATCATAGAATCAAGAATGCTGAAATATCACAGAATCAAGAACACTGGAACAGCATCAAGTCAAGATTACTGAGATATCGTGGAATCAAGAATACTGAGATTTCATTGAATTAAGAATACTGAGATATCATCAAATCAGAGATACTGAAAAGTATTGAATCAGAGGTACTGAGATAGCATTGAATCAGAGATATTGGGAAATCATCAAATCTGGAATACCGGGATAGCAGCAAGTCAGAGATATTGAGATATTATCAAATCAAAAACTCTGAGCTTGCGGCAAACCAGAGATTTTGAGATATCATCAAATCAAGCATGCTCGGACAGTATCAAATCAAGAATGCTGGAATATCGCAGAATCAAGAATACTGAGATATCATAGATTCAAGAATATTGAGATTTCTTATAATCAGGAATACTGGAACAGCATCAAATCTAGAATACTGAGATATCACATAATCAAGAATACTGGAACGGCATCAAATCAAGAATACTGTGATATCATCAAATCAAGAATGCTGGGAGTTCATCAAATCAAGAATACCGAGATATCGTCAAATCAAGAATACTAGAACAGCATCAAATCAAGAATACTGGGATATCATCAAATCAAGAATACCGGGATATCATCAAACCAAGAATATCGGGATAGCAGCAAATCAAGAATACTGAAATAGCAGCATGTCAAAAAAACTGAGATATCATCAAATCAAGAATACGGGGATATCAAAGAATCAAGAATACTGAGATATCATCAAATCATGAATACTGGGATGTCATCAAATCAAGAATACTGAACTTGCGGCAAACCAGAGATATCATCAAATCAAGAATACTGTCATGTCATCAAATCGAGCATGCTGGGATATCACATAATCAAAAATACTGGAACAGCATCAAATCAAGAATACTAAGATATCATCAAATCAAGAATATTGAGATATCATCAAATCAGAATAATGAGATATCATCAATTCAAGAATACTGGGATATCATCAAATCAGAGATCTCGCGATATCATCAAATCAGAGATACTGAAATAGCAGCAAATCAGAGATACTGGAATAGCAGCAAATTAGAGATACTGGGATATCATCAAATCAAGAATACTGAGGTTGCAGCAAATCAGAGATACCGAGATATCATCAATTCAAGAATACTGGGATATCATCAAATCAGAGATCTCGCGATATCATCAAATCAGAGATACTGAAATAGCAGCAAATCAGAGATACTGGAATAGCAGCAAATTAGAGATACTGGGATATCATCAAATCAGGGATGCTGGGATGTCATCAAGTCAGAGATACTGGGATAGCAGCAAATCATGAATACTGGAATGGTAGCAAATCAGAGATACTGGGCTGTCGTCAAGACGGAGATACTAGGATATTGTCAAATCAGGGATAATGAAATAGCAGCAAATCAGAGATACTGGAATAGCAGCAAATCAGAGATACTGGAATAGCAGAAAATCAGAGATACTGGGATACCACCAAATCAGAGATATTGAGAATCCGTCATAGAATCAAGACTACTGAAATAGCATCGGATCAAGACTATTGAAATAGCATCGAATCAAGAATACTGGGATATCATAGAATCAAGAATATTGAGATATCACAGAATCAAGAATATCGGAACATCATCAAACCAGAGATCTCGGGATGTCATCAAATCGGAGATCTCGGGATATCATCAAATCGGGGGTACTGGGATATCATCGAGTCAGAGATCTCGGGATGTCATCAAATCGGAGATCTCGGGATATCATCAGATCGGGGGTACTGGGATATCATCGAATCAGAATATTGAGATAGCGGCAAATCAGAGATCTCGAGATATCATCAAATCAGAAATATTGGGATGGCAGCAAATCAGAGATCTCGAGATATCAGAAATATTGCGATAGCGGCAGATCAGAAATATTGAGATATCATCAAATCAGAGATCTCGGGATATCATCAAATCAGAAATACTGGGATGTCACCAAATCAAGAATACTGAGACATCACAGAATCAAGAATACCGAAACAGCATCGAATCAGGAATACTGAGATGTCACAGAATCAAGAATACCGAGATATCATCAAATCAAGAATACTGAACTTGCATCGAATCAAGAATACTGGGACATCACAGAATCAAGAATACTGAAACAGCATCGAATCAGGAATACTGAGATATCACAGAAGTTCCAATATTATCGATTCTGGGATGTTCCAGTACTCTCGATTATGTGATGTGTCAATATCCATGATTATGTGATGTTTCAATACTTGATTCTATGATGTTCCAATATTCTCGATTCTGTGATGTTCCAGTATTCCCTGATATTTCAGTATTCGTGATTTAATGATATCTCGAGATCTCTGATTTGATGATATCTCAGTATCTCTGATTTGATGATATCCCAGTATTCTCGATTTGATGATATCCCAGTATTCCCTGATATTTCAGTATTCATGATTTAATGATATTTCTGTATTCATGATTTGATGATATCCCCAGATCTCTGATTTGATGCCATCCCAGTATTCTTGAATTGATGATATCCCAGTATCTCTGATTTGCTGGTATTTCAGTATTCATGATTTGCTGATATTTCTGTATTCGTGAATTGATGATACCTCCAGATCTCTGATTTGCTACTATCCAGGTGTTCTTGATTTGATGATATATCCAGATCTCTTATTTGCCGGTAGTTCAGTATTCGTGATTTGCTGATATTTCTATATCCCTGATTCTATGATATCTCAGTATTCTTGATTTGCTGCTATCCCGGTGTTCTTGATTTGATGATATCTCAGTATCTCTGATTTGCTGCTATCCCGAGATCTCTGATTTGATGATATTCCAGCATCCCTGATTCTATGATATCCCAGTATTCTTGATTTGATAATATCCCGGTGTTCTTGATTTGGTGATATCCCAGTATCCCCGAATTGATGATATCCCGAGATCTCCGATTTGATGATATCCCAGTATCCCTGATTTGATGATATCCCAGTATCTCTGATTTGATGATATCCCAGTATCTCCAGATATCTGATTTGATGACATCTCAGTATTCTTGATTTGATGATATCTCAATATTTCTGATTTGATAATATTCCGAGATCTCTGACTTGAAGGTATCCCGGGATCTCTGATTTGATGATATCCCAGTATTCTTGATTTGATGATATCTCAATATTTCTGATTTTATAATATTCTGAGATCTCTGACTTGAATGTATCCCGGGATCTCTGATTTGATGATATCCCAGTATCTATTTGATGATATCTTGAGATCTCTGATTTGATGATATCTCAATATTTCTGATTTCATGATATCCCGGGATCTCTGATTTGGTGGTATCGGTATCTCAATATCTCTGATTTGCTGCTATCTCAATATTTCTGATTTGATGATATCTTCAGATCTCTGATTTGATGATATCTCAATATCTCTGATTTGATGATATCTCAATATTTCTGATTTTGTGACATCCCGATATTTCTGATTTGATGACATATCGAGATCTCTGATTTGATGATATCCCCAGATCCCTGATTTGATGATATCCCAGCATTCTCGATTTGATGATATCCCGGTATTCTCGATTTGATGATATCCCGAGATCTCTGATTTGATGATATCCCATTATTCTCGATTTGATGATATCTCAATATTTCTGATTTGCCGCCCCAGCATTCTGATTTGATGATGTTCCGGTATTCTTGATTCTGTAATATCCCAATATCTCTGATTTGATGATATCCCAGTATCTCTGATTTGCTGCTCTTTCAGTATCTCTGATTTGGTGATATCTTGGTATCCCTGATTTGATGATATCTCAATATCCCCGGTTTGCCGCAAGTTCAGTTTTCTTGATTTGACGATATCTCAGTATTCTTGATTCTGTGATATCTCAGTATTCCTGATTCGATGCTGTTTCAGTATTCTTGATTCTGTGATGTCCCAGTATTCTTGATTCGATGCAAGTTCAGTATTCTTTATTTGATGATATCTCGGTATTCTTGATTCTGTGACATCTCAGTATTCCTGATTCGATGCTGTTTCGGTATTCTTGATTCTGTGATGTCTCAGTATTCTTGATTTGGTGACATCCCAGTATTTCTGATTTGATGATATCCCGAGATCTCTGATTTGATGATATCTCAATATTTCTGATCTGCCGCTATCTCAATATTTCTGATATCTCGAGATCTCTGATTTGCTGCCATCCCAATATTTCTGATTTGATGATATCTCGAGATCTCTGATTTGCCGCTATCTCAATATTCTGATTCGATGATATCCCAGTACTCCCGATTTGATGATATCCCGAGATCTCCGATTTGATGACATCCCGAGATCTCTGGTTTGATGATGTTCCGATATTCTTGATTCTGTGATATCTCAATATTCTTGATTCTATGATATCCCAGTATTCGTGATTCGATGCTATTTCAATAGTCTTGATCCGATGCTATTTCAGTAGTCTTGATTCTATGACGGATTCTCAATATCTCTGATTTGGTGATATCCCAGTATCTCTGATTTGCTGCTATTCCAGTATCTCTGATTTGCTGCTATTCCAGTATCTCTGATTTGCTGCTATTTCAGTATCCCTGATTTGACAATATCCTAGTATCTCCGACTTGACGACAGCCCAGTATCTCTGATTTGCTACCATTCCAGTATTCATGATTTGCTGCTATCCCAGTCTCTCTGACTTGATGACATCCCAGCATCCCTGATTTGATGATATCCCAGTATCTCTAATTTGCTGCTATTCCAGTATCTCTGATTTGCTGCTATTTCAGTATCTCTGATTTGATGATATCGCGAGATCTCTGATTTGATGATATCCCAGTTTTCTTGAATTGATGATATCTCGGTATCTCTGATTTGCTGCAACCTCAGTATTCTTGATTTGATGACATCCCGGGATCTCTGATTTGATGATATCCCAGTATTCTTGAATTGATGATATCTCATTATTCTGATTTGATGATATCTCAATATTCTTGATTTGATGATATCTTAGTATTCTTGATTTGATGCTGTTCCAGTATTTTTGATTATGTGATATCCCAGCATGCTCGATTTGATGACATGACAGTATTCTTGATTTGATGATATCTCTGGTTTGCGGCAAGTTCAGTATTCTTGATTTGATGACATCCCAGTATTCATGATTTGATGATATCTCAGTATTCTTGATTCTTTGATATCCCCGTATTCTTGATTTGATGATATCTCAGTTTTTTTGACATGCTGCTATTTCAGTATTCTTGATTTGCTGCTATCCCGATATTCTTGATTTGATGATATCCCAGTATTCTTGATTTGATGCTGTTCTAGTATTTTTGATTTGACGATATCTCGGTATTCTTGATTTGATGAACTCCCAGCATTCTTGATTTGATGATATCACAGTATTCTTGATTTGATGCCGTTCCAGTATTCTTGATTATGTGATATCTCAGTATTCTTGATTTGATGATATCCCGATATCTCTGGTTTGCCGCAAGTTCAGTATTCTTGATTTGATGCTGTTCCAGTATTCTTGATTCTGCGACATCTCAACATGCTTGATTCCATGATATCCCGGTATTCTTGATTTGATGATATGTTTGCTGCAAGTTCAGTATTGTTGATTTGATGATATCCCGGTATTCTTGATTTGATGCTGTTTCAGTATTCTTGATGCTGTGATATCTCAGTATTCTTGATTCTACGATATCCCAGCATTCTTGATTTGCTGCTATTCCAGTACTCTTGATTTGACGCTGTTCTAGTATTCTTGATTCTGTGATATCTCAGTATTCTTGATTCTATGATATCTCAATATACTTGATTCTGTGATATCTCAGTATTCTTGATTCTATGATATCTCAGTATACTTGATTCTGTGAAAGCTCAGTATTCTTGATTTGATGCTGTTCCAGTATTCTTGATTCTGTGATGGATTCCGTGCTATCTCAATATCTCCGATTTGATGATATCTCAGTATTCTTGATTTGCTCCTATTTCAGTATTCATGATTGGCTACCATCCCAGTATTCTTGATTTGATGATTTCTCAATATCTCTGATTCAATGCTATCCCAGCATGCTTGATTTCTCGCTGTTCCAGTATTCTTGATTCTGTGATATCCCAGCATGCTTGATTCCATGATATCTCAGAATTCTTGATTCCGTGATATCCCAGCATGCTTGATCCGATGCAGTTTCAGTATTCTTGATTCTGTGATATCTCGGTATTCTTGATTTGATGCTGTTCCAGTATTCTTGATTCTGCAATATCTCAGTATTCTTGATTTGATCATATCTCAATATCTCTGGTTTGATGATATCTCAATATCTCTGGTTTGCTACAAGTTCAGTATTCTTGATGGATGACATCTCAGTATTCTTGATTTGATGATATCTCAGTATTTTTGATTTGATGTTGTTCCAGTATTCTTGATTTGATGATATCCCAGTATTCTTGATTTGATCGTATCTCAATATCTCTGGTTTGAAGGTTTCTCAATATCTCTGGTTTGCTACTATTTCAGTATTCTTGATTCGATGCTGTTTCAGTATTCTTGATTCTGTGATGTCTCAGTATTCTTGATTTGCTGCTATTTCAGTATTCATGATTTAATGATACCGCGAGATCTCTGATTTGTTACTATTTCAGTATTCATGATTTTCTGCTATCTCAGTATTCTTGATTTGACGATATCCCAATATCTCTGGTTTGCTACTATTCCAGTATTCTTGATTCGATGCTGTTTCAGTATTCTTGATTCTGCGATGTCCCAGTATTCTTGATTTGCTGCTATTCCAGTATTCATGATTTGATGATACCGCAAGATCTCTGATTTGTTACTATTCCAGTATTCATAATTTTCTGCTATCCCAGTATTCTAGATTTGATGCTGTTCCAGTATTCCTGATTATAAGAAATCTCAATATTCTTGAATCTATGATATCTCAGTATTCTTGATTCTGCGATATTCCAGCATTCTTGATTTGATACTGTCCGAGCATGCTTGATTTGATGATATCTCAAAATCTCTGGTTTGCCGCAAGCTCAGAGTTCTTGATTTGATAATATCTCAATATCTCTGACTTGCTGCTATCCCGGTATTCCAGATTTGATGATTTCCCAATATCTCTGATTCAATGCTATCTCAGTACCTCTGATTCAATACTATTTCAGTATCTCTGATTTGATGATATCTCAGTATTCTTAATTCAATGAAATCTCAGTATTCTTGATTCCACGATATCTCAGTAATCTTGACTTGATGCTGTTCCAGTGTTCTTGATTCTGTGATATTTCAGCATTCTTGATTCTATGATATATCAGTATTCTTGATTCGATGCTATTTCAATAGTCCTGATTCGATGCTATTTCAGTATTCTTGATTCTGTGATGGATTCTCAATATCTCTGATTTGATGATATCTCAGTATCTCTGATTTGCTGCTGTTTCGGTATTCTTGATTCCGTGATATCCCAGCATGCTCGATTCGATGCTGTTTCATCATTATTGATTCTGTGATATCTCGGTATTCTTGATTCGGTGATATCTCAGTATTCTTGATTTGATGACATCTCAATATCTCTGGCTTGATGATATCTCAATATCTCTGGTTTGCTGCACGTTCAGTATTCTTGATTAGATGATATCTCAGTATTCTTGATTCTGTGATATCTCGGTATTCTTGATTCTGTGATATCTCAGTATTCTAGATTTGATGATATCCGAGATCTATGGTTTGGTGATATCTCAATATCTCCGGTTTGCTCCGAGTTCAGTATTCTTGATTTGATGATATCTCAGTATTCTTGATTCTGTGATTTCCCGGTATGATTGATTCGATGCTGTTTCAGTATTCTTGATTCTGTGATATCTCAGTATTCTTGATCTGATGCTGTTCCAGTATTCTTGACTCTTTGATGTCTCAGTATTCTTGATTTCATGCTATTTCAGCATCCCTGATATTTCGATATCTCTGACTGGATGATATTTCAACACGCAGCTCCACAAACATTACCAGAACCCCATTTTGAGTGTCATGATCGAGTGTGATATGTAAAGGGATGATGAGGATTGCTTTGCTCCTTCTGATTTTGTTTAACTGCCGAGAAAAGACCCGGAGTTGATGCCGTTTTGGATCGTGATGACGACTATCTTGTTCCGTCAGACTTTGCCTGAGGGCAAAATATTTTTTTGACGGGTTTTCATGATTTAGTAGAATATATAGCGATGGCATCAGTTTAGTTTTTTTCCAAAAAGTATGGAAAAACTGCTACAATATGCGAGGGTTCCCCCTTCCACTCTTTTTTTCTTTCAAAACGTCTGTATTACAAATGAGAAAATCGGGTATGGTGCCCACTTCCACTCTTTGTTTTCAAAACGTCTGTATTACAAATAAGCAAATCGGGTAGGGTCCCCCCTTCCACTCTCTTTTTTCACAAAAAAATCTATTTTTATCAAATTTTGAAAGAGTCCCCCCTTACATATTTAAGTAATTTTCGTGTTTTTTGGAGGAAAAAACTGCGCCAGAACCGCCCCTTTCTATACTACTACCGTCACTTTAATATAGACAGGCATTCGAACTGTTAGTCATTTTCAGGGTGGCAGACATTTAGGTCAAAGTTAGTAATAATCAGGCACCCGTGCGTATAAGCGTTTATTTATCCTCGCTGTATTGCACTAAGCATTTTAGCGAGCAGACCTCGGTTTAAAGTTTCATCCGAAGGACTGGTAAGGTTAGAAATACTTTTGAAATATTTCGATAATTAACCCAAATTCGGTCCTTGCTGGGATTGAACGCGCGATCCGTGGGTTACTAAGCCGCAATGCTAACCATTACCCCACGGCGCTACCTTCAAATCAGGCACCCACGTTTTACTGTCTTATTTATCTCATTTATCAATCACACGTCATTCTCTGGCCGATCATATTTCACGAAACCCTTTGGGCACAGCTTTGAGACATACGAGCTCTGGGTGTTCTGGCGGCGGTACTTTAAACCTTATAACTACACTAATCCCCCTCCCACCTCCACCATACCGAGTCATTTCTTGTTTTAGCACGGTTTCCCATCGCGAAGTCTCACGATTTCCGATCGAATCTCTATACGTTCAGATGACAGCCTCTTACTTTGTAGGTATGCGTGGTTTTCAATCATTTAGACAGCCTTACTCATGCGGTATTTGGATCCCCTGCACTTTAGCAAATAGTGGGATAACCGTCAAGGAAACACTGGCTTTAACACTTTTAATACAGCCTTTGAAGAGGTTTGTAAGACGGATCAGAGTGGCAGAATTTCAATTGTCACCTAATTTTAAACACTGACATAGTTTCATCCTTAAGGCCCCTTTACACAGGGCTGCGACCTTTGTGCCACCTTTGAGCGACAGAAAAATGGCCAGGACGCTCAATGGTCGCCTAAACCCAGAAAATCATATTTCTATGTAACTGCTCCAGCGATCCTTGTGCCTCCCTTGAACCACCAAAAATTAAATTTTCGGGCATTTTCATGGCGATCTACGAACGACCTGTGCGTCCACTGAGCCACCTGCCTGCCTCCCCTGTGCTTCCCCTGTGCAACCTACGGCAACCAACGCAATTATAGGCTACATAGGCGACCCCCGAGCAATGTTTGGGCAACCATTGAGCCTCCTCTGTACCTCCTCTGTGCCATCATCGGCGACCAACGGCAACTAACGGCGATCACTGGACGACCATTCAGCCATGCTTCTGCCTCCTAGGCGACCCTTGAGCATTGTTTGGGCGACCCCTGGCGACTGCTGGGCAACCTGGAGTGCCTGGGTATAGGTATATATATGCCCTGATTCTGGCGCTTTTTCATCACTTTCATCCTAGCTGCCAAAGTGAGAACATCTCCAGAAGATAAAGATTTTGGGATGAACAACCAACTCCTCTTGCATACTGCCATCTTACAAGGTCACCTAGCACTGCTGGTGAACCAGATGGCCATTGCTGTCCTTAGAAGAAGGATGAACACCATTCAGCGTCTGCAAACACAATGAAACACTGCAGGTACCAGCCCTCTATTTTATAGGCACGCTGAGGAGGCACTACAGGTAGCTCAAAGGAGGCAGAAGGGAGGCAGAAGCATTGCCATGGTGGCTCAAAGGTTGCCGTGGTCGCCGAATGGAGGCACAGCGGTCGCCACAGTCATCGTTAAATGCACGCTATTGGTCGTCCAAAGGAGGCACAAGGGAGCCACAAGGGAGGCAGAAGCATCGCCCAGATTGACGGGAAAATTTGCAGCAGAACGCATCTATTACCTGGCGACCATTGGGCGACAACTGTGCCTCCATTCTGCAACCACGGTAATGATTGTGCCTCCCTTCTGCCTCCTTTGAGCCACCTTTGAGCAACCAACCTCCTCGGCGACCTTTGTGCGACTGTTTTCAACATGTTAAAAAAGTCACGGCAACCATGGCGTCCATGGCGATGTCTGAACCTCCTGTGTACCACCTTTGAACGACCTAGGCAACCATTCTGCCTCCTTTGAGCCTCCAACGACGACCTGGCAAATTTTATGGTCGCACACGGGAGGCACAAAGGTCGCCATCCTGTGTAAAGGCCCCATTACTGAAGAGTCTTGTCTCTGCTAATCTTGAATATATGTAGGTCATTTTAGTTATTCGCAGGATTCTCATGAGGTTGTTACCGGAAGCGAAGATGACCTAGTTCAGCGTAATTACAGGTGAGCGGGTCCCCACTTCGTCCTCGAGAAGGATTTACGGCACCCAGTAGTCCAGGGGGAACGAACCCGAGGGTTCGACGCATTGGGTGTACAGTCATGTTGACTCAGAATGGTTATATGTGCTTGGGCGATTCGCAAGCACAGTTGGGGGATGACTGAAATCAGTCCAACACTTTTTATTAATTTGTTGGTTCTTTGTGAGGACTATGCCTTCATTTTACAGTTGGTTGTGCACAGTCAGACACGTGGTTGCAACGTTGTTGAACTTCGTAATAAGCGAGGTACCAGTTGTTAAGTAAGCCTTTTGTTCACGACGTTCAATGACATTATAATTATCAGGAGGTTACGGCGTTTACACGTCCATGTTGGGAAACCAACTCCTCACTCCTGCATAAATGGCGTCAGTACCAGATATGTTCTTTCGCAAGTTATATAACGCACATTATTTTGTATTGTGGCAGGGCGCGGCTCACGTATGATTCATACTGTACTGTATGCGCGTTACATAATCGTACAATGATTTATCCAATTTCCTTTGGCTGTGAGGGATTCGCTTTTGCCAAAATTATTTTCTTTTGGCGGTGGCATTATCAAAATGTAATTTTGATTGCTGCTATGTTGCATTATCATAATTTCATTTTGATCGCTGCCATATGGCCGTCAGCGAATCCTTCAATTCAGTGAAATCAAAGTTAATGACAATTAACAATTAAATAATTAGTAAATTTCAATGTAATACTGGCCACTGTTTCCCAGGGTCGGGATTACAGCATGAAATATTAAGCCTTTTGGGGCTTATTGTTGGTGCATCATGCCTAGTTCGGTCGTGCACATTATTGTTGGGGCTTCACTAAGGGTATAAGGCTGTTGTACCATGCCCTCTTTTGTTTAAGCCTATCGGGGCTTCATATTTTGTTCAAGCCTACTGGGGCTTATTAAGGGTATCAGGCTTATGGGACATGCCCTCTTTTTGTGAATCATGTTAAGGGCTGCCATTATATATGTATGTGTTGCCGGCAGCCCGCTATTTGGAACCGCGCCCAGTATTTGCCAAAACTCTATATAAGTTTGGTAAATATCAAATAATAAATGAAGGTGTTAGATTAATATTAATAATATATTAATATGGTATTTTTCTGCAAGACAAGGGCCATAACTCTGGTGTTACTGATCCGATCCGGCTGGTTTTCGAACTTGGCCGAGCTTTTATTGATATAAAGACACGGGCAAAGTTTCGTAAAGATCGGATTAATAATGAAGTCGATATTGTAGTAACAATGCAAATGTTAACGACGGACGACGGACAACTCGGCATCCCATAAGCTCTGCTGGCATTCGACCAGTAAAAATGAATATTTCAAATGGTGTTAACTTTTGTTTAATTGCATGCAAGCAGGTTTGAAGTCAACATGAATTATTATTATATAACCTATAAATAGACGCGTTTTCATTGGCTAAAAAGTAATTTTTTAGAAAAAATATCTAGCGATATTGACCTGTTTTTTTGATATTGACCTGTTTTTTTGATATTGACCTGTTTTATATAATTGTTTTTTTGATATTGACCTGTTTTATATAATTGTAAATTGAGGGTTATATAATAAAACAGTTATGGACTTTTCAGCTGTTATACATGATGTTGATATGTACCAAAAAATCATTATTGACCTCGGCTATCGCCTCGGTCAATAATGATTTTTTTGGTGCATATCACATCATGTATAACAGCTGAAAAGTCCATAATTGTATAATATATGCTGATTATTATTGATACATACTGCTACATTGCTGGCCCTGTGTCCCTTTCAGGGGCGTGAGTGAAGTCACTCACGATACCTAAACGCCTACTTTGCGGACGCCTATTAGGACTTGCGCCCGTCCCCCCCATTTACCTATAATAATGCTGCAACTAAGTTGCGGGGGTGGGGTGGGGGGTGGGGGTTTGGAGGTCGGTCACCAAGAAAATTTGGGTTAATGGTAGTCTTAAATGGTGCATTCTGGTGTAATTCCAGGCATATTTTGTAATAATATGTCATGACAATTTGACCATTGTAGAAAATGAAGAATAGACCTGAACCCTCCTAAAGCTTACGATTTTATTGCATTTTTCGAGTTTTAAATCTTTCAATTTTTCAGACATTGATTGTAAAGTTTACTCACGTGAGTAAATGAGTATGGCACGCTACGCGCCTGCCTTTAACTGCCACTCTTGGGTTCCGAATATCCGTTGTTATGGACCGAGATTTTTTTTTCTTATTCTTGTAACATTGAGGAATTATGGATGTGACATGTAAATTGCTTAACTTTGACCCATGACCCAACCTCATTAAAATCAGACCCTTTATCACGCTACTATACTCTACGCTAGTAGAAGCGGAGAAAGCGTAATTAGGATTTGCTTTTAATGACCTTTAATGAGATTGACCCATGACCCTAACTTTAAATACGCCAATCCGAGCCTTCTCTGACCTTACCAGCCCTTTTTTACGATTTTCATCTGGCTGTGTATAAAGCCGCAAACAAAAAAGAAAAAGAAGAAGACTTTTAGGGTTTAGGGTCAGAGAAGATACGCGTACCAAAACATTAGTGCAAAAACACGATGTCTATTGAGAATACATGCACACATAAAGTTGTAGGCCTACCTTTATGATATTTTGTTCGCATAAATTGTACACGGCAGAAAGCATTTCCTAAAATGCTTAGGTCGTCAATGAATGGTCGCATTGGTACGTTGATAAGCAAGACATTCCTCGATTTTTTTGATTTTTTTAATGCAAGGTTGATGGTTTACAATCTTGACACATACATACCTACCTCAATTCGAGCATTTTTTTTATCACACGCCTGCCTAACCGGAAATGATCCGCCTTAAAGGGACACACGGCAATCTTGAATTTTAGTAGAGCTTATAGTAGAGCTTATGAGATGAGTTTATTATTTGATCGGATCTTTACGAAACTTTACTAGTGTCTTTATATCAATGAAAGCTCGGATAAGTTCGAAAACCAGTCGGATCGGATTAGTTTCACCGGAGTTATGGCCCTGTTTTGCTGAAAAATGCGC